>JASFXZ010000008.1:600000-938677 GCA_032209605.1 Mactromeris polynyma | reverse complement strand
CAGTTGGTTTTGCAGGCATTGCTGACCGAATACTGCCTCGCCGATATCGCTTGTTCTGAAAAAGTCGTTTTGCTACAAAGATATAAAGTCCGAACATTATGATCAAGCATGTTGATACAATTCCTTGAAATGACAGCGTATATTTCAAAGGGTGACTAGTCTGCTCGTATTCTTCGTCTTTCTCACAAACGGTCACTGTTAAAGTAACGTTTTTGTAAACTGTTTCATGAGAATGTGTTCCCCAAAAGATCGCAACTGGAAACGCAAGAATGAATGAACAAAAGTAAATGACACCACAGATGATCAGTGCTGATTTTGGCTTTATCTGCCATCCGAAGGGGCGGCACACTTTCAAGTAACGATCAATTGAAATTGTAAGAAGACAGAGCGCTTGGGCAGATACGGTAAACACGTTGAAGAAAGATTTAATTTTGCACACTGTTGGAACCGGATATATGTACCAGTAAAGTTGGGTAATGATTTCACCTGGCATTGTGGTCACACTGCTTATAATGTCAACAAAAGCTAAGCACAGAACAAAATAACGGAAGTTACATACGTGGTAACGAAACAAAAATACATAAAGCACAAATATATTTCCAAAGAATCCAAGGAACATTTCTATACCCACAAACACTGTCACTGGTAACACGGCCATTGTCATTTCATCGTTAAGTTGTTTTGCCAACGTTTGGTGGTCCGGCTTTGTGGTGTTGCTGAAGTTTGCCATATTGCAAGAGTAGCTTTCTCTCCTTCTTAATTCTTAAACAAGTAGAGTATATCGTACCTCTTGTAGAAAGTTCAGTACATATTTGTTTTTTTTTAACGCTAACGTCCACTTATTGAATATGCAGGCAAATGTTGACCAACTTCATATGATTATAATGTAGGAACCGAGTACACACACAACATTATTCTCCCACATCATCAAGATGTTTCATCCTATTTATCTGTGAACTGTTTGTCGTGTGTTTAAGCTCTCAATATAGTATCATGCGTGAAGTGCATGTGAAGTGTACTGTCGTTATTTTCCGTCATCGTTCGTGACGAATTCCGTTCAATACCGGCGATTTACGGAAACTGTTCTAAAATGAACAAATTCACATGCGGTATCTCTAGGATCTTTTATCGTCTGAACGACAATAAATGTCTTTTACTATCAAAACGATACAAAGCGATATCTTTGCAAAATGAGCTGGAATCGGCTGTTAAAATTTGACATATCGAAAAAAAAAATATAATCGGCTTAAGTCGCTCGAATTTAAGTGATTTGCTTTAACTGGACAGCATGTTACGTTGCGCCGACCATCTTTTTTTAAAGATATGTCTTGTTTGTATTTAGATTTGTTATTGAAAAGTAAGCGTAGGTTCCAGGAAAGTACTGGTTAGATGCCAGGAAAATGGTAACTGTACGATAGGTCTCATTGACACTGTGCAGTGACCGTATTTGGCTTCAAAAATTGTTTGTTTGATCTATACTGCTATACTGGCAGGTAAATTTCCCCCTTCGGTTTCAAAAAGTATATTTATGGTGTGCGGGGGACATACCGGGTCGACCAAAATACCATAAAGTGCATTATAAAATGTGCGCGGCGACGGGCGACCTCATAAACACAGTAATTCAAATACTATCATTCATACAGCTGTAGGTGCTGTGGAACCTGTGTATTTTAATATACGTCATCCCGTGACTCAGCATTCAAGTTCAAATTCAAGATTACCAAGATCATCAAATACTCCCTCGATACGCTCGGCCATGATATTGTATACACATTTAGAATATTTCTAAAACGGAAAAATACCTGTCTACAGTAGAACTTCGAAACATCGAACTACCGTGGAATCTAGCAATAAGTTCGAGCAATCTATTGTTCGAGGTATGTATGGTTAACATGTGTATGTACAAACTGATTGTCGCAGGTACAGGTGTATTAAGCATGCTGAAATCATGACAGGCGAGTGTTGTTTGTGTTGTCATATTGAATGCACTTCGATCAATAGTCATAGCATAATCCATAATAATAATAAATAGAAAAGAAATGAAAAGAAACCATAAACAAATTTAATTAAATAATTCGTTTATTCTCATTAAACATCACGAAATTAAAACGACAATGAACTATTTTTAGAAGAACAGTAATAACAAGTTTGTCGTTCATGGAAGACATACAATAAGAACTTGTATACATCAGTTAATGATTCAAATCAAATAAATTTCCGGTCGAATTCATAACAACCATGACATCGGATTTGACAAAGAAGTTTGCCGTATTGTTTAAAATTTCCCTTCTATTGTTTATTAAGTATGTAATGATCTACTTTACGATTGTTTGTCAAATACGTACATGAATATATTATATATACAATGTAGTACAACAGTCAAGTAATTTGAACACGTGCGAATAAAATATGTCGCCAATCTCACTTGTCAACAAACAAAAGAATATCAACTGATCAATCAAATTTGATATGTACTGTATTGTTCGACCTATTTATGGGGGAAATAAATGAAATGGTAGCTAGGGACCGCAAAACATGTTCGAGAATTCGACCTATCACTGTTCGAGTGATCTACTGTTAGATAATATGAAATGAGAAGGGATTTTGTCGGGACTTAAGAACCTTTTCATGGTATCTACTGTGTTCGAGCCAAAACTGTTACATGTTTCGAAGTTCTACTGGAGCATAAACTCAGAAGTCCCGTGCCTTACCGACCAATGAAAATTAGTACAACAAAGCAGTTATACTGTATACTGCGATATCTCATTGGCTAAATCAGACATGTTAAAAGGTCAAATATCAAAATATGCTAGGTCATAAAGCAATAAATCAGCGGTCCTGTAATGAAAGCGCTGCATACATGTATGGGAGCGTAACCAAAGTCATGACAACCACAATTTTGTTTGTGAAAGTCCATACTTTACCACCTACAAGTGCAGCAATGTGTTTATCTTCAAGCGCAACATTGGTGTATACCGGCGTATGGTATGAATCCATCGTTTTGGACCGAGGATGGAAATATGCTGTCGCCAATTAAGACACACGGGTCACCTGCATGTATTGATTGCTTTATCGAATCAGATGTAACTGTAAAGCTAAGGGTGACACCAAGCGTTGTACTTGCAGGAAGCATGGGTTGGATTGTTCATCAGAGTGTGGTAAATGTCAACAAATAAGTTGTTCAATAGGACAAACCACATCAGATGACGATATTACATGTACAGAAAATAATTACGTGTACATTCAATTCAATTCAATTCAATAGTTTATTGCATTCAAAAAATATTAACATGTTTTATAGCAATTATACAAAAATATTTCTGACAAAAGGCATAGATTTTCTGAAGAGCACATGATGTTACAGTGCATGTATACATACAAAATATATCAAAATATGTCAAAATATGAGCATAAAATTATTTAATTTCTAATTAGATTGGCGTAGAAAATATATTTGGCCAAATTGGTGACAATAATGTTTGATGTTGCTGTCATAAGATTAGACAATTTCTGTTTCGTGGGCCATGTGTAGTAGTATTTTTTTTTTTTTTTATCTTAAATCAGACAATTTTGTGCAAATTAATAGAAAATGATATTCGTTTTCTATTATTTCTGTATTACAGTACATAGAAAAGCTTTAAGAGAAAGAGCGTGAATATAGCAATGAATATTAATAAAATGCTGAAACAATGGTTCTTCCAGCACTTTGAATTTTTCTAACAATTCATTTTTTTCTGATCATTATTACTATTTCAGGTGTGTGTTCGTTTGTTCTAAAATATTTACTTTTCGTCTTAATGTATCACATGCAATTGTGTAGGCTAACATTTTGGAAATAGTACATGCATTAATAAGAGAGTGGACGGGGAGCTACTACTGTGAATTAGAATCTTCTGGGAACAAATTTATTAACAACAGTAACATAATTTTGTTTAATGCTGATTGTGTCATTGCTGTGATTGTTGTGGTGGGTTATACTGCACTGTTATTTAAGCATTTAATCGGTGGGTCGTATATTACAGTTTAGTAAATTTATATTTATGTACTGTTAAGACTACTTATGTTTTTGTCAATCCACTAATATGTATAAAGATGTATAGTTGAATACACGTACATATAATATATAATGTTTCGAAGTTACTTAAACGAATATACTGGCGACTTTCTTAATTCAACTTTATATTTTGTATAAGTGGGTGGGGTAATTTCTATCACGTTAACGTAAGGAAATGTTCATGTTTTCCTTGTAATTGGGCACAGTTCTTCATAAATACACATTGAATGGAGTCTAGATATAAATATTCTGCTGTCATGAAGTTTTCTGGTACATAATATTCCACATATGTAGGCTACATCTGGTCATTTTCGTATTGGCACTAAAAGAGTATTTCTGCAACTTAGATTTTGTTAGACTTTTGATATGTTTTTATATATAGATTTAACTTTCATAAACAGTGAAACTCATTTCTGTTGCAATTATTTGAAGGATTGGCCATTTTTAACGTAGATTGACTGGACTAGTATAACATTTTTGACATGTATTGAAATTGAACTTTGATATGGTATTGTCTTGGTTTGGTTTCTTTTACCTCAAGATTGCAATAAATTTGCTTGCTTCAGATTGCACCGACCATCTTTTTTGAAGACACATAAGTTCTAGTTTTAATTTTACTTTGTTTGAAACGTAAACATGGATTTGTCCTCTGCCACTACTGAATCATTTTAAACTATGCAAAAACAGTAGCAATGTTCTACACATTGTTAAGTGTTCATTCGTTCATATTTAGTACACTTCGCACCATATGAGCACCGCTGTACGACTTCCAACCTCTTCTTTAAGTGACGTCATTTCTAAAAACGTCACATTTGACGTCACCATGTTCTGACAGTAAGCTAGCAACATTTGCCAAATATGGAAATATGAAAACGAAGTGGCCATATGGAGTAAATAGTGTTCCCAGCTTGCAAATAGTGTCATCACATGTTGCGTTTTCTTGAAATGACGTCACCTACAGAAGAGGTTGTAAATCCCACAGCAGCGCTCAATTGCTTTTATTACAAGATACATGTTTTATATTGCCATATTGTTGCAGTTAATCTATGCAAATACTTCCAGTGGCATTCTCACAAAATTGTTTAATGCGTATTTTGTCTGTCTGGCGCAGAGTTTATTATTGAGATCAATGATTGCAGAATGGGGTACGTTCATCACTCCCACTTTGGATTAAATTTGTCGGAGTTCTGATATACCAGAATCGTCCCTATATCAACATTTGAACGAGATATCACCAGGATTACATCAAAGATACTATGATACACCAATAGACGTAATCTGGAATTCGCTAAAATGTTTTTTTTACCAGGGGTACAAACACAATTTGATTTTAGCTCTATTGAAGTTCCGTTAAATCCCGTCAGAGTTTTCATTGCGATTTGAGCACGTTGTTAACGGTATATTATTGTTTGTACTGCAGGATTAGAGGGAAACTCCCATAGTTATACCATTCTTGAATATATCTATTGGATTGCACCAATATGTACAACTTTTACTGATAACAAATCGATACGTATTTCACGAAAGCTCAGACATCATCTTATGGGAGTTCACGTATACATGTATCATTTGCCTGAAGAACAGTTATATGCCTGCCCTTACAACACGAGGGGAACGGAATGTTCTTTGTCAAGCATGGAATAGCGAAAGTACACCAATCAAAGTACTCCCTGGAGGACAATGTGTTCATATTCATACATATAATTATTGTTTCCCATGACAGTTTTCCTAGACTTTCTAGCCTGTTTATTTTGCCAGATTCTGAGCAATATTAATGATAGGGGGCATTGATATTCAATGGAAAAGTAATCGATTTCTCTTTATATTAGATTCTCCGGGGCGCTTGTTTGTTCCAATCTCGATCAATAGACGCTCACAGAACAGCAACAGTGGTATTGGACTACTGAAGGAAAGGCTAACAGTTTTCTACGAATATAAATTGGTAAATAGGCTTGTGACGCAAAACAAGACATATTTAGTGCGAACATTGGAAATTCAAACAACAAATTATCACCAGTGTTTGTTTATTGTGTTTATATGCCTTGAATTTAGAGGATGGGATGTTGTTAAACGGAAATTGTATATCTTAATATATATTTATTACTGTGAACTAATAACAGCGTATAGGATAAGCGAAAAATCTGTGTGTCAAGATGGTTGAAAAAACACATATAAAATTTGAGGACATGGCTCAGCACCTTCAGTCGGCAAATAGTAAGTATTGATATACATTGTTTAATATGTATTCCCACTTCGTAATAAATACATATTTTTATTACTACACATCCGTTTATATTTTCGTTTAAATAGTTATCACCGACGAAGAAACTATTGAGTGGGAATACTGCTACCTTACATCTTTTTATTGAAATTACGATCACAATAATCCGCTTGACTGGCTTCTTTTCCTTTTTTGTTTTATTTGAATTGTTTCCTCTTAAAACGACTCTCATGGGAATAGTGTGGAAACATTTTCTACAGCAAAAAGTCACATTATGAAAACCACAATTTAGTCCCTGAAGTGGAATCAAAGTTGATTTGCTAAAATAGGTAAGAATTACGCTCGCATTTAGCAAACATTAAGCATACAGTTAAGAGTGCCGTACAGGACCGGGTTGCTTGAAGCTTCGTTACGTCTAATGCGGCGTTTATACACTTTATAGACAGTCTAATGCCATGTTAGCTTAAACAGAGCTTCGAGAATCAGTAACAAGATAAACACAGACATCGAATATGCAATGAACTTGAATTTATCCTATTAAAAATTAAACGAAAGGTCATGTGGTGAGACATTTTCATTGAAGCTACGCAGATATGCAACCGCCAACGCAGAAAAAACAGTCATCTGAAATAATCAGGGAAGTGCGTATTACATCACGACATTGCTCGTTTAGATCGCGAAATGATCAACAAGTAATTTAAGGCTGATATTTTTTGCGATACTTTAATTACCGGTATCATACTGTTAAAAGCTGATCAGGGACTAATGAACTAAAACATATACGTTCAGACGTCATTCGGCATCTCTTTCTTATGAAGAGATCGATGGTTCAGTGCAAGACTATACTAACTCATTTATAAATACTTAGGAGTTAAGATAGTCTTGCGCTGAACCCTCGAGATACTTTCAGTTGCTTGCGCATGAACAAGTCAGAATTAGTCGAATGATAGGGAAACTGATTGAGTCATCTGTCAACTGAATAAAACTGCTGAATGACATCAATCCCCAGCAGATTGTCTTATACACGGTCTATCAGCTATGTACTTGTACAGT
Organism: Mactromeris polynyma; assembly: GCA_032209605.1. Lineage (NCBI taxonomy): Eukaryota > Metazoa > Mollusca > Bivalvia > Venerida > Mactridae > Mactromeris > Mactromeris polynyma. The sequence goes on along the minus strand of JASFXZ010000008.1, from coordinate 931,349 downwards.
GGTTTGGTAACCTAATCTTATCTATGCTCCAAATTCGGGTTTCATTATCTACTAACAATGTTCTCACACGAATCATTCAGCAAGGGAGTAGTAGGGTAATAGATAGGCTATCGGAGACTGCATCCGGAAGTTTGGGCTCGAACGTCGTCAAAGTCACCAAGATACGGCGTCACAAAATAACCGTACCGTGTTAATTGTGAGTTATTGAAGATATATAAGTTGACACAATGTATAACTTATGATTAACTAATCAGACGTAAAGACGATGTCTATTTCAAGATAATGTTATCTACAAGTGTACTAGATGCAAGCAAGGAAACATACACACATTCTTGTGTTTGAGCTTCAACCAATTAAGTGATATTAATTGAGATTTTTAATGGGATTCAAAAATGTTCATTCTGTATTGTTGAAAAGTGGCCATACGTCATTTGGTTTTACGTCATTTATGTGACCAATCGGACCACTCTGTTCATATAACATTCATGTCATCGACAGTCCGTATCGTTAAATAGGACCGAATCAACAGAAACAAAATCAACTTCATTAAACTTATTCACACTGTATTCAATCGATCCTGATTGTTCCACAATATACTAGGTTGATGTACATGCACACTATATTCAATCTATCCTGATTGTTCCACAATATACTAGGTTGATGTACATGCATAATATATAACAGAAAGTGAGAAACGGCAGACATCTAGATTCTTGTTTGTGGTACAATCATGATATTATTAATGGAAGCATGGACAGTTTTTGTTGAAGTTAATTGTGTTACTCGCATGCCAGTGTATCGAATGACCATATTTTATGGAAACTCTTTTCCAACGCCACATTAGAAGGGATTTATTACGTCCATATCACATGAGAAATAATCAATGGTGAAAGTTTAAACCTAAAAAGTCCGCTATGGAAATAATATATTGTTATCAAACCAAATTGATGTTTTTTGTCAATTTAACTGTGATATTACATTATTTATGGATCAGGTGAAACTTTGTTGAATAATTGATCACTCCCTGAATCGTTGTTATTTTCATTCTATTCCATCAATGCATTTCAATCGATTTCAGTTGGATAATTCTACAGAGCCAGTATATACTGATTATACAAGTTATTGTCAATATATTGAGTGGGCAATAGAAAATAGCTACCACAATACAATGAGACAGAACGGAATGATGAGTAAACAAATAATTAAATCATGTTATTCAACCAGTGATAAAATATTGACCGAACTTTAATTGGACATAGACAATGCTAGTTAGTTTTCAGCAGGGAAAATCAAAACACGTTTGCAAGCGATCGTTAATACCCAGACATGTGGCTATGTTGTCTACTGTAAGACAACAATTATAATAATAACATTGGTATATCAGGAATGTAACGGAAATGTTTACCATTTATAAGAAATAAGACATCAATACATCGCTACCTGTCCAGAACGACCCTCTCTTGAGCAACAACCTACCTGTTTTTAACAACATTATCATTTTTCAAGTTGGATTAAATTTTATAACCAGTCCGACAATCTCTTAACAAAAACTAAAGTTTGCGTCTTCCAAGATGTGTTGCTCTGAAGACATTTATCCAGGACCTATTTCGGATACTATTCCATGGACAATATGCATGTTTAGAAATAAATGAACAATGTATATAAGGCGGGAAAGTCAATGTTTCAGTCCTGAAAAAAACAGAATGTCCTGTGCGTTTTATATTTTGCAGTTGACATTGACTAGTTTGCTTCCATAATTCTAATCCGGCAAACCACGATTGGTAATCGAAAATACGCGAGCTACCACGGCGCCGGATATTTCTAAAGCATCATATTGTGAATGAAAAGGACTGTTTCTATTTGCACAATATGGCCCATGTTAGCTATTCTCTATAAATTTCCTGCGTGGAAAATAATTCGATGTAATCAATTATACCAGGTCTTTGTACTTGACAATATCGTATGATTAGATCTTATGCAATCGATTCAATTTTTCGCTCACATCATTTAAGAATAGCAATGTGAAGTACATTGAATTTTGCAATATTTGCACCGCGTGAATAAAGTACATTTGCACTTATAATATTTGTATGCGATTTGCGTTTTATGCTATAGGCGTCTCTAGCCCTGTTCGGTTTAGGAATTATAATAATGCCCAAGAATATTTGAATGCCAACAAAACACATCCAGCAATTCTAGATGGTTATGAGTGTTTTAGGAATTGGGACAAACTTGGAATCTTTAATCCTCGGGAGACTTGCAGTTCTATTATTTAATGACGATACTATTTTATATTATTTATAATTATAGTGAAAATAAATATGGTACATGTAATTGGTAAAATGGTATCATGTTTGGAGTGGCATTATTGAGTGTGCAATTACCGGATAATTGTACATTTTTGAGTTCATTGCCATTCTTAATAGCTTTTTTATTCCGTTGATTTCGATAAAATACGCAGAAAATGCCACCAACATGAATATAGTGAATTATTTTCGCCGATCTCCAACCTTCGTTATAATACTTTATCTGTTGGATATACATGTGCATTCTTTGTAGTTTTAATGTAACATACGCTTTTAAATTTTGATAAAAGAAGTAGATACGATAAATAGACTGATTCCAAAAAGCAATATTGCCATGCGCATACATGCAAATATTACCATAGTTATAGATAAATACAACTTTCGAACAATGACATTTGTCAATAGAATATGTTACTAAGTATAAGTAATATCAAACAAACAACACTATTGCAATATAATACTCTACATGTGTGTTAGTGAAAAGAAGGTAAACAAATTTGGTTAGAAAAATCTCAGTTGAAAGAATTATGTGTTGCGAGACTGCGAAATATCGTAAATTTCAGATTCTGCGAGATGACGTATGGATTGAGTTACGCATTTTAAACCATGTCTAGGTCTATATGTATGCTTGTGGTTATGTTTCTAGAAACATATACATACTATCATGCTTGTACAGATTTGATTCTATAGTAAAAATACATACTATCATGCTTGTACAGATTGGTTTTATAGAAACATATACATAATGTCATGCTTGTACAGATTGGTTTTATAGAAACATATACATAATGTCATGCTTGTACCGATTGGTTTTATAGAAACATATACATACTGTCATGCTTGTACAGATTGGTTTTATAGAAACATATACATACTATCATGCTTGTACCGATTGGTTTTATAGAAACATATACATAATGTCATGCTTGTACAGATTGGTTTTATAGAAACATATACATACTGTCATGCTTGTACCGATTGGATTTTATAGAAACATATACATAATGTCATGCTTGTACCGATTGGATTTTATAGAAACATATACATAATGTCATGCTTGTACAGATTGGTTTTATAGAAACATATACATAATGTCATGCTTGTACAGATTGGTTTTATAGAAACATATACATAATGTCATGCTTGTACAGATTGGTTTTATAGAAACATATACATAATGTCATGCTTGTACAGATTGGTTTTATAGAAACATATACATAATGTCATGCTTGTACAGATTGGTTTTATAGAAACATATACATAATGTCATGCTTGTACCGATTGGTTTTATAGAAACATATACATACTGTCATGCTTGTACAGATTGGTTTTATAGAAACATATACATACTGTCATGCTTGTACAGATTGGTTTTATAGAAACATATACATACTGTCATGCTTGTACAGATTGGTTTTATAGAAACATATACATAATGTCATGCTTGTACCGATTGGTTTTATAGAAACATATACATACTATCATGCTTGTACAGATTGGTTTTATAGAAACATATACATAATGTCATGCTTGTACCGATTGGTTTTATAGAAACATATACATAATGTCATGCTTGTACAGATTGGTTTTATAGAAACATATACATACTGTCATGCTTGTACCGATTGGTTTTATAGAAACATATACATAATGTCATGCTTGTACCGATTGGTTTTATAGAAACATATACATAATGTCATGCTTGTACCGATTGGTTTTATAGAAACATATACATACTGTCATGCTTGTACCGATTGGTTTTATAGAAACATATACATAATGTCATGCTTGTACAGATTGGTTTTATAGAAACATATACATAATGTCATGCTTGTACCGATTGGTTTTATAGAAACATATACATACTGTCATGCTTGTACAGATTGGTTTTATAGAAACATATACATACTGTCATGCTTGTACCGATTGGTTTTATAGAAACATATACATACTGTCATGCTTGTACCGATTGGTTTTATAGAAACATATACATAATGTCATGCTTGTACAGATTGGTTTTATAGAAACATATACATACTGTCATGCTTGTACAGATTGGTTTTATAGAAACATATACATACTATCATGCTTGCACCGATTGGTTTTATAGAAACATATACATACTGTCATGCTTGTACAGATGGGTTTTATAGAAACATATACATACTGTCATGCTTGTACCGATTGGTTTTATAGAAACATATACATACTGTCACGCTTGTACCGATTGGTTTTATAGAAACATATACATAATGTCATGCTTGTACAAATTGGTTTTATAGAAACATATACATACTGTCATGCTTGTACCGATTGGTTTTATAGAAACATATACATACTGTCATGCTTGTACCGATTGGTTTTATAGAAACATATACATACTGTCATGCTTGTACAGATTGGTTTTATAGAAACATATACATAATGTCATGCTTGTACAGATTGGTTTTATAGAAACATATACATACTATCATGCTTGTACCGATTGGTTTTATAGAAACATATACATACTGTCATGCTTGTACCGATTGGTTTTATAGAAACATATACATACTGTCACGCTTGTACCGATTGGTTTTATAGAAACATATACATACTGTCACGCTTGTACCGATTGGTTTTATAGAAACATATACATACTGTCATGCTTGTACCGATTGGTTTTATAGAAACATATACATAATGTCATGCTTGTACCGATTGGTTTTATAGAAACATATACATAATGTCATGCTTGTACCGATTGGTTTTATAGAAACATATACATACTGTCATGCTTGTACAGATTGGTTTTATAGAAACATATACATAATGTCATGCTTGTACCGATTGGTTTTATAGAAACATATACATACTATCATGCTTGTACAGATTGGTTTTATAGAAACATATACATAATGTCATGCTTGTACCGATTGGTTTTATAGAAACATATACATACTGTCATGCTTGTACCGATTGGTTTTATAGAAACATATACATAATGTCATGCTTGTACCGATTGGTTTTATAGAAACATATACATAATGTCATGCTTGTACAGATTGGTTTTATAGAAACATATACATAATGTCATGCTTGTACAGATTGGTTTTATAGAAACATATACATACTATCATGCTTGTACAGATTGGTTTTATAGAAACATATACATACTGTCACGCTTGTACCGATTGGTTTTATAGAAACATATACATACTGTCATGCTTGTACCGATTGGTTTTATAGAAACATATACATAATGTCATGCTTGTACCGATTGGTTTTATAGAAACATATACATACTGTCATGCTTGTACCGATTGGTTTTATAGAAACATATACATAATGTCATGCTTGTACAGATTGGTTTTATAGAAACATATACATAATGTCATGCTTGTACCGATTGGTTTTATAGAAACATATACATAATGTCATGCTTGTACCGATTGGTTTTATAGAAACATATACATACTGTCACGCTTGTACCGATTGGTTTTATAGAAACATATACATACTGTCACGCTTGTACAGATTGGTTTTATAGAAACATATACATACTGTCATGCTTGTACCGATTGGTTTTATAGAAACATATACATACTGTCATGCTTGTACCGATTGGTTTTATAGAAACATATACATACTATCATGATTGTACAGATTGGTTTTATAGAAACATATACAAAAGTCTGAGACGGAATAAGTTTTACACTTCCTTTTCAATCACTTAGGTTAGCGTACATATTGTCTCCGTGTAATCTGATTATTCTCATGCATCCGTTCGTACAACAGTCGATCTATTATATATACAGATCAAACATGCTGACCCGTCAGGACTGCTTCACACGGTTTCCAAACAAAACTCTGAATACATCGTCTGTTGATGTATTTGTAATAAGCTATAACATTTATGATTCAAACTCATTGGACTGTAGAAATAAAGTCGATGTAAACATCATCTAGTACATCACTTCACATCATATTGTCATACAGATTCTAACACAGTGAAGCTTTTCAAAAAACAAAATTAAAGAAATCCCTGTGCTATTCATTATTTCGTTCAATACAAAACTTGCCTTTTCCGATTATCTCTATAGGAAATAGAAGCACTTAATACTGTAACGTGATTAGGATCTGACAAAAACGCAAGAAATCTTAACATTTTCCAGCGAGTATGCCTTCGCACTAGCCTGACTATATTGTAAGTCTAGTTACATGTATGTACTTATTCGGTTGCATTCTATTACATAAACTTTTTTCATTGTGGCATTGAAAAACTCAATTTTTTTATTGCAGTGAGTGTGTTTTCCATCGTAGCGATCTGTGCTGCTGTCATGATAACTCTGCTCCTGGTTGGTGCTGCTGGATACCGTTGCTATAGGCGACGTGTCATGCGCAATGCGCAAAGCAGATTGTCGTCTGCTATAAAGAAAGGTCTAAAAGAGACTTCCTCCACAAAACGACCATCAAGAGGATCCTCCACGATGAAAGTATCAAAGTCAACTAGTCCAATCTCTCCACCCGAACATCCTTCCGGTCCGGGCGAAAAATTGTCACCTGGGAGTTTTTCCGTGCGTCCAGATAACATGGACTCTCCCCATCACGTAGGCGGTGTTAAATGTGAAACATCACATCGTATTGAATGCGAAAAGAGCGGAGAAACTCCTGAAAAAGAGGAAGAAAAGAGAATGTTAGACTTGGATGTTAAAGAGAAAGTAGAACCAAAATATCTTGGAGCGCTTAATTTTTCGGCCGAGTTCGACCACGAGCGTTCAGCGTTGCTTGTCAATATCATGAGTCTGACAGATCTTCCACCACGTGACCCGAGCACTGGAGGTTGTGACCCGTACGTAAAGTTGCAGTTATTGCCCGAGAAACGCCATAAATGTAAGACGCGAGTTTTGAGGAAAACTTTGAATCCCGTTTATGACGAAACGTTCACTTTTTACGGTATCTCCAACAACCAGTTGCAAGGAATCACCCTGCATTTCGTAATCCTTAGTTTTGATCGGTTCTCGCGTGATGCCATTATGGGCGAGGTGCTGTATCCACTGGAAGCAGACGAGATCTGTAAACAGAGGTTGAGTCTCTGCAAGGAGATAACACCAAGGCATTTGAAGGTAAAACACGTCTTGCTGCTATAGTTTTTATTTACTCAAGAACGGTTGTTAACAAATTGTAAGGTGGTCAGCCAATGAAGACATGTATTTTATATATACAATAACATCTCATTTAAAGACCACCTCAATAATAAGACCACCTCAATAATAAGACCACAATTTTCAAGTCCATTTTCACTGTGTTGCTATTTATTCAACCTCAATATTAAGACCACCTCAATATTAAGATCAGTTTTCAGGAGTCCCAAGGGTGGTCTTATTATTGAGGTTTTACTGTATAATTATGTACTGTTTAAATTGGACGATACATGATTTGATAAAGTAAGTCTAGTTTATGGAATCTCTTGGGAAAAAATGTCAAGTCATGTCTTACTAGATTAACTGCATGCACATGAAGCTATGCACGCTATTTCGATGGCTTTAATGAAATTAGATTACTTATTTATTTGCTCCTGTTCTAGAACCTTTTAAATGAATTAGCAAGCATCGCACGCTATTTTAGCAGATCTTAGGAGATACATAACGCTTCTAGGTACGTGGATGTCGGGTTATATTGAACATTAGGCGCGATCAGGAATTTTGCCGAGTGGCGTTTTGGTGCGCCTTAAGACACTTTGAACACATTAGCAGCGTTGTTTCTGAGACAATTTCTAACAACGTCTGTTTCAATATTAGATTAACTAACAGTGTTGAAAGATAAAAATACGCTTGTTATAGCTTGCACATTTCTAGTCAAGGCTTTTAAGACCCACGCGAATTCGACGAATTTGCACGGAGTGATACGTCTCGTTTTAAATGAATAAGGTTCCATTTTAGAACGCAACATCAGTAGTCCTACAGCTCGTTCACTCAGATTTCTGGAAAATCACATAAAATACACTTTAGAGAGAAGAACGAACCATTACATAAAGAAAGGTTGTATTAATAGATTTTTTAAAACTATGTTTAAAAATAATACATATTCCTTGCTGTCACAGTTCTGCTGGTGGCATTATATCTTTAATAAAAACTCGTATTCAGATTCAATCTGTATCAAGCAGAGAACAAACATTGGAAATATTTCAAAAATTATATTAATGATTGCCTTTCAATTTGATAACAATTTCTTCAAAGAAATTCTGGAAAATTGCCCGAAGGTAATTCGAAGTGACATACCTCACGTACAAAACTGTCAATTTAATAACCAGAATGCTAAAATAATCATACTTATATTGGCTTTACTTCTGTAACAAAGTTTTCTTACTTTATTTAATAATAAAACCGCAATTATGAGGAGAAAATCTAAAAATGGAAACAATTATAATATCAACTTTTTTGATAGAATCTAATTTAACTGTCACATGAGAAAGCCTTATCATAGCAATTAAATTAAAACTGTGTTCTCATTATAAAGCTTCTTGAATAATGAAAGGTGAAGTTGTCTATTTCTGTTTCTTCTTAGTACAGAATTCCAACATCATATGAGCGCTGCTATGGGATTAACAACCTCTTATGTAGACCTAAGTGACGTCATTTCAAGAAAACGCAACATGTGATGTCACTATTTGCAAACAGGAAACTATATTTACTCCATGTGGTCAATTCGTTTTCATTTTGCCATATGGTACAAATATTGCCTATTGGCAGTACGTGGTGACTTTCTGGAAATGACGTCACTTAAAGAGGTTGAAAATCGTACAGCGGCGCTCATATGTGCATACCCTGAAGGTCGTATGTACTAGTATACACAATAACACTGTCAAAGTTATTTTGTGTCTGATTTAAACTCCGGGCTGTGCGATAAGGAAGGGTTTGAAAATCAAGATACTGGGACAGTACGGGGACCACCAATAAACGTCTTTTTGGAAAATCTCGTGATATTTAAAGCAACCGGTTACATAAAGAAGTGAAGCGTTAATTTCAAGAGTTCGTTGTTCTTCTTCCCCTGATTTAACATGACCACTCAATTAGAATAGGTCGGAAAACATGTACCACCAAACCGCAAAACATAGGGACCTATTGAAATGCTTATTCGGCATAATATAGCCTACAATTAACTCTAGACGTATATCAGGTCTTATTGAAGGAACACCGATCGAAATAAGTTACAGTTCTTATATAATGAATGACGGTTATGTATCAGGTTGATTACGAACTTACTTGATCAATTTCTGACAGTTTGTCGATGGGATTGCTACTTTGGGCTGCCTTTGTTTCCATACATCGTAAGACTTAATTGCTAACTGTAAGTGATATACTTGGGAAGGATAGAAAACTGCGATCTACAAGAATTTTTTTTAGAAGAAACAGAACCGAACAGAAATTTTATTCAGACTTGTACATAGTACATCATCTTATTTACATACAGTTTAATATACATAAATGTCACAGTGAAAATACATGGTATAATATACAAATTACAAGGAAACCCACAGCCTATAGACTAATACTCATTCCCAAATCGTAAACCATTATAAGTAAGTAAGTGGCCTTCTTACTCAAACCAATATAATTAGGTGAGGGCTAGTTCATTATACAGGTTGGCTATCGCCACATTCCGTGTTTTACTGACACTTAGACAATATATGTACGTGAATTACCAGTAAATGCATATTTACTCCAGACTGTTATATACGTAAATGGGGTTTCCCTCTAATCTGCGGTACCAACATCACTTGCTCCAATAACAATGAAATCAAAGACAGGACTGCAATTCATTGGCTCTAAATTAGGCATAGTTTGTACCCTTATAAAAAATAATCTTGCATACACATTTTCACTGTTTAAAAACTCACAGATTATAATTTGTTATTCACAGAATGAGTTCAGGAGATGTTTATCGGTTAAGAATATTGAAATTACGAAGGACTTTGAGTACGAATCACTCAAAGTTACAATTTTACACACCAAGCAGAAAATGCAATTTTTTAACTCAGTAATGCTTTCAATAACATCAAGGGAGTTTAAAAAGAATACGTACACCGTAAAAAGCATCAAATGACAAAACTTACCAATCTCCTATACGCAGTGATCTCCCCTTATAGTTATCGGAGATGTTATTGCTGTACTGCAAGGGAAGATAACCGCCGCGTGGAGTTTGAAAACTTACATGTAAAGGCAGATGTTTCCCATGTTTCCGGCTACTTCGGCATGCTGTCTGGAAAGACTAACATTGAGTGGAATGCACACCGCGCGTAGTCACAGTATCGACTCAAACTGTGTCGAAGATTTACTGTCGTTATCGACTAAAACACATTGTGCAATTGCATGTATGATGACAGTACCAATGCAACTTAACACACCGAAAATTCTTTTTTTTCTTTTTCGTGAATGTGAAAAGAAAATATGTTTTTCAGTCATTCTATATTTGACTAGGCAGAATGTTAAGTTTACTAAGACATATAGTCAGGATGACTAGTCACTCTGTGCTTGCCCTTTATTAGGGCCCCTTTCACCTTGGCTAGTTATTTCTTTCAGTGCGTGGTGTTTAGATTAAAGCGACATCCATGATTTATACTTAGACAGTGTAAATGTTCTGTCATGTTGCCATGGAAACAGCGTTCTATATTTCTCTAGACTAAACTTCTTATAATACAGTTATATTTACGTATCATTGGATAACAATAACGTCATCGAGTTATCTGAGGTTTCACTTTAAATCTCAATAGACATCAGCCTTTTTCTAATTTTCAAGGTTTACTACTAGTATTGCAAGTAATATGATTCAAAATTTATATCAAGATGTGTTTTAAATGGGTTGAGCCATCTTGGAATTCTAGTAATGAAGAAAATGCTCGTTGTTCAGTATGTTTTCAGTATGTAAGAGGTAAACGTTTAAGAAAAATAGACAGAATACTGGGTTACCCTTTCCCATTATGATAAACAGTGCAACTTCTACACTGCAAACCTTTCAAGAGATGCACATTTGGCTGCTGATTAGAGGTTGTTGCTCTAGAGAGATTAAACTGATATTTTTTAAAGTAATTGATGTTGTTAAGATTGTTGCTTGAGGTAGGGATGTTTGGAGAGGTTTTGCTGTATATTACATGCATTGTGATGATTTGTCTCAATCGTCATCTCTAAGAATCCATCATCTTCTATGTTGAATTATAGATTGTTCTCGTTTTATATTTTTACAATGTCGCGACGTTCTTTGTTCTCTGGTTGTGGTGATTCAATCTCTCACTCTGTGTGATCGAGTTTATGCAATAAATAATTTCAAGATTCTGATTATATTTCCCATTTTATTATTGTCTAAAATTGGACATACAAACTTGATATCACCGACTGTGACCTCTACGCCACGATCGAGTAGATCGATCTAGCAACTCAGACCCCAGGAATTTATTAATCCCGCTTGTGATTTAAGCCAATTCTTCCTCAAATTTCTCGTCTATTTTTTCCGCGGTCATAAAAGAAGTATTTACATCATTTATTGTCTGGTAAAACGGAGATATACTGCTTGCCTGAGTCCATAAATAGCAACAGCGATGGTAGTGTGGATAATATTCCGACCATCCTGTAAACCAACATAAATCAAAGTGCTGACAGGCGCCTGTGGGAGGAGGGACTTGGTCTTAATTGTAGCTAGAAATTGCCTGAGCATTATAAGTAGTCGTGACAGACATTTGCTCAACAAGGAATGGCATTTCAGGAGAAACCTCGGAATATGTAAATCACCTCGAGTATAAAGAAAGCTCCCGATCGATAGGCGTCTGATAAATACAAGACAACATAAACATATCGCGTATTACATGTACATGTATGTCAAGATGGGGTGTCATCTTTTTTTCTCCATCGTTGTTTTTGAATAAGTACCAGTGATTTGTTCACATGTTTGTCTACAATTTCCCCCAAAGCGATATATTGTTACCTTGTAGTAGCTATTATACAAATAGCTTGGAGAAAGGAAAGTATTGACCGGCAATGTAAGCATTATTCTAATGAGTCGAGTTAATTTGCATTCATGTAACCACTTTCAAGACGGAAAAATCTACGAAATAATGTATACACACATATAGGCCTACTATTTATGTCATCAGTTGAGTACTTGTAATCACTACTTTTTTGTCAACCACATGTCATAGATCATCCAAATCAAAACGACCATCATCAACTGCATTGTCGGTTGCTAATAGCAATGTTGTTAAATTTATACCACAAATATTTTGACACTTATACGTCTGCCCTTAGATTTTGTAAAATGATTGTTTTGTCGTTAAGTCACAGTTATTATACATAGGACGTAGTTTTATGTCATTGTATCAAACCATGATTCAAAATTTGATTCCCGACAGTATTTCGATGTGGTGCTCAGGTCTTTATATAGATACGAGTAGTTCTGTCAAATTATAGAAGCACAACGTATCACTGAGGGAAGATGTCTGAAACATTCCAAATGGACAACGTCTACTGTAGCCCGGATGTAGCGGTGTAGTGTAACAATTTAACCAGTGATAATAAGCCCGGTTCTTTATGAGGACATTACGATGAATGTAAGACAATATTCAGCTCAGGTGGTATGCGGGAATGTGGAAACAAATTAGGATGCAGAGGAACATCGACAATATGTCTTCGTAAGCAGTAATTAAGCCAGTAAAGCTATCAACAGCCCTCTTTTAAGCAACAATCCCATTTTTCTAGTTTTTAAAAACAGTTCAACCTCTCTCCAACAGCCCTCTTTTAAGCAACAATCCCATTTTTCTAGTTTTTAAAAACAGTTCAACCTCTCTCCAACAGCCCTCTTTTAAGCAACAATCCCATTTTTCTAGTTTTTAAAAACAGTTCAACCTCTCTCCAACAGCCCTCTTTTAAGCAACAATCTCATTTTTTCCAGTAGTAAATAAATTTCCCCTCACTATAGCCAAAACCAACTCTTTAAGTCTATCACAGTGTGTTGCTATGGAAATGTTGCAAAGTCAATTTAAACACAAAATCTTCTGTTATATATAACTTTTGCAAACTTAATTTTTCGCAAATCGATAAATGGACAGTATTGAATTTTACTCCTTCTTTCTGGTAATTACGATTCTTCTCCAGCAATATTGACATGCTATTTTTTATGAATAAAAACTGGAAAATTTATTGGTTATATAAATGTATTGAAAGATGTAAAATAACAGGATTAAATTTAGTAAGAAGTTTATTTTCCTTTGTTGACAAGTTACTATTCATTACAGATTCATTTGTTCGTTGTAAAAAAACACCATTTACAGGGTGTAATTTGCCTGAACGGCACACTTCTAAAGCTACATAACCGATTGTCTGATTAATTGCATCTGACCGATTTGCCCATGACTAATTTTCAAAATTTTCTGTACATTTGAATAACACCATGTACAACAATTTATTATTTATAGGTTGGCAATGTGCCTTTAACTATCGACTGTAATTAGTTTTGCTCAGTTGTGTGAAGGTACAAAGCAAGCTGCCTTGCGTTCGGTTAAGGCTAACACTCTCGCGCGTTACGAAACTGAGCACGCCTTTTGCTACTGAACGCACTGTTTGCCAAAAAGTGTGCGCCCATTAAGCGCCCACTCGCTCGCAGCAAACGAATGTTTTAGCCGAACACTGCGTTCAGTTACGGCTAACGGTCGCTCACGTTTTGTTTTGTATCCCTGGTCCACCGTATCACATTGACTGCACACGGGGAACCAAATTGCAAAATGCCTTTACTGTCTTTGAGGCAGGGAACCAGAATAAAAACGCGGCGGTCAATACACTTGTTCGGTCTCAAACTGTGAGCGGGCTTCCGTTCGCCGTAACTGAACGCATGGCAGGTAAATTACCACATCGACTTAATTTATATTGTCTCTTGCTTTCACCTTATCTTTAAGTCGTCCATTTTTAATTATTTAATAGTGTTAAACCCGACAATCTTGGCTCGCTTTTACACCCACGTCATTCTACACCGAGTATGTTTTGTCCAGGTCCAATATTTAACCAGACGATCGTTGGCAACCCAAGGCGTTGCTCTTATTTGATTTCTGTCAAGGTCATTTTGACAAACGAAAAACTTTATTTATTTTCTTTTATAAGAATCGAGTGTAATTACAAATGTAACATTTAGGTAACATTTGCCTTTGTGAATTGGGACACAGACGACAAATGTATGAGACCATTAATCCTTATTCGGATGACTTAGGTCATTATACTACGAATCAAGTTATCTTTTATGTCGTGTTGTAAGAAATTGACTCCAGTTTTCTTAACATGCTTAAAGTATAACAACAATTACAGAACAAAATCTCTGTAAATTCTTATTGATGCAAGTTATGTTACCTAGCAACGATCGCGTAATAACTGTTTCTGGGTGATTCGTTGACGTATTTAGATAAAGGCTTGATGGCAAATAGCTATGTTTCCGAGCCATTGATTATATTTACTGCAAAATCCAGTCAATACATTAAAGAGAAACAACTGGAATATTCATGAACTCTTCTGATTTCCGTCTTAATTGGACCTTAACTTGAAACGTAATTTGCATAACGTGATTAAATAACGCTGAGGTTACGAAAATCTGATTACCGCAAATTATATTGATGTGCAGAAGTGAAATGAACAATCAACATTTGGCCTTAAAGTGTGCTGATGAGATAACAGGCCCGATATCACACTCGGCTCGTTGTCTGTGCATCATTACGTGTTGTTAAAACACATTATTGTTCAGACATTCGACACAAATGCTATAATTTTAAAGCTATAAAAAAAGCTACACCATAACCAAGTAAATACCTTTAAAATCATGCTTACAAATAAAAAATTATATTTTCCACCTTACCATACAAAAGAAGATACACTGAGCATGAAATGGCGGGTAGTTCAAAAAGAAACTCCTACGCTTTCTAAAAGACAAATACATTTACTCCAAAGTCTCCAAAGACAATACATGTACATTCACTTCCTGTATCCATTTTCGTCCAGTTGATCTGATTGGTGAATGCTAATTATTTCCTGTCCTACGTCGAAAATGTCGATTTCCTTGTAGTTGTATGGTCAGTCTTTATAGATATGTAGGCTTATGAGTGATTGTGTACAGGGATATATCTTTAATAATTGTATATACTCGCATAATATCATCATTTACGTCTGGTCTGACTTATTACAATACGTTCATACTTGCTCTCTTTTTTTTCCTGATAGTTGGAAATGAATGAATAGCATACAAATTATATAGAATCGATGAAAAATATTGTGAATCATTCACACATGTTTTATATTAAAATATTGACGAGCAATCCTCTATAATGTTTCAGGAGAGACCCTCTTTTCTTCGATGAATTATTATTTTTATATGAACTAGAATTTCGCTTACCTAAAGCATACCCAACCGAATCTATGAGGTTTTTTGTATGTGAATATTTCGGCTTCAGCCCGGCATCCTACAAACTTAATGCAGTAAAACGTCACTTAAAGACCATCTAAATATGAAGACAATCTCATTAATAAGACAGTTATTAAAATTATTTTCTTCCGTATTTCTAAACCACGTCACAAGTAAGACCGACCAAAGATGGTATCATTATTGAGGTTTCACTGTACAAACGAATTTAATAGATATAGATGCCCCCATCTTAGTAAAAAAACACGCATTTGTATATAGCAGAGGTTGTAATGTTGTTGACATTTTGTTAATTTCAATTTTAGTTTTTGAAATTGATTTAATAAGCATTGTTTAATGTATGTTTCATGTTTGAAAATTGGTCTGAAAAGACTAGAGATGAGAGTGTTGACACAGATTCTGAATGTAGTGATTGAAGTAATTAATTTATAAGTCAGTATAGTAATCATTTAGAGAGCCAGACAAAGATGAACTTTTTACGTGAGTTGACAAATGACATTGAGCCCAGTGTGTCATTGGATGATACAGATAAGTGTATGCATAAACTAGAACATATGTTCGAAAAGATAGCGTTTCCTTCTGTAAAACGGGTCAGGTCATAAGATCGGACAGATATGTCATTATACGGGCAGTTTACCCAGCCGTGGTTCAATGAGGATTGTTTTGAAAATTAAAGCTGTCAGTAACCCAAATGACTGATTACTTTTTTCACCTAATTAGATTGTTATAAAATGTCCGTCCGTCCGACAAATCGCCCGCCAACCCACCTTTGTACAATTCTGACGTTCTATGTGAAAACAGTTTATAAATTTGAAGTCATTTTCGCTTTCGTATGTCACACCCACAATGCAATTACACATTCGTATATACAGTTATCATAATGTATTATTCATAGCAAACGTCAGGCTTAATGTAGAATCGTATTAACAAACAAAACACAAAGGAATTCTAGTATTACAGTAATATTGCTCTAATGGCAACGTGCGGTAAGTGTTGAAAGATGCATTTGTAATCTATCGATTTGTAAGATAAAGTCAGCAAGACGAATTTTAAAAGCACTGACAAGCGTCTACAAGATTTCACAAGAGAGTCAGTGTTTTCAAGACAGATCAAATATTTCCCTCGCTTTGTCCTTCAGAAGCAGTTTGAAACTATTACTAGGCTGATCGATGTTTACCAGAACGTTCAAGGGATCATGTTGTGTTGGGGGTTGTTGAAGATTTTATGGTGCTATGTACGGTGGCCTCTTGAGCTAACAGTATTCCTTGGCTACCAACTATAGTACCACATGGTTCATTGGTGGAAGACAAATTATTTAAATGTTTTGTCTTCAGTCAATGGTTTCCTTGTACAAATTTAAAAAGGAAACTTGTCAAAGCCAATGCGTTAAAATGTTGGAATCAGGCAAATAGTGAGTGTAACCATATAAAGATCAAATAAATAAAGTATTACAATTTTCTAAATGACTCGTTCATAAGTTTCTCTACATAGTTTTAAAGAACTCTAAATGTTTCAAACATTCCTAACAATAGTAGATCGTGTATCTCTATTCTAAAATAAGACTTATTTCCAAGTAAAACGTGGTTATTTGTTATTTTATCTTGGTTAATTAACTTAAGTAAAAAACCAAAGGCATGTTATTATCTGCGTATAAAGCTGACAACCTTTACTCTACAGCATCTTGAGACAAAAACTTCACAATCCAATCTTTTTAACTTTCCAATAACATTGCTGGACAGACATACTCCACAGATATAAAATGCCAATACAAATGTTCTCTTGTTTGTGGGTAACTTGATTGCCTTTTATTGATCAGATATTTCCAACCCGCCATGAAACAGTCAATTAACAATTTTTCTAAATTGCCTTTTACGTTATTTCGTGGACAAATAAACAACTCGTTTTATTGGGCAGGGTATTTACGGGTTTATGTGTGTTCAACATAATACTGTTATAAAAAACTTTATTGTTTATCGGCTAATTATGAAGTAAAATGTCAAACGCTGTCGTTTGTTGTTGTATATGTATTTAATTTGTGGTAACACGTTATGAAGTAATTATTAAAATGCCACTGGAATAAAACCTGGATTTTAGGAGGAAATATTAAATGATGGGGGGGGGGTAAAATGTTTAGATCAATTCTCGGTAATAATCTGCGACTTTGCTTAAACTTTGCGCTTCTTAACATATCCCGGCAACAAATTAATAAGTAGCATAAAAGAAAGTTACATATTACGACGAATAAGCCTTTTAATGGTGTTTGGAAACGCTGATGTGATCAAACATGTAGGGTTATTTACATTCAGTAGCGATGACATTTTGATCACGCTGATTTTTTGGAAAGCAACTTATGTATTGTTTATGTTACATTAGTTTACTTTTATTACAAATGCAAAATTAATGTTTTGTTATATTATAGTTTCAGTATTGTTGGAAAGAAATAAGGGGAAATAATAACAACAATGTGGTATAATTAGGGTATCTATCAAACATGTACACTTCACCACTGTCCAGATTGGTTACCTTAATTGCCCGCAGATGTTACTAAAATTAAGAAAATTTATTAATACTATATTACGTCCCAGTATTGGGAGCCTCATAATGTGTCTGTTGTTGAGAGGTTAAAATGTTAGTACATTCTGACTACATACAAGTGATATGAGCGCCGCTGTACAATTTCCAATCACTTCTTTAAGTGGCGTCATTTCCAGAAAACGTCATATCTGACGTCACCATGTACTGACAGTAAGCAATATTGCCCCATAAGGCAATACGAAAACGAAGTGACCATAATTATGGAGTAAATATTGTTTCCTGCTTGCAAATAGTGTCATCTCATGTTGCATTTTCTTGTTAAAGAGAGGGTTTTGCTCACGGGGGGGGGGGTGCGTTTTAAAAACTGGAGTTTCAGTCTGGCGTACAAGAAAAATGTTCTATATTTTTTCACTCTGAGTGTATAAAAGTGAAGAAGAATAGAAAATTGTTTGAGCTCCTACGTCCGTATAGATGTTTGACAAACTACACCATCACGACAAGTTTCCAGTTTATAAAATCTCGTCTTGGAACTATATTGTACTTAATTTCAATAATGTTTAAGTTTCAATTGCTTTCTACACAATTGGATGAGAAAATTTACCCCGAGTTCCCAAACTGGTGCATATTTAGATTTTTTTTTCTCTAAACCGCAAATGATTAGAATGAATGTATGGTTATTCTTGTACAACTAAATTACTAAAACGAATCTAAAGTTGTGTATGTCTATCGCGCGCTAGAACCTGATTACATTGATTTATATATGGAGAAATCGAGAAGTTCATTGCTTTTAAGAAGGATAAATGATTATTTCAATTTAACGTAAAGTAACCAATGGTAACGGAAATAAATGACATTGGACCGCTTACATGCTTTGCAGACTTTAGTTAAAAGCCATTTGTCAGTATTCTGGGCGGGAGCTGGTTTCCATCATTGAAATTCCTTTCTGCTCGGGCACCCAACGTATTGGCCGATTGATAAAAATATTTCTAAGCAGATTGTTTCTGTAAACATGTGTGAACTTTGGGGTACAAAAGATTTAGGTAAAGGTAAAATATCGTAAAACAAATTTAGTACATTTATATTTCACTGTATGATCACTGTATGATCACTGTATGTATTTTTTTTATAAAAGCAGTGACAAATTGGGAAAATATCGGAGTGAAATACATCGTAATAGCCCAACGCAGGTGATCGATAGCCAAGGTGGCCCTCTTGTTATTTGCAATTATGACCACTTTACTATACTATGTTCAGTAACTTTTTAGTGAGAGGTTGCATGTCTGAAAGCTTTTATAAAACCCGCAGCTAATATCTCTAGACTCCTACAGTTTAATTTACTTTTTGAGATTAAAGCTAAAATGCACCTGATACATAATGTAAGCTGATTGATCTGTATCGATTCACTCAGGAGTGGCAATGTGAACAAACAGCAAGGATATCAAAGTACCGTCTCTTGTACGCATACTACTTTCACTGCGGTTTCTTAATTGAAAGAACTTGTTAGGATTTAATTGAACCATCTCGTACCAGGAGCCAATTATTGTTTGAGTTAGATTCCTCATGATGACAATCCCACGACGCACTCTCTCTATGTTGAAACAATCATATTGTGATGCTACACTGATAAAGGTGCGAGAGTGTTTTCTTGTTTTATGGCTGTAGGTAAAACTACTGATCACAACTTCTCGTACTAAAATATGAACTCTTCAAACAATGACAACATGTTTTCATTTTCCTTGGATTAGAATCACCCAGTCATAAGTACGGCCACATCACTCGTCTCCAGTATTTTTACCGACAGTTCCCAGGCTGTTTATGTTGTGCAATCCTGTGTCCTCCCATGCTCATGCTTTTCAGTTCTTTGATATTGATTGTGTTGTTTGGTTCGGTTGCCCTTACCATTGTGTCTCCCTCCCTGTGTGTGTCTCCTTGTATGTCTCGATCTGTGTAGGGAAGTTCTGACGGGAGCATGTGGACATTCTTGTTAGATTTGAGCTCAAACTGAAACTATCAGAGCCCGTATAACAACTCTCCAACTTTTATGGTAGAGGAAGATACCAGCTACAAATGTCTTCATTTATCAGACACATGCTGATTCACAGGTATAACCAGCAAAGGCTGCAATACGAAGGCTGTCCCTCGTAAATGTTTACTGTGACTCCCAAACTCTGTGTGATGGACAAATATAGTTCTGGAAAAATAGACATTATGGATTATGGACATACATGTATATACAGTCGACTCTCGTTAGGACGAACTCGCTTAAGACGAATTTTCCGTTACGTCGAAGTTTTTCAAAAGTCCCGATTTTATCCTTCTTTGTCTGTATGAATTTCTGTCGGTTAAGACGAATTTTTGTCTCGAAGTTTTTCGTTACGTCGAAGTTTTTTCGAAGTCCCGCTTAACAAGTTCGCACCTTAAATCTATTGTTTAACACGAAGTCGGATCGTATCCTGCTGGCGACGAATGTTTTCACACGTCACTGAGATGATTTACCTGTATTTTCGCACATTTAATTATCGATTGTTTACATAATTGAAGGATTTGTACATGTTTGCAAAATGTTAGACTACATTGTGTTAATGCAAACATGTCGAATTGTTGAACACTGCGATCAAACCGATAGTTTGTAAAACATGCCAAAATTAGTGATTTAATTAAGCGTGTACTTTAATTAAAACACGTAATCTTTAACATTTGATTTATGCAAATGGCGATTAAACACAAAGCAGTCGTCACGAACTAGACTTTCTCACGTAACACCACCAAAATGGCCTCCCGACGTTTACGTCGAATTTTCGTTAAGACGAATTTTCGTTAAGACGAACTATTTCCGACGGTCCCGAAAAATTCGTCTTAACGAGAGTGTACCTGGTTTCCGTTACTAAACGTTACCGAGTATTGGTAAGGGTTTTAACAAGAACTTTAAACTCATAGCATTGCCTCTCATACAAAGACTAAGACTAATTAATGACGTGTACGGTAAAGCATTTACTTCAAATAAAACACTGACAACCAGTCATCCCATCAACTTTGCAACAAGACAGTAGCTCAGATGTTTATTACCCTGTGTCTTTATTTATCACATCTTATTATGTGTTGAGAAATGTACTAATGCACAAGTGTCACTTATAATGTTGTTTCATATTACGTGATCAGACTTCCGTCTGCATCTATGATCGTAACCAAATACATTCGATTATTACTTCCTTAAGAAATGGAGAAAAGAAGAATCGATAAAGGCTGCAGTATAAATTCTTTAAAGCCAAAGCTCATTACAAATTTACTTCCTTTGATAGTCCATTATTTGCATAACACAACTTCGAACAAGCGGAATCCACGTAACCTTTACATGCACTTTATGTTATGGACTGCCAGTTCAATGCGTTTTGCATATTGAGATTTGCATTTTGCGATTTTCTTTTTGGTTTGCTATTTGTGATTTCCCTGCTGCAGGTTCTGATTTGTCTTCTGCTTTTGGCATTTTGCCATAACTTTCCTTTCTCTTTCATCAGAGACCAAACAGATTTTGAATTTATTGCACCTATTATAGAGGCATGTTGGCCTCCATGCTACACTACACACTGTGACTGCTTTGTTTTCTTATGGTCCAATCTTGCTCTGATGAAAAATCAGGTAATTTTATTCTAATTTTGTTTAAAATATGTATACAAGTGAAGTGTGTCTGTACAAACATCAGAATGTTTGTGTGAATAAAAATGTGTGAAAATATACAAAACATGTCGCAAAACGCATATCTGAAAATGTCGATTCCTAAATATCGTGCAGAAAGCAAATTACAATAAGCAAGTCACATATAGTTAACAACAAGTCTTGCAAGCAACTCATATACAGCCTGGGTTACAGTGAATCGTGAAAGCAAGTATCTTATAGCTAACTGCAAATCGCGAAGCAAGTAATAAATAAGTTGTAACAAATAGCAGGGAATTAGCAAAAAATAAGCATGGCAATTGGAATTCATTTTTTTTTTGCAAAAACATGGCGCAATTGTATCGTAACGGAATTTTAAAATAAGTCGATCACATATTCTGCAGGCATCAAGTGAGATAGTCGTCTAAACTGCAGGTTAATACGATTAGAAAAATCTTGTACTTAAGAACTAACAAAAATAAATTATTTTGTCGTGTTAATTGGAAACTAGTGAAGATAATAAGTAATAAATGTGCTTGACATTATAATATGATGATAATTTGTAAAGAAAAACCCTGGCAGGCAAATACCACGTATTGCATAGGAAAGCAATTAAAAATAAGGTAATCTCTTTAAAGATGGTCTTTGTCTTCAGAGTAATCGCTTAAATTATGGATGCACATTTAAAGCTGCTTAATTGCCAATATTCTCTTGTCTGATAGTTATAGTGCAGTTTTGAACCATTAAATAGCATTTCATTTCAAAGATGTTCTGTGAATGTTATATTGACGGAAGTTTTTGTTGTAGACATCAAAGATTTCCTATAACCTAAAGCAGAATTTTCTGAGAAACATGAGGGACTTTCTAATTTTTCGTTTTTATGACAAACATGATAGGACAGAAGGTGTCATTAAACATACGTCAAAAACGCGTTTAATACGTGTTCCATGTCAGGAAGCGTTGTATTCAATAGCTTATGTCTGAGTTCCATAGTGGAAGCAAATATTCTTCGTAGGTAGTTAGGAGTTATATATCAGACGTCGACAAGACTCTGATTATTTATAAAACATGGTGAATGGTGTCATTTACAAGTGGACGAACAAGTTAGTACATGTTTGAAACCTAGGCAAGATTCAAATGTTATCTTACCGCTCTATACAACAGCAATTACTTAAACCAAAAAACGCACGACGTAAATAATAGATTTAAAAAGGTATGCCAAAGACAGCGCGGGTTTGCACACAGCATTTCTTACTGACTGCTTAATTATGTATGAACTAGATATATGTATATGTACAGTGTTTATTGATACGTTTCCTTTCCACTAATCGACATTTAAATCAACTGTGATATCAGGAAACATCCGCATGATTTACCATGGCAATGACGTCCTTACAAGCAATTTGCAATTACGCCTCATGTAGCGAAAAACACTCTGTAGCAGCCTAGGTTATATGTCATTTGCATTTGATATAAATCTTGGAACGATCTTATTTATTGAAAAATGCCCGGCGTATCGATTATAAGCCTTAATTTTGTTTGTAAGAACAAATTTAGCACAAAAAGTTCGACAAAATGATTATTATCACGTAGAAAATTGACTCAGTGCGTAGTTTTAACATACTTTATTGTTGTGTTTGTGTGTCAAATAATAAATTCTTATTCAATTATAATTTAATGGTGCTTTTTAAGTCCATAATGATTAGCGTGTGTTACTTTGGGCTTTGTCCGCTTAACAACAACTGAACAGCTACTTTCTACGGGTATGTCGGAACCGTATGTCAATGGTAAAGCGAAACAAGCCCGTCTTGATATAAATAAATAACCAGATAAACATAGATGAACTCGTATCCTATGGCATTAATCCATTATGGCATGAAACAATTTGATCTGTAGTATAAATGCAATTTGTTGATTGTCATAGTTACATGAACTGGTGATGTTATGACAGTTTGTCTGTTGAATTTATGGTCCACTGGGAAATATAACTTGATGTAATCAGACAAAGCAGGTTCCATCGTAAGGTCACATTACTTCAATACAATATACCATGCACTAACTGCTTTCCGGGGAAATGAAGAGTCTTCCGGTTGACCTAGTTTGTCTAGAAGATTGAGTACTTCAGACTTATTTTTTACTTGAACATGGTAATATTATTTGGCAAATTGTTTATCATCTATGTCTATCTTCCCGTAAGCTGAGTTTAAACAAAGTCATGTTGCGTGTTGAACGCTGTTTTGCCGCGAATGCAAATCGGTAAGATAATGAAATAGGAAACATAATAATTACATTTTATCACGTGACAATGTAAGTTTTTCATGAAATACAGCCATCGCGTGTTTTACCTTGAACACATTTCATCGAACCAAATGTGGTTCTCGGTCGTTACATTGTGTAATGCTCACACTTGATGTGCTTATGTCACGTGATAAAATCGATGCCTGTCTCTTAGCTTTCATCTCGACTACGCCCGAGTTATTAAACACGATAGGCTCGGTGAATTACTTTTTCAATTACTGATGTGGTAAGCTTTGGTAAGAAAACAACCCGTATGGCAGCACGTATACTGTATGCACTGAAACGTATCAGTGGTCACCCAATGTAAACGATGTTATTTTTTCTGTGTTTCAACAAAACTTTAATGCTGTCGTATATTTGAACATATTGCGTCTTATGGATTGTGATTTGGGTACTGTTCGTACGGCGCACAACGCATTGGCTTGAATTTTATAGCTGATTGTGACAAATATGTCGGTATAATAGTGACCGACACGATAAGCGTTTGAGGGCATATATAGCTGACATTTATCTATAGATGATTAATATTACTACTAAGTTCCCGACGTTTATATGCAAAATGCACATTTCCGAGTTTGTTTTATTTTCATCGAAAATGTTAATTAGCAATTTGTAATCATAAAACTGTTGAAACAGAGCCAGACTATCATGCGGTAACATTTATCTCAGTCTCCCTCCGGAACCGGCTTCATATACAGCAGCAAACAGTTCGTCCATCACTGGAAGATAACAACTTGCAAGAGATAGTGTTAATGTTCATATCGCCGGGGTAAATTGGTTACTCTGGAAGTTGTATTGAATGTGTGCAAATCAATGGCCAATCAAAGCCAAACGGTTTAAAATGATGTATACATTCCTTTGATGTTTTGTAAAACTAAGGCGAAAATCTCACTTGTCCCTCACCACTGCGGGTACGAACCCCACCCGGGATATAGAGTTTGTAAGTGAGGAAGTCATCAAGCCGGCTTACGGAAGGTGGTCGATGGTTCTACCCAGGTGTCCGCCTGTGGTCTTCCTCCATCCTGATAGCTGTAATAGTCACTACATGTATATGGCTGTTTATGTAACTTAAAGCTCCTTACAAGAGAAAGTCGAAGGCTCGGTAATGAATACATGTTTAAGACCGTTGTTTATAAATCGGCAACTGTCAGAATTTGGTATATTTGTATTTGTCCTTTTACAAAATTAAACCGTTTATCGACCCCTAAAATAATATCTGTCCCTTGTTAATTTCAAATGGAACATAAATGCCAATAAATGTGGCGCATGATGACAAGTGAAATTACGTTCAATGCATAACATTCAGGAATATCACCAATCAGTAGGAAGATTTTCATCGCGTAGATAACCGTCTTTCACTCATTAAAACCTAACTGTGATTTCAAATTTCCCCGAGGTGTTCTCTATCATCAATACCACGATGTTGATGTCTAATAATTAACTAAAAATGTCCATTGGATTGCAATCAAGCAATATACTCCGAGTATTTATGGAAGAAAATTTCCCTTTATGGTATGAATTAACATTTTGATTCCATAGAACAAGAAGACAAACAACGCGCTAATGCTTTGAAATTGGCATAGAAATTATAGCTTTGTCTTTCGCTCAATACAGACGAAATATTATCGACTGTGTGTGACATTCACCTAAACCAACACATGTGGTGGAGCGCATAAAGTATTATACAGCAGCGTACTTGAATCGGAATTATATTTATAAAACCTTTGGGAATGAGATATTCAGCTTTCACAGAAAATCGGACGTCAATAAATCTTGTTTAGTGTTTTTCATTTTGAATAAAGCGTGTAGGCGCGTAGTTTATAAGCAGTTGCATTACTAGATAAAGTATCAGCTAAATTACCTCAGCTATGACCCTTGAATTGGTAAAAATTAGGGATGTCGATATTCGGTTATTTTGCTAACCGGTTAACCGTTTAATCTTCCGAACGGTTAACCGTGTATATTTTTTACCATACTAGTTCGGATTATGTTTTATTTCTGCTAAGTACTGAACATAATTCATAAAAGAAATATCAATCATTTCAATATTTTTTAAGAAAACATCCGTTTTGTTTCAAACATTATAATATGATATATGATAATTTGAAGTATAACTTAACAGACAGTTAAACTCTATTCGAATACAACAATGTTAAAACTTAAAATTTAGTACAATAACAATATACTTTATCTGTCCATGTAGATATACTAAAAATATATCGATACTTTAGGCATTGGACAAGTAAAATCCATAATACCATTGATTGTTTTACTTTCCGGCAATTCAACCAATTGAAAATTCATTTCTAACTTGCATAAAATAAAAAAGATCAATTTAATTGCGATTGATGTTAATACATTCGTACATGTACATGTTTGCTTGCTATCTGACCATGTGACCTTTCTTATTTAGTATCAAGTCAGTAATCTAAACTATTGAATTTTGACTTTGGTTTCTTGCATACTGTCATACTGTGCATACTATCATTACCTTTAGATGAGAGTATGTAAAACATTGATTAATACAAACAACATCATCATGTTGTCACGCAAAAGTCAAAGATGTTTGTCATGAGGTGGGTGTGTACCATTGTAATATCCTAGTAACATTGAACTTAATCAATGTCTGTTTTGTACGAGTGACTTTAAAAGCGTAAGCTGCTATCCTTACATAGTTTACGGAAGAGTCAGGAATAAAAACTCATTCAGATACATCTTCCTGTATTGCGCTGCTCTGTCTTGACCAACAACATACCTCAACATAACATCATAACATCAAATTCACGTTTAAAAACTATTATCGTTAAACGTTGTGCAAAACGGTTTTTTATCGACAAAATAGAATCTCGGAGGACATCTTTGTTAAAAACGAGCACGTGTTATTTTTTCTCTCAGAGAAATTGACAAATGACACCGATGACGTCACAAGGATACAAAAGTGATTAGAAAACCTTAGCAGATAATTAGTAAAGCTTGTCAACTGTCACTGATGAGGGCATCATGGGATTTATTTTAAATCCCAGCGAGTTGGTATAGTAACTGCTCACTGAAAGCATGAAATTTAAAGGAAAATCCTCGCCTGATTTAAGCTTAACCAACGATAAAATGTTATCCTCTGTACACGATGGTTTCATAGATGTTATTAGATGAAACACTTTCGAGGACAAACTCGTTTTGTATTGTATCCCTTGCCCACCGTATCATATTGGCTGAATACGGGAACCAAATTACGAAACGTTACGAAAAGATAGGTCTGATAGCCGTAACTGAACACAGGGCAGGTGTCCTTCCTCCACCCTATTAGCTGGAGTAGTAACTACAAGACCCTTGCTGTTTATGTAACTTAAAGCCACATGACAAACCAGATTCGGAAGTATGTTCACTTGCTAATAACGTAATGTTCCGTATTTCAGTTTCGCGTACAGGGTTGTGGTGAGCTGTTAGTGTCGCTCTGTTACCAGCCGGCTGCAAACAGACTAACAGTGGTCGTGTTGAAAGCAAGAAATCTTCCTAAAATGGACCTCACAGGATTATCAGGTAAAATGACACTACATGTAGTTGTACAAGTATAAAACACAGGAACTACTTTATCCATGCCTCGAAATTACTTGATTCTATTCGACACTTCAAGTTTTCACTCTCGATGATTGTTTCCTAGGTTACTAACTCTGCGTAATTCAGTGATTTAAAAAGACTTTTCAGCCGTCAGCAGTTTTTGGTTAAACGATGCCCTAATCTGTATTTTTGTTCGAAGCGCAATACGAATAATCTGTTTTAAAATAGGTTTAAAATGATCAGATTGTAAAGCAACTGTTTTGCTCAGTTTCCTGAAATGTTTAACTTAATTGTCTCTGTGATTAGCATTAATGTTAGCTCTATGGTGATCCTGCGCTCCAGCATAGCATTGCCTTAACATGTAGGCGTATAGTTTCCATGGTGATTATAATCCACTTTACAGTTCAAAGTCTCGGTATAGAAAATTTACAAGATCATGAAATGTTAATGCCAGTGTCACTTCGATGCATATACCTTCTTGGATATTACATAACCTTGTAAATTGTATTTACCACTAATCTTGCAGAAATCGCTTCCATTTATGTAGCAACGGATTTCTCTTACATACCATTGGAGACAAACAAACTCTTAGAAAACTACAAAGATGAAAATAACTCATTTAGTTTTGTTATGATATCAATGTAACACGAGGGAATTATTGCTTACGCAGCTTTACTGTCTGGAAATATTAAGTTAACTAAAGGGTTTTTAAATGTGAAAAACAGGACAATATCGCAATATTTACGTTAATAAATACGAACATCCGTTGTTTAAACAATTCTTAGCAAGCTAGTAATTATGATGTATGAATCTGCGACCGGATTGTCTCATTTCCTGATAGATTTCTCAGAATCTGTTTTGCAACTCCATAATCTCAGAAAATAAAACCATCCTCTTTCTCTTCTTGGAAAATTAATCATTAATTGAAACCAAGATTTAGAAAAATGCGATATTTGATACGTAGTACGGTCATTTTGTTCATTCAAAACCATCT
Source organism: Mactromeris polynyma (assembly GCA_032209605.1). Lineage (NCBI taxonomy): Eukaryota > Metazoa > Mollusca > Bivalvia > Venerida > Mactridae > Mactromeris > Mactromeris polynyma. The sequence continues at coordinate 902,585 of JASFXZ010000008.1, read as the reverse complement.
GCGTCTTGTTCTGATAGAACCAGAAACATAAAGGGCACCAATTTAGATGAAATGTCAAAATGACAAAGGTGCCATACTTAACGCATGGGCGATGATGAAAGATACTTGTGATAATATTCCAGTGTCTGTTTAGCGTGTGATATTTGTCAAGTGATCGGACAGACAATTTGAAATTGCTTTTTGATCGACTGCTTGTCGCGGTAGATTTAACATGATAAAAGAGAACTGTTTCATCACCGTGTTTTTAAATTAAAAGAATATCGAGGAAATACAGGAGTGTGATCCTCTGTTTATTGGAACTATGTAAGACAATACATGCAATTATGTTGTTCTCCATCAGTCCACATAATCACACGGCTTTCTCTCTCTCTCTCTCTTGTCGCTTATCAAACTCAAAGTATCAAACCAATTGTCTGGGTGTAATACATATAATTATATTGATACATTACATAAATAGCATATTATACTCTATAGTATATTATATAAATTACGCAGAAACAGCCCTAATGAACACGTATGCACGTTGTCATAAATAAAACAGTCCCGAAATCAGTGTCATTCTGCGCTAAACATTATTCTGATAACGCTGGTATGAACAGAACTAACGCCTAATTCTAACGACTTTCCGCATGTAACACTGAACTGGAAAAATACAATGTTCATATGTAAAATGTAATTGTAAATTCTTCCACAACCAATCCATTAAACTATAACGCGTAGGTTGATAATTGTCGTCATTTCAACATCTGCTCTTATCGAAGACCTCCCGCACGAACATACGTCAGTACCAATGCTAGTGCAGGCAGGCATCTAGATGACTGATAAAACTGCTGACGTTTAGTCTTTCTGGAAAATCGATGAGGAAGATGACATACTGTTGATAATGGTTGTGTCAATATTAAAGGTGCAGCTCGTTGAATGCTATTGTTAGTGTTATGTACCAAAGCACTTGGATCATCTATTGTTTTTAAACATATATTTAATCAATGAAATCTGATGAAGTCAAAGGAGAGAAATATGCAAAAAAATCAATAACTATAATAAATATAATTTACTCCGTATAAGACGTAGGAACTGGTAATTTTCAGTGTGAGAGACACTCTACCGTTTATTTTCTTTTGTGAGACACTTGTTGCGTTAATTTCATTATATGATGCATCTCTGTCGGTAATTTTATTTATATGTGACACTTGTAACAGTAATTTATCTACATGAGACATATTCACCGGTAATTTTCTCTTGATGAAACATTTGTACCGAAATGTTTCTCTATATTTGACGTTTGTACCCGCAATTTTCTCCATATGACATATTTCTGCCGGTTATATCTCTTTATGCGTTGTAAATACATGAACTAGTATTTTCTCTGACTGTGACGTGTTTATTGGTAATTTTCTGTATATGAGGCATTTCTACCGGTATTTTCTCTATGTGAATTTTGTCCTTATATGTGACATTTTTAAAACCAATAATCTTCTCTACCAGTAGCACTTGCATATTTGTATTATTTTCTTTGTTAACAGATCCCTACGTCAAGATATATTTATTGTACAATGGGCAGAGAATTGCCAAAAAGAAGACCCATGTAAAGAAACGTACACTGAATCCAGTCTTCAATGAGTCATTCCTTTTCGATGTACCGTATAATGAGGGTCTACAAAATATAAGTCTTGAATTCTTGGTCTTGGATTGGGACAGAATGACCAAGAATGAGGTTAGTATGGTGATAAATGAATGTACAAAGGCGATAATAGCTGACATTGTGCTCGGCAACAGCACTATGGGACGCCACAAGTGACTTCCTCTGTTAGCTCATTCACCTGGTAGAGTACACGATTGCTAGTCTTTAGACGTTTGTGGAAATGAATTTTCTTTATCATCAATCTCTCATTCTATCGTTTGGTTACCATTTAAACATTGCGACATAGTGCCATTTCCTCATTAAAACGTCGATAACGCAGGTAACAAGATGTTTGAGGATCAAAAATGGCTTACAGGTGTGCTTATGCATATCGGCGATTGAACCCAGGCAAATACATGCGGGTAATTTTACAGTGCTTGTGGAAGAAGTTCGAAACATAGGATTACTGCGTATGTCAACTAACTGTCGTATATAGCTGAACTACATGGAAAACATAGTTCATGTATGATGCATGTACAGTATTTACAACTAAATAGGTCAATAATCAGATCAACATTGGTTCTGAAATACACATGTCTTGGTTGTAAGGTGCTGTGATTATCGAATTAAAAGATGGAAGAAAATACATGTAAATAAAAACTGGTCCATGAAAAGCTGTTCTTAATTTTGAGTTGGTCATACAGTGAGGTTTGACTGTATATTTTATGGTTGTACCATAGGAACAACAGGAATGATAAAAACGTTTAACTTAATGCATATTTCCCTAGTATTTAAACATGATTAGCAAAAATAGACTTAAATAGTCCATACCTTCAGGCAGATTTGTCGAATCAGAAAAGAAAAGTTAACTAAATGAACATCAAGAGTGTATAGATACTTATTATGTCTCATATTTTCTGTTGTATTCAGCATACTTTGCATTATGCAAATACCGGCGGTAATGTTCATTTACATGATTGCAAAAAATGTATTCTGTGAGTGGGTGTGACATAAATCATCCATATGCCGCCATCCTCAGGACAGGATATGTAAATATAACATCGAATGGAGTCCGTGATTTACATAATCACCATGGTGTAGAAATATTTCAAATGAACGCTGTATGGAGTTGAACATAAAATAAGCGGTGTGTGTGTCAGAGACCGGAGTTAAAGACCGCCCCAAATTTAAGACCACCTAATTAATAAGACCGTTTGTGCATTGGCAAATTAAAGATACTGTTGAACGTCACTTAAAGACCACCTCGGAATCAGGAATACCACGTTGATAAGACCGAATTTTCATGGACCGGGACTCTCTCTTGAACAACAGCCTCTCTTCAACAAAAGTATCAATTATGTCTGTATTAGTATTTTACTATCAATTCATCCTCTCTAGAACAACAACCTCTCCACAGCAGTCGACATTTGCGTCTCCCTAGAGATGTTGTTATGGAGAGGCTACATTGTGACGTCATCTTACCACTGTATATAACTTAATACTATATAATATGCATATACATGTAGCTGTCATTGTGACGTCATCTTACCACTGTATATAACTTAATGCTATATACTATTCATATACATGTAGCTTTCATTGTGACGTCATCTTACCACCGTATATAACTTAATGCTATATACTATTCATATACATGTAGCTGTCATTGTGACGTCATCTTACCACCGTATATAACTTAATGCTATATACTATTCATATACATGTAGCTGTCATTGTGACGTCATCTTACCACCGTATATAACTTAATGCTATATAATATTCATATACATGTAGCTGTCATTGTGACGTCACCGCCATAGATAACTTAATACAATATACTATTCATATACAGATAGCTGTCAGTAATTTATTTTATCGTATACTTCTTTTTATTCCGCAGGTGGTCGGAAGGTTGGAGATTGGGTCACGGTTGCGTGGAGGTGAACATCATCATTGGAATGAAGTGATGAATTGTCCAAGAAAACAGATTGCTGAATGGCATAAACTGTCGGAGCAATAAAGTACATGACATTTTATGGAGGTTCTTACTCACTGATACCGCTACCGTATGCCTGTGAAATGTTTATACATTATCTATCTCATGAACAAATCCATCGTTCATAGAATTCAATAATCTATTGCGCTATAACCAAATATGTCGATGCGCCATATGCTCAAAATGAGAACTTCACAACCATTGGTTGAATAATTTGTTTGAAGACTTGATACAACTTATCGAACCATATGGGTCAGTATCAAACTGTTCATATGGGGAAATAGCCTATATGCTATAAAATATATCGACCATTTCCCCACCCCAAAAAGTTAGATACTAACCCCTGTGTTGAAAGAGATGATAACAAAACTTTACCCAAAACATTATACAGTACTAAATATTCAGAGAAATCTTGATAACAAATATTGAAAGAAGACTTGATACAAATTATGAATCGTATTAAAGTTATGTTTAACATGCTGCGTGTTATTTGAGAGTATGGTACAGTAATGTTCGTACTTAAAGTAGACCATTATCTTGTCTGATAAATCCCCTATAATATGGGAGCTTACATGTCCACAGGTCACAGACTGACATCAAAGACAACCGATACAAAACAGTAACTGTCAGTGAGCTAAACCTATACATGTATTGCCAACTGAAGGCGTTGTAAATTCATTGCAGATTATCATTCACTTGTTTTCAAACTGGGGACACGACGGGGTATTTTTCTCTCCGACAATTAACGATTTTGGGATAAAGTTGTTTAAAAAAAGTTGGGGTACATGAAAAATAAAGGACAGGCGGTGATGACTGTTAACTATTGAGCGATACAATCATAGCCCTTAAGGAAAATCTACACAATGAAATTATACTAAAAGGCTGTCAGACGTGAATGTAAAATTTATTCATTAGTTGCGCTAACTTGTGTAAACTGTGGGGTGACAACAAAGCTAGTATATCTGCAAAATTATAAAACAAGAAGCAGTTAGACTTGTTTCGCTTTCATCTCTTCTAATACATGTGTTATAAATATGACGTATCTGGTATGATGGAGTGATATTTATCTATGAAATATATATATTGTGTGAGGGAGACTGGGCGAGGGGGATAGAGAGAAATGTGTGGGGGAGAGATAGAGGGCGAGGGAGGCAGAGTGGGGAGACAGAAATTTCATTGTTCATGAAAATGTGTATGTATTTATGTATGTTTGCCTAAATGCTGCCATAAATGGTGATAATATACATGTATGTTAAAACAGTCAAAGTCGCATGTACTATCTTTCTGTTAGTCAATAGACATGCCGCTTAGGCCTAAATAAACAATAAGTTTGTTTCAGGTTTTATGCCCAAACAAAATAGGGTAGGTAGGTCGAAATTTATTTTGGAGATTTTTTAATTTTCAAATAAAGCAAATTAAACATACATTTAAATGAATATATGTTAAAAGACAAAACCTCATTCCCTTTTAACATAGATACTGTTTATTCAATGTGAATATAATGCTGTATGGATGGAATACTCGTAAAGCGTCTAAAAACAGGGTAGAAAAGAATCTAAAGACGAATTAACACAAATAAATTTAACAAAAAAGAAAATAAAGTTAACACGCGAACAAATGTTCTAGGGTGGGGGCTAAAAAATAGGGTAGGTCGGGAAACCTGAAACAAACATATTTTTCTTTTACGCCTTATTTAAACTATCTCAATCTAACTGACTATATATTCATTTTTCATAATGGATACGCTTTTGGACTGCTGGAAGCTTAATGGAAACTAAGTTGACATTATATATATATACTTCGCTCAGCTATAGTTTCAGGATGACAATATGTTCTGCCACCATGTCATTTCCTGTTGATTGTGTCAGATTGTTGAGAATGTATAGTTTTAGCGTGAATGAAATTCATTGTGTCACATGAAACATAATGAGCGTGTAAGGTTGTGTGTGGGTTCACAGTGTTGATGTCTGTTTACCTTATATTGCTTTTGTATATAACTGCCAACTGTATGATAAATCATATTCCATGGCGGAAGATTCTCTTCTACTAGAATCTGTCACTGAGCTCTGTCATTTTGTCTTATAGAATGTTCAATATTTATTTTACGTTCGTTTTTCCATCCACTTTGTTAGTTGTGTACTCTCATTCGGATCCTAATATACTTTTATTTCACAACCGTTACAACAAATATATTATATCAGACTATTATCAGTGTTCAAAATCGTTGTTTAAATCATTAAAAAAGACCCTAGTATTGCAGTTGACACAATACACAACTGGCATTCACTTCGGAGATTAATGGGGTATGAAAAGTGAGGTACCGGGTAAAATATTTAGTGACTAATCCATCTTTTAAAAATATTCAATGCTTTCTGCTTTTGCTTACCTGTATTGGTATAGTAGAAAGCGATTTGCAGTTGAAGACAAGCATTCGAGGTTTAAGACTATTTCGTAGGTGTGCAACAGAGGAGATCGTCACGAGTTATCTCCCTTAATCCCTTCTATAGTTATCTCCCTTTATCCCTCCTATAGTATAGAAGGGATAAAGGGCGAGAACTCGTGACAATCTCCTGTGGTTTGCAACTACAGTGTGTATTATCTTTTTGATAATTTTGAGCCATAATATATCTGCTAGATGATTCACATTTACATGATAACAGTATTGGGACGAGTGCATAATGCTGAAGAGGTGTGTTCTCATAATTGTTGAATTATTTTCTACTTCATTTTATGAATACATGTATTTAATTACATTTTCAACTTTACGATATAATTTTGAAAGAAATCTAATTCTTTATTGTGCTTTGTACTGAACACACATTCTTTAATGACATGCATGTGTTTATTTTGTATTGATTTAAAATGCTTTATTGAAGTAATTGTCCTCGTTGTTTTAACCAATGAGGCTTAGGTCTCTGACATTTGTCACCAGAGGCCATATGATGTTCTTTAAATGAAAAAATATCAGGGCAACATAAAACTGGGATGCAGTCGGGGACGTTAATCAAGCAATTATTGCATCACATTTTGAAATTATTTCTCTGTTTAATTGTGTGATGTAATAACTTGTTGTTAGCAAGTACATGTACACAAATATTGCTTAATTACAGGAAATTACGTATGTTAAAAACATATTTTTACCACTCATTTTTTACTATTATCATTTATATCCCACATCCCTGTTTCATTAAAAGAAAAATAATATTAAAAACTTTCATATTATTTATTGTGCTAAATATATGGCGTGTGTGGCTACTTTGCTCCATCTAAGCTGGGATCAATGTGTATAATGGTCCCAGATTTAAGTTGAAAGGACGAACAAGTAACCGACATCCTCGATCTAATGGTAAGGTCAACTTAAAATTAAGAAACTAAAAACAGTCAGATGTCTTTTTTTACAATGTATACTGAACATTCAAAATGTAGTATCCTTTTGATAGGCAAGATCAGTTCATGTCTAATTTAGATAACGTAAGTTTCGATATTCATACCATCTGATGTCTTGTAGATTCAATGATAACTTCATTCCAGAAATAAAACAATTACAAAAAGTATACTGCTTTGTTGTGATCATTTATCTCACCTTGACAATAAAGCAAGCAACAGCTAATGCAAATCAACAGCCAAATGGGTATTTCTTACCTATCCCGAAGACGAAGCCGACGATAACCAGGGATGGTCTCAAAGTAATTGAAATAATAAACAAGAAGAGAGAAATGAAATACAATTACATACACATATAGACAGTCAATTACACTGACAGATATTCAACACAATCCTATAAACGTTTAATTGAATATAAATGTATCACACTATTCTCAACATTGGCGGGTATGCTATGTGGTATCTTTATATGGTAGTTGTATATATATATTACACCATGTGTTATTCATTCTCGACGATTGCTTCCTGGGACACCAACTATGAACGCCGATGGCGCATTTGCGATTTATAACAATAATGATGGCTTTGGTAGTTTAAAACGTAAATAAATGATTTTTAACCCTGATTGATATTTTACATGCCCCTGTGACCAATATATACAGGGTGTATATATTTGTCCCCGATACTCCTCTATTTTGCTTCGTTTTCTCAGATTTTGGTTTATTAGTTTGGAATGAACTATATAATGTATATACATTGTGAAAACAAAATTGTCAAGAAAGAAATTTGTTTGCATACTACCTAAGAAACTATTAAAACAAAATTGTCAAGAAAGAAATTTGTTTGCATACTGCCTAAGAAACTATTTTGAGACGACTCCTCATATTCATGGAAGTCTGATGTCGGCATCCTCATCAGAATTGGTACGACAATCTTAAATTAATACAAAACAATTTATAAGACATAACATTATCCAAGCCCTTTATAATGAATACTAAGGTAACATGTGTGCCGATCAGGCATCTGTCCTTCAACCATGGCTCCGATCATTTCAAGTACAGAGCCTATTTTCCTCCGTTTGAATGGGAATTTATATCAATTTCTAACCTTATTATGATCTCAGATATTGATCCCAGTTAGGATCGGTTTTATGTTCAATAAAATGACGTAAGTAAATACGGGAAATAACCTGTACTGCGAGATTCGCTTATTCCTTGTAGCAATTACCTCCCTTCATTGAACTACAGGCGCAAACACAATCGGAATACCTCGTACAATTCAGCGAATCATAAGTTGTCCGTATGAATGGTAGCCTGGAATCCTGGCCAAACCTCCTATTGCTTCACGTTAGCAATCGGTGAGGGCTGCCCTGAGTTCAGTTACGGCTATCAGTGGCGAACGTTTTGTATTTTATCCCCTGCCCACCATAGCACATTGGCTGCACACGGGAACCAAATTTCAAAACGTTACGAATGTGATATGAAACGTTTTTCGCTAACACGCCGGTCAATAGCAAAACGCGCGTGCTGTTTCGTAACGTTTTGGACTGATAGCCTTTACTGAACGCAAGGCAGCAGGCAGCAGTAGAACAAGTGGCGGTTACTCCCCTTGCCAGTGGAGTCTAAATATAGATGTCACATTGTTTACATCACATGATCCAGCAGGCAGCAGTAGAACAAGTGGCGGTTACTCCCCTTGCCAGTGGAGTCTAAATATAGATGTCACATTGTTTACATCACATGATCCACAAATGTCATGTGATAATGCATATGGCTGATGGGTGGTGTACTGTCACGAGCTTGTTCTAACCGAATTAATTGTATTAAAAGATAAATTGACCATTTTATTATAACAGAAACAAGCGAAGTTTTAAATCAGTAATAGGAAGGACGTTTTGATAGTACTACAAGTAAAGCATTGAAAACTGCTGTTCAAATATTATTGTAGCAGGTAAGTTGTAACTTAATACAATATATTATATACTGTTTTGCTGTCAGTGTTTCTTTTCACTTCTAGGGAAATGGTGTCGGGGCCCTTAAATAGGGGAAAATAGCGTTGTGAGGGGAAAATAGGGTGAAAATAATGTGCATTTAAAGTATACATTTATATGTCTATATTCACTACACTTCTTTGTTGCAGTGATGTAAACATGTAAATATGCTAACAGATTGGTTAGTCTCATTACAGGTCAATGTTTCTATCTTTCTGACTAAAAATATCAACAATACTGGCAACATATCTCCAATTTAAAAAAAAAGCTGTAGGAGGGGATTTTTCCTGGGAAAAGGGGAAAAAAACATACTTTTGAGTGAGGGGAATTTCCCCAAAAAGGCCCCAAAAAAAACACTGGCTGTACATTAATATACTGATATACATTTAATAGGACTACAGGCAAACATATCTTAGTTACTGTTACATATTTTTGGGAGTCTGTGTTCACTAAGTTATGGAATATCGACACAGGTATAATAGACTCTGAATACTGCCATTTCATTAAATAATAATAAAGTTAGATTATATTACAGACATATATTGTAAGTGAAATGACAGTACATTTGTATACATCACTACATGTGTCTAGTACCTGTGATTAGGGACTGGTCCTATATTTTATCAATGACAGCAGAAGGATGACACCTGTATTTCATGAATTCTATCTAAATATTGATGGTACATTTTTATTGATGATGTTAAAAATATAAGAATATTTTGAGAACATATGATATGTGCAGGCCTGGATATGCGGCACATATTATTATATTAAGGATATTATTTGTTATTTTAGTTCATTTGTAAATCAAGAATTTTTTGGATTCTCTAGATTTAAAACTGTCACTAATTAATATGTTTTTACAACAACTTGCTGTAAAATTTAGTTGAGAATGTCACTATTGTGAACAGTGTATACAGGTATAGACAGTGTGTCTATTGGTCAATATTTTCGAACAATGTTTTCTTTTGCTGACCTGTGACCTCACAATTTGTTTAAAAATATTCTCAAAATTTCAAATAAAACAGCACAGTCTATAGGATACTATCAGATAATTGTATGACTCAGTAAAGTAAGTGTGTATCATCATGTGATTGAAATACTGATAACAATTTTTGTGAACTCCTCGTCTGGAGTCCTGTATGCCTTCTGTTCTCAGTAGTCTCTTCAACCAGTTTTTAAAATGACAGAATACCTCCTTTTTTCAAATTCTCATGAGAGTCTAGTGCTGACCATTTGTTGTGTTATAAAACTATCTCCATAGAGATTGATTGCTAACTAACTGCTTTGATATCAACTTTTTTATCAGCTCTTACTTATATTTAGTATCTAAATTTATACTCTACCAGTTACGTTTGTTTCTAATCTGACACAATGCAGACAGTACGTGATCTTTCCAATGTACAAGTATCTAAGTTCATCATGACCAGACTTTTATGTACATGTGTACCACAGGGTAGATGATTGTGTTCAAATATGATAATACAGTGACATACATTTCAGCGTAACTATTATTTATCATTTAATTGTGCTCCCTATGTACTCAGTCTATTGTCAAACCATATATGGTCATCCTTAAACAGTTGTTTTTTTGGTGTAACCCTATATCTACTCGTACAAATGACCCCTACTCGAAACTTTTTTAGTTGTCTTAGATATTAGTTGAAACTTGACTGACCATAAAATTAATTAGTAAATGATTGATTACCAGGCCTTTTTCTGTCCATTTTTGGAAAAAGACTCTTAATAAATCGGGAAAATTTGCAGCGTAAAATTTGTTAATTTGGGAAAAACTTTAATTGCTTCAACTCCAATTTTGGGAATTTTCAAAGTTAAAAGAACATATCTAAATTTTATATAAACAGTGTTCTAATCTACATTTCTTATATCAACTGACAAAAAGACACACAAAAATGTCCACAAACATTTATGACACAAGGGACAATAATTGAGTTATTCAAAGAGCTTCAAGATGTAACAGGTCGCTCCAGTAGGCGATTTTTCGTAGGTGCCTCTGATTGGGAAAAACATATATTTGGCTTTGGGAATGGGTCAGATAGTCTGACCCGTATGAACTATAGAAAATGGCCTGATTACCTAGCAACCAAGATTTTTCTGGCTAGGGTTATGCTAAATACATTTTAAAAGGATGGCCTATCTGCTTCTTCTGTCTCGGCTACAAGGCACAAGTCGTCATTTGCTATTTACGTTCGATAAAGTGGAGCTGAAAATGATTATGCAGCTGACTCTCATTATGTCAAATTTTTTGGAACAGTACAAAAGACTTTATCTTGACATAATATTCGACATCAATGGGACGTCACTGTTCATGACAATTGCTGTGTGTTTTGCAAGAATGACTTCTTTGTTTAATTCAGTGTGATATGGTGTAATCATATAAGAAATATGAAATATTGTCCATGTATGATCGTAATTGCAATTTAATCAATTTGACTTTTTAGCTTTAAAAGTCAAACATTTTACAAATACATACAAATCCTCCCATTGTGTTAATGATTGATAATTAAATGTGTAAAAATACAGGTTTCATCTCAGTACCTTTTTAAAATTCAATTCAGTTTATTAGGCGTAATCTTTACAGATCATTGCCCTCTGACTGGGCAGAAATGTTAAACAGAGAAGGACATGAACATGTGAACACTTAACAAAAGTTATAAGTACTCCGATAACATATTTAGGATATTGCAATTAAATATGAATACCGGTATATCAAGTAGAAATTTCATGTGTGCAGAAAGTTCAATCTGTTTGTAATGTTTCTACTAATTTTCAGCACAAATGTATGTTTAAAATGTTGGTGCTTGTATAAATTGTTCAGCCTGTATTTTTAACAAGATAATACCAGTGCAATTCTCATAAATAAGTCATGAAAATTTAAACCCCGAAATACACCAGAAGGCACCATTTCATATATTTATTATAAAAATATTCCAGGGAAGGTCCCTTAAGACTGCCCTTAAGAGAGGGAATACCCCCTCCAGCACCTACCCCACACTCGGCGAGGCATTTGACCTCATGTTGGCCCCCCATGCTTGTGAATCCACTATGCCTCTGTATGCACAGGTATGCTTGTGAATCCACTATGCCTCTGTATGCACAGGTATGCTTGTGAATCCACTATACCTCTGTATGCACAGGTATGCTTGTGAATCCACTATACCTCTGTATGCACAGGTATGCTTGTGAATCCACTATACCTCAGTATGCACAGGTATGCTTGTGAATACACTATACTTCTGTATGCACAAGTAAGCTTGTGAATCCACTATACCTCTGTATGCACAGGTATGCTTGTGAATCCACTATACCTCTGTATGCGCAGGTATGCTTGTGAATCCACTATACCTCTGTATGCACAGGTATGCTTGTGAATCCACTATACCTCTGTATGCGCAGGTATGCTTGTGAATCCACTATACCTCTGTATGCACAGGTATGCTTGTGAATCCACTATACCTCAGTATGCACAGGTATGCTTGTGAATCCACTATACCTCTGTATGCACAGGTATGCTTGTGAATCCACTATACCTCAGTATGCACAGGTATGCTTGTGAATCCACTATACCTCTGTATGCACAGGTATGCTTGTGAATCCACTATGCCTCAGTATGCACAGGTATGCTTGTGAATCCACTATGCCTCAGTATGCACAGGTATGCTTGTGAATCCACTATGCCTCTGTATGCACAAGTAAGCTTGTGAATCCACTATACCTCTGTATGCACAGGTATGCTTGTGAATCCACTATACCTCTGTATGCGCAGGAATGCTTGTGAATCCACTATACCTCTGTATGCACAGGTATGCTTGTGAATCCACTATACCTCTGTATGCGCAGGTATGCTTGTGAATCCACTATACCTCTGTATGCACAGGTATGCTTGTGAATCCACTATACCTCAGTATGCACAGGTATGCTTGTGAATCCACTATACCTCTGTATGCACAGGTATGCTTGTGAATCCACTATACCTCAGTATGCACAGGTATGCTTGTGAATCCACTATACCTCTGTATGCACAGGTATGCTTGTGAATCCACTATGCCTCAGTATGCACAGGTATGCTTGTGAATCCACTATGCCTCAGTATGCACAGGTATGCTTGTGAATCCACTATGCCTCTGTATGCACAGGTATGCTTGTGAATCCACTATGCCTCAGTATGCACAGGTATGCTTGTGAATCCACTATACCTCTGTATGCACAGGTATGCTTATGAATCCACTATACCTCTGTATGCACAGGTATGCTTGTGAATCCACTATACCTCTGTATGCACAGGTATGCTTGTGAATCCACTATACTTCTGTATGCACAGGTATGCTTGTGAATCCACTATACTTCTGTATGCACAGGTATGCTTGGGAATCCACTATACCTCTGTATGCACAGGTATGCTTATGAATCCAAAAAATATTCAGAGAAGCAAATGTTTGTTGCCTCTTTTCATAGTTGAAATAGATAAAAGACTCCTTGTCTGGTTGGTGACTCCACATTTTAGCTCTGTAACCTTATTTTAACCATATTTTCATATGATTCTTTATCCCAGTGACCATGATAACCTTGTCAAATTGTGCATGTTTCACAATTATGAATTGACATTCCATAGAAACTAGTTATAACCCAGAAAACATATCTTGTTTATTAAACATGTTTGTTTTTGTTCAAACTATTCTCATGAAGGAAAGACATAATGTATGTTTTCTCATTCCAGGTACACATTGACTAGCCACGGTGATCAGGTACACATTGTCTCGTCATTCTGACACCACAGTGTATCATTCTTTTTGTGTGAAGCTGAATTGTCTCTGTACGATTGTACAAAGATGGTTTTCGGCTTGAACTACTATTGATTATGGATGAAAAGGATTTCAGCACTTCTAGAAGGAACAGAAATTGTTTAAAGTACAGATACCGAGAATACAAGATTGATAAATACTTTGGCACTTGATAGATCTGAAAATCAGCTTACATCTAGTGTAAAAAATTACAACTTTTTTTAAAAATGGCTCCTGAAGTGACCTCAACACAGAACAGACTGTCCTTACGGCAAAAGTTTTCATACAGCGTCGGACATGTACTGAATGACCTTACTGCGTCTATGTGGTTTACGTACATGATTATTTATTTTCATCAAGTGAAGAAGTTTAACAATGGTTTATCTGGACAGTTAGTACTGATTGGACAGATTAGTGATGCCATCTTCACGCCATTCATAGGATATGAGTCTGATCGTGTTAAAGGATGTTTTAACATGGGCAAAAGGAAAACTTGGCATTTACTTGGTAAGTAAATTGTAAACATCAAATTGCATGTAAAGACTGAGTTATATCATAGAATGCAACCAGTAATTTCTGCAGGATCTGGACTCCCACCTATAGACCTATATACTATATAGTAATTTCCACAGGGCTCAGACTCAAACAAACTATGAGCAAAATAATAGCATTTGCTTTTGTGACAAAGGCTTGAAGTGGGTGCATCTGTGTCCTATGGACACATTTCTTGTCTTATTTACAGTGATAACATTACTTTTAGATTTCAGAGCATGATAGTGACTTTGTGAGACATTCAGACATTTTATTGACTCATACATCCTCATATAGCCGTATATCATTGATGTATCATTCCAGCCAAAATCATGATAGTGCATATCGGATGATTACCAATCTCTTCATTTGTGTAATGTTGGGTTCAAAATTAGTTTTAATTCATATCGTTGTTTTCAGGTACAATATGTGTGATGTTCTCCTTTCCATTCCTGTTTGCTGGTTGTATATCATGTGAGGAGTCTGCTGATTGGTCACAGTTTATATACTATGCTCCGTTTGTCATCATTTTCCAGTTTGGATGGGCATCGACTCAAATCAACCATCTCTCTCTTATACCAGATCTCACTGATAATTCTCATGAACGTGTTGGTCTCAACGGCTCAAGGTAGGTTTGCGCATTAAAACAGTTCTGTTATATATTGAGCCTTATATTGTATGTTGTAGAGTTCTCTTTCTCGGAAAATTCAGTGCTGGTATTTTACTAGGAGTTGTGATTGTAACGGGCACTAAGGCATAAAACCATATTTCCTTCAAAACGGTTCTGTTTCAAAAACATGAGCCCCCTATTCTTCGAATGGCGAATGAGCATTAAGTGTTACCTTAGTCAGTCTGTACGTCCGTGCGTCTGTGTGTAAAATTGGTTTCCAATCAATTACTCTGGAAAGGACAGATGGATTTGATTCATATTGGGCACATAAGCATAGGATAATAAAATACAGGTCAAGATCGACTTCCATCTCAACCAATTAATCTTTGGAGGAGTTATGACCCTTCTTCAATTAAAAAGCTGATAGCTGGGGCATTATGTGCTATGGTATGGACACATCTAGTTTGTTTTATATTTCTAGGTATGCATTCACAGTTTTGTCCAACATGATGGTGTATGGGATTGCATGGCTTCTGTTTGATATACATAAAACAGATGCCACTACCGATCAGCTTGGTGCTTCTGATTTACAGAGGTTCAGGGTGAGATAAAGTTTGTATATCTTTCATCATTATTTGTGATAGGAGGCTTCTCTGTTGTAAGATTTGAAGCCATTTCAGAAGTGTAGGTCTTTTGTTTGATTTATTTTTATTTTACATCGATTGTGAAACAAGTTCTTACAACCTCAACTAATTAGTCTCAATGACTATTTTCTGTGTTTCTAACCAGTATTTGTGACTCTCTAGCATTAGTGTTCCCACGGGAATTTCTTTTCATTTTTTGCTTAGCATAGGGTAAGGTCATTCACTTTACTTAAATTATTTGGATGATGCACATGATAATATTGGAACTGGACTGGCAGGGCAAGTGGCTTGAATTCAGTTCATGATTGTTGTGAAAAATTACTATGTGGTTTAGCCAGTATTCTATAAGCTACATAATGTTAATGGTTACTTTTGTACCATGGAAACGTTGCTCCATCGTTTTACTTGTTCATTGAGTAGTCCTTGATTGCTTGTATTTTTCTAGATGTTGGTGTTGATTGTTGTTGGGATAGGTGTGTTGTTCAGTGTGATATTTCATATTGGAGTGAAAGAGAAAGTGAAGACAGATGAGTCTGAAGACAAAAATGAATGTCTAACTGAATCAACTGCTTTAATTACGATAGAAAGGTCAACATTGGCACGACTCACCATGTCCTGGAAATGTTGGCTGAAGGAAAGACAATTTTATCAGGTAACAGATCATTTTATTATACTTCACATTGCAATCTCTATACAAAACTCCCAAATAACTAAGAAGGAACATTCTTTCTGTCATCAACAGAAAATGCTATCATTTTACTGGCAAATTCTGGCAAATCCAATGAAATCATGTTATAATGTTTAAAAGAAAAAATACTATTGTGTGGGTGATAGTTTGTACTGTCAATATTGGTGAACACAATGACGTCTCATGATATGTAAAGAAAAAATAAAATTGAGAAAGTAAACAGCTTCTTTATAACATTTATGTTAGATACATTAATTTCTTTTTTCTTTATAGTAATATATACATTACATGGCAGAAATATTTTCAACCTTCGGAAAAATACCATCAACCTAAGGTGCATCTTGGGTGACAGTATTTTCCTGACAGATTGACAATATTACTGTCCCACTTGCTATGCCGTATTTATGTACTCTTCCAAGTGGCCAATTACTCGAATATTTTAATGTATCATACTGTTTGGTATTTTTGCAGATTGCTGTGATATATATGTCTACTCGTCTGGTTGTGAACATTTCTCAAGTGTATTTACCTATGTATCTAACAGAGACTATACATTTAGATAAAGTAAGTTCTTGCTTCTATAACTGACATTGCAATACTGTTTGATTTTTCAGTTTTTCTAACAATTTCTTTTGTTTTAATGCTTCAATTGGATCTGAAATATTTAACATTGTCTTGATTGAGTGGACTCTGAGATTGACTGGTAGGTTACTCAGAGCTCAATCTCTCGTCATGCCTCGTGCGCGGTGGACTGAATCAGGGAGACAATGTTCAGTTTTTGCTAGGTAACATATCACAATGGATTGTTACCTGAAAACCCACAATTCTGTTAAATAATGTTAAATAATGTTAAATAATTTGGCAGGGTAGTATCAGAAATTTTAATTTAGAAAATTCACATGGAAGCAATATTTCTGCTTATGTAGACTAATGAGGGAAACTTGTATATGACTTAAGTAATATTTATGTATGCCTTATTGTTTTGGTTTCCTCCATGAAAAAGGCAGTGTTAGTTGAAGTATCATTTTAAGTTCGAATTATAGCCAATTAGAAAATTAATTGTAATAGCATAATTAATATGCTACTGTTGAAGTGCATTGAAGTGCTCAGAGTGCCGCGTCATTGACCGGTAACACTTGAAATAAACAAGTAATCATTTGTTTATCTGTTTTGTACAAATATAGTCGCTTTAAGTGGTCAATGGTTAATTATTTTCATGTAAGGCATATAGATTGTTCTTGTAGTGGGTCATAATTGTGAGAGTGGGTGTTTAAGTATAGTCTGTTTACCACTTGAGAGGAAGATAAATTATGATGAATATCATATGATGTTGAATATTGTATAAGATGCATGTCCGTTACCAATCATGGATACAAAATATATAGTTTTCAAATGAGTTCATGAACAGAATAAGCAATCCAGAAACTCATATATCATAAGTGAAGATAAAATGTGAATTGTTCATTCTACTCCATCAAAAGTGGTCCATAGAGCAATATATTATTATATTTAATGTAGTGATACAGTCAGATCTCGTTCATTGAAATCATCAGGTCCAAAATTTATTTCGAATAATACATGGTTTCAAATAGCCCATTTCAATTTGACGTGATGATACATCGGGACCTGATATAATATTGGATGATACCAAGTATGCTGATAGAAGGTTGTCGCATAAACAAGGTCCGACTAAAAGTGGAAGCATCATGTTAGCGAGTTCAAAATAACGCAATCTGACTGTACAAAGGTTTGAAACCAATTGAATAATTTTATTGTTGTTTCATGTGTATTGCAGGATTCTATAGCTATCATTCCACTGATTATATATGTAAGTGGGTTTGTTACATCTCTGTTGATGAAATATATCAATGCTGCCGTAGGGAGGAAGGTATGTATATAAAATTTATAGGGCATATTTTCAGCTCATACTATATCTACTGGACAAAAGTGCTATCTTCACGTGGGCCTACTATTCCAAATACTCGTAGTTTCTAAACATCTACTGGATACATATTCTGTTTATTTTGATTGCAGTAATCTGTTACATTTATGATTCAAATTAATTGAACCATCGAACAAAAGTCAAAATCACAATCATCATTTCCAGTCACTTCTTCGTATTGTAGTGAAGGTTCTCAAAATACAACAATGGTAGATTAGCGGTTTTGACAGAAAAGTAAAGGAATTGAGAAACAGGGGGATTGTTTGTGGGATTTCTGTGTTAAGTTTTTATTTTCCCATGTTTTTGACTGAAGATGATTAATCTTCATATTTGATTGGTTCATGCCTAAGTGTTGTTGCTTGCGGAAGAACAAGTTAGTACTTGGCCCGTAATCACTATCGTTTTAAGACTGAATCTCAGACTTAGACTTTAAAATTGCAAAAGTTAAATTTACAAGCATTTGTTTTCATTATATTTAAACGGATACATTTTTGCCTGAATATTTCTTGTTACTCACTCTACACTTTTGCCATGTTTTATCAAAATATATTGTGTAATAATAACGTAGGAACAATATGAGTATTTACCATTTTAAAGTCTAAGTCTGAGATTCAGTCTTAAAACGTTTGTGAATATGTGTCCAGGTCAGAAATGTATGTGCACTAATTAATATTAATTAACTTCCATATTATGATGCTAATACTGATAAAAACTGGAAAAAAACAATAAAATTAAAAAAATCGGATAACTTTGTAAGCTATATACTGTAATAGATAGTGATTTGTCTTGTCTTACAGGTTACCTACCTTATTGGTATAGGGTTTACACTGGGTGGTTGTGCTGCCTTCTATTTCCTTCCACAAGGGAGCAAACTGGTGTATGGAGCAGCTATTCTCAGTGGTATAGGAGGTTCTACAATGTTGGTTACCTCCCTTGCTATGACTGCAGATCTGATAGGCGAAAATACAGTTAGTGTTGCATTTATTTACCTCCTCTTTGAAGAGTTAATTGTAACTGAAATAAAAGAGTAGTCTCAAATGAAAGTTTGTATGTTTTTTATTGTGATGAGTAAAATAATACATTAAAAGATATAGAAAGGCCAGTTTTACAAATAGTGCAATGCTTTCGTTATATTTCTTAAGTGTAACAATCAAATGGTTAGTTGGTTGGTCGCTTGCAGGATTTATTGATTAATCAGTCAAACAAGTATTGAATCTGTGAATAAATTGCAGGAAAGCGGAGCATTTGTGTATGGAGCCATGAGTTTTACTGATAAATTGTCAAATGGCGCTGCTATTGCTTTACTTCAGCAGTTTCATCCATGTGGCGCGTAAGTATTTCTTCTCTAATACATAGTTCTCACATCTACAATATTTACCTCCCTTGTATTGAATTGTCGGCCATTTTGATTGGCAAATTGGCAAGTTTATGGGGAATATAATGTAACGATGATAAACTAATCCGATATATAAAGATAACTTATTCATTATGTTCATGTGGGCATTTGGCTCAGTAAGTTGAAGAAAATGTGGTTGTCACACGCAAATTCTCTTGGTATTTTCTCAATTTTCACATATTTGGAAATATCTCCTACAAGGGCTTATGAATTTTGCCAATCAAAATGGCCGACGGTTAAGAACTAGGGAGGTAAATATTGTAGATGTGGGAACTATGTATTCAAATCTATATTAAGAATTTCATGTATAGCAATTTTGAGGGGCCTCCACAGTCGAGTGGTTTTGGTCACTGACTTAAATCACTTGCCTCTCACTGCTGTGGGTTTGAATCCCACTTGGGATGTAGATTTTGTATATGAGGAAGCCATCCAGGTGGCTTACAGAAAGTTGGTGGTTCTATCCAGGTGACTGCCTGGGGTCTTCCTCCACCCTAGTAGCTGGAATAGTCACTACATGACCAATGCTGCAATTAAAAAAAAAGCAATTTCATATATTTCATGTTAGTGGTCACCTGAATTAAACAGCCACTTGTAAACAGCCAGTTTTAATGAATCTGAACTGGATTTGTGATATCATACACACCTAATAAAATAAACAGCCACTTGCGACCACATGTGATGTATCCCTTGACTGGCTGTTTATGGCAGGTTTGAAGTAGATCATGTGATAAGTTGGAGACTGTCCACACATTATATTTCTTTTGAAAGTTATTCAGTTACTGATGTACTGTATAGACGATGCTCTAATCGATAAATTGACCGCCGCCATTTTGGACGTCACGTGACTGTCCGCCATTACGGGCCTGCTACAGTGCTGCGATGACGTAAGCTGATTTATCCTGTTAACATCTCGTCGATTTGTACCGATCATGAATGAAATAACGCAACTTGGTAAGTTCATATTATTTAGAATATACATTCTGAACATACTGGTATAAATTAAATTGGAACAAAGTAGCTGAACTGCACAGTAAACGTTTGACAATCGATAAGTAAACATCATATCGCGCTGACAGTTTACACAGTCGTGTGTTTACAATATGATCAGTCTGAGATGCATTTTATTGTAAATAGGAGTTTATCTAGATGTTGTAGAGTAAGTAACAAAACAATATGAAGATCGAGAAAAAATAAAATAGTTGTGTGTGTAAAGCATGTTCGACAGATTCACAATGCACTAACGTGATCCGTTATTTCTTGGTGATGATGCTTCATGCGTTCTTTGTTTATTATATTTGTGAAATCTTGCATGTGCAGACTTTCGTGTAAGCACTTCCAAACATCGTCTGATTTAGAGATCTACAATATCTATTTACCTATGTACCGGAGCGATTGCAACCTGTCCAGAGAATAGAGTGAATTTTAATTCAGAAGTGATTTATAAATAAGAGTCAGACAGGTTATTATTTATTTCATTTGCATCAGGGTTTTACAATTTATGCAAGTATAGAAATGTGAAATATATCATATTTAAAGTCCTAAATATCACACATAATTATGTTGAATTAATTTTTTTAATAAATTTATACACTTTTTTATATGTATAAATGTATATTTATAAATACACACATTCAAGGCAAGTCTGATCGGATACGGGTCAATTCGTCCTAAAAACCATATTCGTCCCGGGTCAATTTGGCACGATTTTATGTTTGTCATGGGTCAATTCGGCACATTTTTTAAAAATATTGGGAACATGTTTTATTGCGATTGTTAAGCATTATTTGTTTGTGATAAATTGATGAATCACGATTAATTTATGTTTTTTTACCAATCTTCAGTGATTGTCTTTTAGTTATTTAAAGTCCATTCAAATAATTTACACTTCTCAACTCTACTGTATATATGTGTCAGATGTAGTATGTGTCAGATTGTGACAGCAATTACTGACTGTATGTATATTGAACCCATACTGGGTCAGGCACTGAAATGATTATTAGGGGTCTGGATAAGATTAATATCTAGATAGTGCTCACAGGGGACACTATTGTTCATAGCATTGTATGTCCAACCCAATACTGGCCTTGTTTCTGCCACTTGTTTCTGATTTTCACAAAATATGTCACTCTTCCAATCATCGTTATCTTTATAATTACATCTATCTTACTATTGCTTTTTTTTCACTTCAGAATTACCACCGAAAGATGCAAATTGGGCCTGCAACACCCCCAAAAATTGGCCAAAGCTGTCTTATGAGGATTTAGTAGATTATCTCATAAAATCCAAGGCATATGATGGGAAGGCCATGAAAGCGTTCAGAGCGCTGTATGGCTACAACTATGTAGAGAATGGGTGGCTTGGCAACATCTATGACATTAAGGTTGACAATAAAGTACACTTCCTCAAAGCGAATGTATCTCCAAGCCAGCCCGGTGTTGGGCGAAGTGACTACACGTCGTGGATTGCTGTTTCAATACCTTCAGCAGATATAATAACTGCCCACTGTACCTGCCCTGCTGGTAATGGAAGAAGCTGTAGTCATGTCTCTGCCGTCATATATGCAGTCACACTGTCCTGGAAACACGGTGTTGGTGGGGAAACATGTACTGATATACAGCAGGCTTGGGGCAAAGGTGCGTCAAAATCTCTCACCCTTGACTGTCTGTCTGAAATTAACTTTAATCGTCCTGATCGGCAATTATTGACTTCTAGTGAAAGAGACAAGGTTCCAGCACCAATTCAATTCTTAAACCATGAGGATTTGAAGGAAAATGTTGAAAATTCACAAGTGCAAGGGCTTTGGAATTGTAAGGGCACTATGTTATTCAAAGCTCTGAATGCTCCACCTGCAAAAGCCACAGAGATTGTAGCATTCGACCATGGACCTCACAAATTGAACTGGGATGTGCCGATAAAGTCACCTCTTCCATGTCAACATTGTTCTGTTGTGTTTGAAAAGTATGTAAATATTGGTGAAATGAAATGCATTATTTTGAATAAAAACACAGAGAAACAAAATTCATGTATGTGGACGGATGCGAGGAAGTTCAGGATCACGGCCAGCAAGGTGAACTCTATCCCGAAACGTGCCGATCCGCAAAAATTTGTAACATCACAAATTTACACCAGGTTTAAAGGCTGTGCCGCCACCCGACATGGACAGAAGTATGAGCCGGTAGCCAGAAAGTGGTTTGAAGATGTCACAGGATTGTCTGTTGTTTTGTCGGGCCTGTGTGTCTCAATGGAAGAGCCATATATCGCTGCCAGTCCGGATGGTCTGGTTGATGACGATACCATTTTAGAAATTAAGTGTCCAACACGGCAATTGCAAGCTTTGCTGGACTCAAACAAGTATGACATTGTCGTTAAAGATGGACAAACTATTCTGAACCCCGTTGGTAGGAATGGCTACTATTGCCAAGTACAAATGATAATGTTCTGTACCAAGCGCCAGAAATGCAAATTTCTAGTTTGGACTGCTGACCAGGCAGTAATTGTGGATGTGCAGTACAATGCAGAATATGTGCAGAATCAACTTTGCAGAATTAGACAGTTGTATTTTGAAAGTCTCATTGTCAGAATAAGTGATGAAATGAATTTCAAGAGGCTCAAAATATCGCCCGAGTACTCGCGCTTGTGTAACCAGTGAACATGATATGCAAGTGTATTTAAATGTATTCGCAAGGACTACTGAATGAGTATTCAATAAGTGTATTAGTGGCACCAGAACACTATATTATACTTTATAGATTGTGTAATTTTGTTCAGAATTATTACTGTTTCCTTTTGTTAGTAGTGACTTGATTTGTATGTCGTTCATTTAGTGTTGTCCCTTTTGAACATTTTTGCATAATATAATTTATGATAATAATTAATTAATTAAATCTATTTATAAATGCAACATACCTCTTTTAGTGTTTTTTCCTTATTAGTAATTTGTATGTTCTAGTTGGCTTTAGTCATATACTCACTACATTTAATAACGCATGTCAGATATGGGATTTCTAAATTGTCATTGACCTTGATATGATTGACCGACTTTTAGGATACCAGAAAAGAACTTGACCCTATATTATTGAATGTGTATGCAACATACATGCTAAATTTCGTGACATTTATTTTCATGAGTTTCAAAAGTAATAAAAATAATTTTATTGAAGTATGGTTGGTACAAATTGTGCGTTTTTAAATGTACTGAGTGTATGTGTGTCAGTCGATAAAGAATCTACCTGAGTTTCATAACCATTGTTTTTTACCTTGACTATATGCAAGCAGCTGATATTTTTCCTTTATGAGTCAGAGGTCTGATCTCGTGTAGCCTATCGATGCATAATTCATGTAATTTAGACATACATGTAATGATGTGTAAAACAACAGTTATAAAAGAGATAGTATATTGAAGGTTGGAGACAGTTTATTACAAAAAAAACAAAAGGTGCATATGTATAAGTTAACTATAACATATACATAAATATTCAGTATCATACACAATGAAGGAAAATGCTGTGAGGATAGGAGCTGGATACAACTCATGTAACTACAAAATAAAGCAACAGTCACCAGGGCAAATTCTTAATGCAACCATCCAGCTGACAAAACAATCTTGTATTCGACTAAAATTGTGTCAGTTAATAAGTGAATATCTATGAAAAGTAATGTCTCAAGAACGATTGCACTAATATAGTGTCGGTTTGCATAAAAAATATACTATAAACATTCACAATATTGTACTTTTGATTAAGAAAATAAACACACCGGATAATGTTGAGAACCACTTTGTCAGTTCTAAAAGTAAAAGAATGTCTTCAGTGTTTTACAGGATTGATTTTCTACATACCTCATTGGTACATTCAATCTTCATCGGAATCATCCTTTATTAGTGGATCACGCAAGTTGCACAATGCACTCACAACTGATAGAATTTGATTTGCTTTGCTCAAAGATTTATTAACCATTTTGGTATTCAATAGTCGGTATGATTTAATCCGCATAATTGCTCTTTCAACGTGAATTCTATTTGCTGCAATTCTTCTAGATTCTATTACTTCTTGTTCAGATAGTTGGCTGCGGCCTTTCATGAAAGCAGGTATGTTCAATTTTACCCTTCGCGAACAAAGATCCTCACTGATGGTAAACCCACGGTCTGCCATGACCTCATCGCCTGGCAGCAAATAGTCTAAAAACCCACAATGCTTTGTGATGTAATTGTCACTGGCACGACCACCATAAAGAGGGGAAATGTACATTATAAAACCAGTTGGGGCAATGGCTATCAAAAACTTTGCCGTGTTGTTGCTTTTGTATGTGCTCCAGGTCTGTGCTCGCGCTTTAATGGAAAACGGTCTCTGAATAAAAATTTCTGAGCAGTCAATAATACAAGTTGTATGAGGATAACTTTCTTTAAAGGATGTGGGTAATGTGCGTCTTATCGTCTCGCGTGGCAACCATACAACACAAGCTGAAAGCTGTTTACACATTATTTCAATCCATGATTGAAAAATTCGACACATCAACTGACGTGATATACTTAATCGTCTTGCAATGTCGTGTAATGTCAGTCCCAATCGCAACCTAACCAGAACAGCAAATATCTGGTTCTTTACACTCACTTTGTATGGTAGACTTCCACCATGCCTGGATAAAGTAGCCAGTACAGTTAAAAATACAGACAAACTAAGGCCAGTGTAAAACCTTGATTCCGAGTCTGATGTAACGTTGTCCACACAAAACTCTGAGGTAGTCTGCTGGCAGCTTACACTTCTTGTCTTCTTAGTATATCCATAGCTGTGATCAAGCGCCACAACATCAATAGTCTGTGTGCTTGCATCAACTAATTTGGGTTTTTTGTGACAGTAGCTAGGATACAGACGGCAACACACTGCCTCACACTGATTTGGTATTGTCTCACTAAATGTTGGTACTATTGGTTCAATGATTGGAGTCGCTATCAACATCTCACTCTGATCAAGGTCACTCATTGTATTATCATGCGGTTTTGGTGTCAATTGACATTTTGTAGAGGGGCTGGGCGTGTTCAAATTTAATGATTTTCGTACCAGGGGTCGTCGTCTGGCCGGAGTGGTATTTGCAGCAGTGTAACCCATGCTTAATGTTGGGACTGGGTTTTCCTTTGAAGGTTTGCCATCAATGAAATGTCTTGAACACACCTGTAATTATAAAGAAAAATGTCTTTGTAACCATAGACACCACTCAATTTGTATAATCAAAACAATTGAATATAAAGCTATAATTGCACAAATTCTACTCAGAGGACATCCATAACCAATCATGGACTTATGTATATATATATATACTATAGCTATGTGTGTATGTATATAATCTAGAGCTACATGTATCTAATGATGTATACAGCATACATACATACATGTACATAAATGTCAAGCTAATTTCTGACACATTACAAAATTATCAATTGCTAGGATAGCTAGTAAGTAAATTTAACAGGGCGATAAGTACACTACCCGCCAGTTAGCTAAGTTGCAGGAGCACTGACTTGCAAGCATGAGGTCACAGGTTCGAGCACCGTGCTTGGTTTATAATTTTTCTGAACTCTGCAACATGAACATTTTTATTTGCCTCGTTCCTTAAATTAACAAATATGTAAACAAATATGTTGTGGATTTCACAAAGTAATGTGTCCTTTCAGAAGTGTGCAAATTAATCCTGCAAGTAACTTAATTCAAGAGTAAGAAATAAACGCTCTTACCACTGCCTTTGCATGTGGCTTGAAGTCTCTGCGATTGATGGATTTAATCCACGACATGCGTAGCTCTTCATTTCGCGGGATGGTGTGCATTTTGAAAGGCTGCAAACATGGACAGTCACTGTGAATCAATTTGTGCTCCATGCACTCGCCGATTTTCCATTGGTACAGCTTCTTTTGATTGTTTTTGCAGTCATAAACAACACACTGCTTCCCAGAGCTATTTGTATATGGCATGTTTATATATCAGTCCATCAAAACAAACCAGTAATCAAAGTAAATAGTAGCATATAACGAGCAAAATCCAATAAGTTCGTAGCGAGAGCGTTGTGCAGACGGTTTGCATGACCGTAATGGCGGACGTAGAGAGTATTCAGGGGAGATAATTGGGTAGAGACTTAAAAAGGGCATCGTCTATATTGTACAGGAAAGTCACAACAAACCAAACTGGGCATAACAAGAATAGCCATCTTGATGTTAGATCTTGTACGATTCTAGACTCGTCCACAATGACTGATTTGAGCTTGTCCAGGCTGTTTCAAAGATTTATGGAAATTCAATGAAAAAAATTAGTCATGGTACAGAGGATTCAGTTCTTGGGCAAACATATTCACTTGTTGCCAGAATTGCGATGTTAGTGAAATTTGAAGCCTGGTTGTCTAGATGAGTATCTATAACTATACAATTTCTTACTGGTATTATTTCAGTGGTTGTTGTCCAAAGTGTGCAGGATATTATCGTCGTATAATAACATTCCTCCCTGGTACTATGAGTGTAATCGCTGCCATTGCACTCGCTACGTTGATTCCAACAGTCCTAGGTACTCGATCTAAAAAAGGTATGTCTTTTAATGATTCCAAAATTAATTGGCTGTGTTGTAAACAGTGCATGCTCTTTAGAAGGGTTTTCTAACATAAGGTTATAATTATGAAGTAATTGCTAGATTATCATACAGCCCCCCCTCCCAGTTAACTCAGCCGGTAGAATGCCTGACCGCCAGTCTGGATGTCGTAGATTTGAATCTGGGTGAGGCATATGTTTTCTATGACAATGTGTCTGGAGATTAAACCGAAGTCATTTGTCATCCATGTTGTCAGTTGCTGGTAGAAGGACAGATAAGTACTGGTGAGTAACTCAGGAACACTGGTAAGATCATCTGACTGCAGTTCATAACTTTATTACTGGGGATAAACAGCATAAAACTCAAACAAAACACCACAGAAGATTAGTACTTAGATAGGAAATTTATGAAATGTTGTCACATGAAAATGAGTGGATGACGGTGAGATAATCTAGCAGTTAATGGATCATGACCTTAAATCCAGGGCCCGTATTTACAAATGTTTAAGACTGCATCTCAGACTTAGGGCCGTATTCAGAAACCTACACTCCACTCAAACTCACCCAAGCGACGCTCGAGTGTAGCTGGAGTGATGGTCGAGTCAGTACAAAGTGCCATCTGTTCCATGTAGCATATGGTAATCTTGTTATTTTATTTAACATCGTTCAAGAAAACTGACGTTTCACAAATTTTACTTATAATTACTTGTTTTATTCATCTAAATAATTATACTATTCAATAAGAAATAATGGAAACATTTATGTGGCCAATACATTGATCAAGACGAGCATATATTTGTTTGTTTAATTCTTAAATAAAACACAGAAATACTATAATTTGGCTTAATTTGACACGAGTCTACTAAATCGGTATTCAGAAATGACACTTGAGTGTAGCTCGAGTCACTGTCAAGTGGCCGAATCATTCACTCGAAAAATCCTCACTCATTCGAGTGTACTCCAGCTACTCTAACCTTTGTGAATACCAATTTCTAATTAGGACGAAGTCACACTCAAAAACACGGGCCGTTAGATAATTAAAACTGGATTATCTCAGTGAGTGTGAGTGGAGTAGCGTTTCTGAATATGGGCCTTAGACTTTAAAAATTGCAAAATTAAATTCACAATCATTTCGTTTTCATAATATTTAATCAGATAAATTTTTGCCTGAACAATAAGTGCTATTCACTCTACTTTTTTGCCATGTTTTATTAAAATATATTCTCTAACAATAACGTAGGAACAAAATGAAAATTTACAATTTTAAAGTCTAAGTCTGAGATTCAGTCTTAAAACGTTTGTGAATACGGGCCCAGGAACACTATTTTAATCTTGCTGAAGTGTGTAACTATAACGTACTTGCATGGAAATAATAATCTAGCATTAACCTTGTAGAGAATGGCTGCATTTCTTGTAACATAGAAGCATTTTATCTCTTTTGCATGATGATTGCATAGAATATGTAAGCGTAAATACTCACATGTACATAACGAGGGGTGAAAGAGAAACTAGCCTGTCTGCATACTGGTATGCGAGATATTATCGGACAGTAGATATATCCAAACAAGCACTCCAGATGCTTTATGTTCGCAAACTTTTCGCTGATCATTGGTATTGAATTAATCATATGCTTATTTCCATGAAGACAGATCTACAGCTTTTGCATCTGGTAAACAAAAGCATGATATATTTGTCAAAATATAACCTGTGTCTGAATTTTCGGAGTGAAAGCTCATATGCGCATTCCCAATAGAGGCCCGTCCAAGATGGTGTGTAGGGAATGTTAAATACCATTGCCTACTGACTAGCACACAATCTAACCCTGTCATACTTTATAATGTCTAAATTTTGTTATATTTTCTGTCACAAATGCTATATCTCGATTAATATTTATAATGAAATCAACTGTCCGGTAATATCTACCAAATGTCATTGAAAGTAAAGTTTAAAGTTCTCCTGTTGGAACCTATATGCTTGACAATTAATATTTCTCTGTCACCCCTTAATAGGCAAATTGTTTATAAATACATGTAGTTTATTCTATAGTGTGTATATGATATAACAGTTTTCTGCTTATTGCTTGACATTAGAGTAAATGCTTGATTCTTTATTTTAGCTGCTACTTATGTCAAACTCTGGCATTTTCTTTTTCAAAGTACACTTGATGCCTTTGTTGCTAATACTTTTACTTTAAAGAGTCTGACCTAAGAATTTGGTAAAGAAATAAAAATTGGAAAACGCCTCCATAAATGTTTGTTCTTGTGTTGTTTGAACATGATGTACATCATGAACGCAAGTATAAACTACACAAATCCTCAATAGTTTTAGTAACAAGTCAACTTTTTGGGTTTATCTATGTATACTAAAGATTTTGTCAGTTATATATTGTTTATAGCTAGAATATCGATAGCCCGTAATAATTGGTAGAGCTGTCACTGTGGCAGAAGTTCCAGGTGTGATTCCCAGGCAGGGGTTGGTCATTTTTTGTTTTCAAAGTATTTATAGACATTTCTTTTTCTTCAAATTTCTCTATTTTGAATACGTTCTGAAGGTCAGACTCTCTAAAGTATTGAGAAACATGAGCTGTATTAACTGTGGACATTTCACAATATTGAACAGTTGAAGTTTTACGGCCTGTGACGCACAATCGACAAAATGGAGACATGCCGCCGGATGTATCGTACGAATCCTTGTCAGAAGCTGATTCTTACTTAGCAGGCAAAAAATACTCTATACAATGAAGTTACAGGGGCTTACGCCAATTCGTCTGGTATAAAAGTCCCATGCAGAATTGCATTTAATAATCATATGCACTGCATAACCTGCGCTATTATCACACCAGCATGTTCTAAATATCTTTCTAACTTCTTGTATGTAGTATAACATGGTCTTCATGGAAGTGCCTTTCCATGAAGTTATTTCTGTTGAAGACCGTGAGTCCGGCTTATGTTTTTAATGACTATCCACTGGTTGTCAGTACTCCATCGCTCTTTTTGGCAGACTTTTACAAAACTTCAGTATACTATTATAAGTGTAATAATATTTAAATGTACAACAGAGGATATATTTTGTATACAAGTTTTCACAGTTTATTAGATAGTTTGAAAGTATGCAGCATGTGTATGTTTTGTTTTACTGCTTCTTGCTGATGCACTACATGTTGTTCTGTCTTTGCTTGTGCTTTTAGAATAATTAACCTTTCTTCAAAATATGTATGCTATGAAATTGTATACATTTACACATAGATTATCAGAATATGTGATACATTTGTACTTATAATATTTCACCAGAACAGATGTTATCTACATTTAATAATGTTTTACTTAATTTATGGTGCACAAACATTTGAAATTTGTAGCTTTGGAGTACCCGTGAGTGTGCTATTTGCTCACCTTAAAATTGAAAATATTATTATATATCTTTGCAAATACTCAAGCTAGTATGATTTATTCACAGCAAGGCAGTTTTGGTCTATAAACACTCAATATAAAAAATATAGAAATCTGTGGATATCTTAGAATGAATAATTGACCACTAATGACATCATAGAATAATTTAACGTTTTCTAGTTTTTCTCCTCATGACAAAATGGAACTTGACAAAATGATTAGTTTCTCACTTTATCTTGTATTCAGTAAGTCTATATATAGGCTCACAGGGAAGACTTGGCTTGCCCAACTGTATTGCCTCTCTTAAATTAAGTTATTATAATTATTATAGTCTGAACTCCCATTGCCTGAAAGTTAGAATATTGCCAGCCTATTGTGAATAACAACACAATTATTTATGTGTGTATAAATTACTCAAGTGTTGCCACTTAGAAGTGTATTGGTGGTTTGTAAACTATTTAGTGCTGTTAGGTTTACTGTGAATCAATGTATGAACTTCCCAGATTGACCCATTGCAATTTAAGTATTATATGACTTTCACTCTTTTCCATATGCTTTTACATAACAAAAATGCACTTGCACATAAAACAGTTATTTGATTCACAGGTGGCCGGTGAGTAGCCATGACATTTAAAACCCGCATTGAAAAAAAAGGTGTCCAACTTCATACGTATTTACAATGAAAATATGTACACACATCTGTTTTGACGTGCTTTATCTTACTATAAGAACAGTGAAACAAAAATTTCAATGTGGGTTTTCAATGTCATGGCTACTCACCGGCCACCTGTGATTTGATTTACATTTTTATCAGAAGACATTTTCTGTAAAATCCTTGATAACACAAACAACTCAATACACTTAATACACCTGAAATATTCATACATTCGGAGTAAATATAACAGCACTGTATCATTCAGTCTCATTTAATGTTTGCTCTTTGTTTTTACAGGTGCTAGGAAGCAGATACAGCAAGTTGAAGACAATGGAAATAGTTGTTATGAAACCATTGATAACAATGTTGCTTAATGCATATGCTCATAATGTAAACTGTATGCATTGATTTCTGTGTATAAAGATATTGTCATTTATATAAACTAATTCATAAAAATCTAAGTGTCCCGCTCCACTCAGTTGGTGGGTCCGACACAAGAGCTGAAATGATAACAAAGTGCAATAACAACAGTATGTTGATACAATGACTTCAAAGCCAAGATGAGGCATATATTATTGTGTTTAAAGTAACCACATTATTCATTGTGATAATGCGATCAAATTGCATTTGGAATACTTTGGATAACAACTGTTTTATGCTGAGCATAAGTCGGAGTCTGTCAGAACATACTGCTATTAAGCATGTGTAGGATTCTTGTTTTTAGAAAGTACTCCGCAAGACATTCAAAATACTCGGTGAAACATCCTTTACATTCCTTGCCATGTTTATTGTATGGTATTTTTTTCTTGCCAAACATTGATAAATGAGGTGAGTAAAGATAATGACGTGTAGTGTTATGCAGTAACCTTTATCATCAGCTGTGGAATGTCTAATCCAAGCTACAGTTCTTGAAGTCATGATGTTTTTGGTGTTGTATACATTATGCTTTTGCTAAATGTCATGAATGTATGATTGTGTTGTGATTGCCTAGTCTTGCATCTCTCATAACTTTTGCCAATTGCAGATACTCTGATGATGCATGAATTCTAGATAAAAATTTGTATTGCGTGTAAAATCGAAAATTAAAAATAACCTAAAAACTACGATTGTTATTAGGAAAGTTTGATTGTTTGTATACCTCTTGTCTATGTTGTATTTGTGACACTGGTATGTCACGTTGAATACATTGCATAATGAAATTCCCCGGTCTTCATGCTGCCAATACGTTCTTCCTGTTTGTAAATCTCTTGATGGCCTCACATTCCGAGTGTCTGAGGTCAGTTTCATTGTCTTATGTATGCGCCGCTACCTGTGACAACTGAATCTCTCTGTCATTAAAGTCAGTTTGCCTTTTATTCACAGAAAAATGTGATTGAATATTGAATATTACTCATTTGTATCTATAAACATATTAAATGGTTTCAAAATTTGAATAATAATATAGGACTCTGGTAGATTTAACGACACTTTTTTTTGTTATTCTTGCCAAAAAAATTTAATGTGATACTTTTCCCATATTTTTGTACGAGTGTTTCAGATATATGTATAAAATCTAGTCAGTATCCCTATCATACAAACAACATTCAAATCAAAAGAAATAGTATTAAGCACAGAATAATACGAACTTGTTCATAGTTTTGTTTGACATTTTGTGACTTGTATGACAGTATGCTGATGAAGTTTACTTCACATTTACACCTAGTTTAGTCACCAAAGCTAATGTATAAAGGTTTTTTACTCAGTGGTTATGTAATGCACTGGAGATTGTCTATATATTGGGGGATGGAATAATGGTAATTTTTGTTGTTGCAGAATTAAGAAATGCTTATATAAAATCGTATTATTTGTATAAATCTTCAAATATATGTTACATTGCTTTAGGTGGTAGATATTAACACATTTAATTGCTATTGGATTTAATGTAACAGGTGTTTGTTACATGTACTTGTGACTGCTTCACACTGCAGATTGTAGTGAGTTATCTCCCTTCCTACAATCCTTCTGTAATATACTATATAGAAAGGGAGATAATTGGAGACAATCTGCTGTGCTCCTTCATTGTCATCAAATGGTTCTGCATTTTCAGTGGTTTGTGCATAACTCAGGTTTCCTCAACAATATTTAAGTTGTTATAGTTTTGTGTAAAATATCCTTGATTTGATAAAACAGGATTTATGCACGTCTGTCAATCCTTGTCTAAATGTAAATATACATGTAGTTCAATGTTGTGCTTAATATTCAGGACAGTATATATACATATATATTATATATGTATATAATGAAAATGTTCGAACATTCAATGGAAATTGTAAGAGAAAACAGATTGTGATGTTTTGTGATAAATACTCTTGTATTCTTAAGTCTCTTTAAGAATCAGAATGCATCAAGTATTCTGTATAAATTCATGCATGAAATGGCGTTGTGTTCTTTATGGGCATGTATACAATATGTATCTCAGAAATTGAGATGTTTTTTATAAGAACTAGAATATTTTTTTATATCACCCATTTTACATGTATTCATAAATCATTAAGATCTATAGTGATTCTCATTCCTAATTCTTGACAGATTTTATGTGCATATTTTACATAGAACTGCACGAGTAATGTAATATCTGTTGTCTTTTCCACTTTATTGAAATTGGGTAATGCTACAAAGATTGTAATATACACTCATTCCTTTTGCTAAAATGTAACCAATTAACCCGGGGGCAATTATTACCAATTTTACGGCAGTTGGTAAAAATCTCTTTTTCGTGACATGATAAAAACTGGCATTTCTTGCTGTATTTCAAAAGTTTCAAGGATTTAAAACAAATGTTAGGTATTTTTGTCAAGCTGGGTCGGTAAATCCTTACATAACAATGGTATCATAACAGAAGAGTCTTATAGATAGCAATTAAACTCAATGGATCAAGGCCAGCTTAAATTAATTACTGGTTAATCAGTCCCGTCAACCCCCAATTATCCTTGCCACCCCAACATTTTTCTTGTATGAAAAATGAGAAGTCTCAAGCCTTGCATTAAAGAAATATCATCTAGGGTATAAAAAAATAACAAAATCCAATCACCACTAGTATAATGAGTATACAAAAGGGACCAGCAATTATAATTATGAAAGCCTTACATACAAAAATATTACTTTAGTCTTAGTAATAGCAAACAATTGCATTTGATTTTTTTGCAGAAATTTGAGTAATTCATGAACAACTGAGTTGTATAGTACCTAATATTGCATGTGCTGTGATTGAAAGATGCAGAACTACTTTTGTATAAGCTTTTATTTTAAATAAAGTATATTTATTGTTATTTTTTGTTGCTTTTGAATTTCTGCCATTTTCAACAGTATCTCGGTAATGTATGGGGTCCGTTGATCTAACCATTGTATGTAGGTTTCCAACTGGTACAATCTTGTTCTATGCAAGCAGCCAACAACTTCTATACATAAATCACAGGAGGATTACAACTTCAAATACATTATGTTCAGTCAAATTGTCACAGAGAACCAACATTTCCTCTCAGTTTTAAGACTGAATCTCAAACTTAAGACTTAAAAATTACAAAAGTTAAATTTACAAGCATTTCGTTTTCATTATATTTGAACGGATGAATTTTCGTCTGAATATTTCTTGTTATTCACTCTACACTTTTGCCGTGTTTTATCAAAATATATTGTGTAATAATAACGTAGGAACCAAATAAACATTTACCATTTTAAAGTGTAAGTCCGAGATTCAGTCTTAAAACGTTTGTGAATACGGGCTCTGGTGTCAAAAACACAAACTCCAGCTTGGTAGTTCAGTGTTCTATCAATTGAACTTGCAGGATGGGGTTTATCTTTTATAGTTTTACTGGTTACTGTGCAAATGATTTTCTATCCATTATCTTGAAACTAGTAGAAATGTCATGTTGAAAAAATACATTTTGGTCAGTGAATTGACAGCTATCAGTTTGGCAAGTGTACAACTGTCAATTATAATGTCATTATTTCGGGTGATATGTATGTGTTTTTGTTTTTATTTAAGATACATAAACATCTAAGAAGTAATCGCTCCGAGTCTTGTGGCAAGTTGACAGTTGCTATGGCAATTATGTAAAACTGAAATGTTAAAAACAAACAAAATGATGTCATACAGCAATTATACAAGACAAAAAGTGTGTATTACTTATATCAATATTATTTACAAATATACAACATAGATACACAAGTTGTGTACGTATTTACACAAGTATCAAGTATATAAACATACACATGATTTGACACAGGTGGACAATGAGGCTCATAAAATATCCACAGAAATAACCAATAAGTGGAAATCAATCCCCGAGTGGAATCAACAACAATGGAAAGCAGAACATCACAAAATGAAACATTTTTTACACAGAATACATACATGATGAAAATATGATAATCATACAGTGTATAAATTCTGAAATATTGAGATAACTAACAGATAATATCCCACATGTATTATCACAAACGTATGCAGTTCTATATGATTTTGAACTAATCTAAAATATGCAAGTTTACAGTTGTGACAGATGGTGAACCTACACTTACTACTCAATTTTAAAAACAGAAACTTCACGTGAAAAAGAAAATGTTAAACGCACTAAACAAACAAGAAACATCCTTACATCCTTACAAGTTGAAAAGGGGAATTATAGCCAATCACAGGGGAATTATAGCCAATCAATTTAAGACTTATCTATACCATTTTAGTCAATTATGACACACATGGACACTTCAAGAACAAAACCAGTACTAGTGACAGTGATTATGACATTGAGTATTTCTCAATAAAATTTTGACATCTGCAACTAAGCGCTTTGTCATGAAATGAACATGGAAACAAAAAGTTATTTTAAGTGATTGATCAGTTATTCCGGCACTAATTGTCTGTACATTAAAATGCCAACACAGATTGACTATGATTAAAAAATTCAAGTTTGTTGCAAAGACTTTATTCATCTTCCAAACATGTGTCAATAGTAGAATCACAACGTTCCATCTTTCCATCCTACCAGTATGGGTGAAACGAAGTTAATTGGCATGGAAGTGTACACACATTTACACAAAAACCTAAATGTCCACACTCTGATGATAGGAAGGAGGTATGAGGTAAATTCTACCACCAAGAACTTTCTGAGACAGCAAAATATGGAAGCTACTTTAGATGAACACGAATCATCCAAAGAAATGACCAGCACCTGAAGACAGGAAGGACCTTTTAGGCTGGGGTACCGGCATCATCCCAGGTCCAGTGCTTGAACTCGGCCTTGCTGGAGCGGCACTTGATGAGAAAGTGTTTGATTTGTATTGGAACTGACTAAGAGATGGACCACCAGAAGTCTTTGTGCTGAAATATTACAAAATTAGTTTTGCATTGAAATATATAATTACAATTCCCAAAGCAATCGTTTTAACATCAAGTAAAATACTCAAACACCTTAGGTATATTTTATCATAATTCACAGTATTATTTATGAGTTTGTTGTAATATATTTTCTTTTCCTTATGGAAATAATTAGTTGACATATTTCACATTCCATCCTCTTGAATCTCTCACTTTCCTGTCAGTAAAATATTTTAAAGAATAATAGAACATGTAAATACATTTAAGCAAGTTTCACACACAGCCAAACAACAACAGACAAATATCGACCTTTTACGTAAAATATATCTGACACAGACCGACTTGGAATACCCAGTATCAAATATACATGATACCCTCTAAAATCTAAGGACCTGTTTTAACACAAGTTCAATTATAAAAACAACTTTTATTCCACAAATTTGTGAAACTGTAGCCTGACAAAAGGAAATTAGCGTAAGATTTTCACCCTACGAGATTATTGTTTCTGAGACATAACTTTAAACACAGAACCAGACATACAACTGACACTAATAATACATCATCAAATAACCAAGAATTACGTTCAAAAATCCACAATCAAAACAAACTACAATGTACCAACCTTGAAGAAGTCCCGTAGCTTTTCTTTTTATACGCTGACTTTGCACCTCCTGCTTTCTTCTTTTGAAAAAATGTCTACAACAGAATAATACAACAGAATAATACTATGTTCATACATACCATGTAATACAACAGATAATACAACAGAATAATACAACAGAATAATACTATGTTCATACATACAATGTAATATAACAAACACTACAATGTTTCAGCTCAATATTTTCAGACATACAAAATATGACTGACATAATAAAACATTTAAAACCAACACATTTGACACTCTTGTCTGCATGGGACATACACCAAGTTATATTTTCAATGAACTCTTCATATTTCTCCTTAAAGATAATCATTTCATTTAACAATTTTTCCCTAAAGAGAAGATTAACAGATAAATAGATGACTCTCCTTACAGAACTGTTTTATCTGTATTCATTGTGATAACACTCTACCTTGTTGTTTGATCCCCCAGTTTTGCCTCTTCCACGACCTCGGCCCCGCCCTCGTCCCCGCCCTCTAGATGAAGTAGAAGATTGAAAGTAGTCTGATGTATTTGACGTCAACCATTCCTCAGGATCACTATCTACTGTTTCATTTTTCTCTGGCTCAAGAGCTAAATAAAAATGATCAGAAAAAATACAACCTCCATTGACAAATCCACATTTGTAAATCACAGTAGGTGCTGCAACGCTACAACTCTCGGTTCAGTTTGGATTAATACCTTTTCAGTCTTCAGTTATTTGATTTGGTTATATAAATATATGACAATCACATACATAAAATTCTCAATAACTGATAGCATACTGACTTGTTATGAACATACATGAACATTGGACTTGGTAAAAAGAATTAGAACAATGTGTTATCACATAAAGAAGAGCAATGACTAGAAATAGTAATTGAAGAGAATTTGGAAAGGATGTGCTTTACATGTTACATTTCTGCACATAAAATCTAAGACTTGGTTATCAAAAGTTAAGCTTATGGTAATAAGGTAGTAAGTAGAAGCCAAATGTTATGTAGTAAATGCTATAAATTTAAACTTCTGTTTTCAGTTCACATATCTGCAAAGAATGTATGCAGCCAATTTCATAATTGTGTCAGATTAATTTCTGGTAAGTGGCAAACAAGTATCAGTGTTCCTGAACATGGCATCAAATCTGCAATCAGCAACCTCCTGATTTCCATTTTGGAGTTATGAGAACAACAAGAGATGTTTGTAAAACATTATGCCCCCTGTGACCTTGACCTTTGGCCCTGTGACCAAAATCTATAGGGTTCCTCTGCTACCCAAGATGAATGTGTGGACCAAGTTTGAGGATGATAGGTCAAATGGCCAATCAAAATAACATGAAATACTTACATTCTAACATTGCAGCATGCATGGATGTTATTTCAAGGAATCTCTCGGCTTTAAATTGCTTATATTTGTTCATGGTCATTCCTTCAACTGTTAGCAATTCTTCTTCAGTTGTAGGCATCCTCTCTGACATCACACGTAGTAGATTATGTGAGAAAATGTTGAAGAAATTTGCAGTACTCGACTGTTCTCTCACTGGAAAATATTTATGTAAAGACAAGTATGAAACACATAATTAATGCAGGGAAGTTGCCACTTAAGTTTGATAGGTTTGTCACTGTTGGACACCAATAAATACTGGTTAGGTCCAATGGTCAGAAATATGGTTGAAAACAGAATAAAACAAATAGATAATAAATACAGTTTAGTGTTTAATTTGAAATCCTGGGATATGCCAGGACAATTAGACCGACAAAATTCAAAATAATATTTCTGCCTGCAGTGTTTTGTTTGGTGAGATTGTCTTAAGATATATTTAGCAAAATGTACAATAATCAACAATAACAAATGACCTGTGGTAATTAACAGTCAACAGACACAATAGATTAAAGAATGTATCAAAACTGAACAGGAAGGCCACTGCCAATGCTATAACATATTATTATGCAACAATGAGATTCTTATAGGTTTAAACATTAATTTTAACAAAAAGTTAATAATCATAGACCGTAAATACAGTAAAACTTTACGTAGAGACCCCCTCAATAATAAGACCACCTCAATAATAAGACCACCTCAATATCAAGACCACAATTTAAAAGTCCATTTTCACTGTTTTGTTCTTTATTCAACCTCAATACATGTATTGAGACCACCTCAATAAGAAGACCAATTTTCAAGGGTCCCAATGGTTGTCTTATTATTGAGGTTTTACTGTATATTCATACCAATTTTTTCAGCTAATGCCTTCAATTCCTCGTAACA
Source organism: Mactromeris polynyma (assembly GCA_032209605.1). Classification (NCBI taxonomy): domain Eukaryota; kingdom Metazoa; phylum Mollusca; class Bivalvia; order Venerida; family Mactridae; genus Mactromeris; species Mactromeris polynyma. The sequence continues at coordinate 863,109 of JASFXZ010000008.1, read as the reverse complement.
AGCTTCAGTCAATCTAGCCTTCTCACTGACTGGCTCAGTTCCAATCTTCATGTCTTTCTTCTTTCTATTTTCTTGTACTGGCAACTCAATCTGTTAACACAGCAAATATATTTACAACTCTTCTTCACTATTGGAGCTACATAGACGCAATTTCCCATATCATGTTTCAACCACATTTTATAAACATATCATTTGATTATTAAATGTCTTAACTCTTCTGCTATTCACAGGTAATAGTTCAAATACACGAAATGGAACATTAATTAAGTGGCTTGAATAAATCATTTGCATGATAACCATCTCTGTATGTTCACTTTTCATGCTGCCACAATATTTTCTTAAAAAAACCATAAAGTGCATCATGGGATACACAAAGATATTAACTTCATGCAATTAAAAATTACTCCCAAATACCCTGAGGATTAACATAAATTTTCTTATAATTTCATGCACAGACACTAAAGTATTATCAATAAATCATTGATAATATATATATTAATTTGCTTGCCTTTAGTTTTCCATTTAAGACATCTTGAGCTTTTCTGCCCAGTTTGATATAACAGGCTGTATGTTCCATGGCTGTAATCTTCAACTCCTCCATTAACACTCCATCAATTACAAGTTTACGAAGAAGTCTGTCAGCATCTTGACGACTATAAGCAGCACCACGTCCATGCATAGCATGTTTATCATGACCAAGCTCAGTTATTCTACTGTTCTTAGAACCTAAAACATAAAACATGATAGACAAGATTTTAATTTCATGAAGCAAGGAAGGTTATGGATATTTACCAGTTAAGGTTTAAATAAGTCACTAAATACATACATGTATGAATGAAGTCATTTATGTACAAGCACATCAAGGCTTGCTCTATCAGGAGAACTCTGCTAAGCCCCAGGTAAGTGTATATACTGTTCTCATTAAACAATAAATATGTGACAGTTAACAAAGCCTGCAACAGAAAAAATATCCTTTAAAGTGACAAAAACTCACCTTTAAACAATTCAACAAAATGAATCAAAGTAAAATCATTGCCTCGACGAGATGTCAAATCTCGTACACAACATATGATAGACTTCACATCATCTGTAACATCTCGAAGTTTGAAGGTCTCCTAAAAATATAAAGTTGCTGTCTATATGCATAGCAACATGACATCAAGTCATATCTATATCAACATGACATCAAGTCATATCAATATGACATCAAGTCATATCTATATCAACATGACATCAAGTCATATCTATATCAACATGACATCAAGTCATATCTATATCAACATGACATCAAGTCATATCTATATCAACATGACATCAAGTCATATCTATATCAACATGACATCAAGTCATATCTATATCAACATGACATCAAGTCATATCTATATCAACATGACATCAAGTCATATCTATAGCAACATGACATCAAGTCATATCTATATCAACATAAACAACAAATCAGAACTCACAATGTTGTACTTCACAAGGAACTCAATATTGGTAATATCCTCCCCTTTCTTAGATACACAAGTCATTCTTCTATATTTGAGGTAGAGGACAAATTTTACTTGACAATTTATTTCAAACAAGCTTCCAGACAAAGTATGCCTGTGACTGAAGCTTTTCAATCAAAATTGAGACAAGTCCAGTCATCTATGAATAAATTCTGCAGAATCTTGAAAAAACTACAGTTAACATAAAAAGTTTAGATGTGGTCCCTTTGAAGACAGAGAAAGGATATTGTTTAACTTATGTCGCATCAAAAACGTAGCACATGATTTTTTTTGTGCCAAAGCATCTGCTTTTATCTTTACTTTTAAGGTAAACATGCTTATTCACTCTTACCTTTTGAAAGAGCGAGCAAAAGACAACTGACACATTTATTGATGTAATTGATAAGCCAGTGTGAACAATGCATGCTGTATTCATTGTAATTAGCATATTCGAATATCGCAGAATGTTTCGCCTTGTCATTATTTCTTCATTCAAACAAGTTTTAGTTTGACTTTCTATTTTCGGGTAATTGAAAAAAAACGAAATGTGTGTGTTTTTTTATTCTAATATATGCGCCAAGTCGGTGTTTTGCAGCTTGCCGAGTATTTTAATAGGACAAATTTGGTTGTACTTTTTAAGAGAATTTTTTAAGTATGAGAATTAATCAACCACATCAAAAAATAGTGGAGTTGAAAAATTCATTTAACTTACCTTAGACACACAATTATCACAGATGGAACCTTTCACTTGACTACACAAAGCCCTATTGAAGCCCTTTTCACCAAAATAATTCAACAGTTGTGCTCGGCGACAATCAGCAACATTTTCACAATACTGTATCATTCTGAACAGATTGTCTATATGTACACGCTTTGATTCGTATGTTGCATTCTGGTCCACTGAAGTTATAGTTAAATAGAATATTGATGTATTTGTCTTGATAATAGAAGTATGTACATTACAACAGAACAGCTAATAAATTGTATGTGCATCTATTGATAGAACACTTATAAAAAAAATATAATGTTCCTAAAAGTTGAAAGTTCATATAATTAACACCATTAAAAACGCAACTGTTTTAATTAGGCTTCATTTTGTTCATGTTGTTAAAAGCTACCAACAGTTTCCAATGTTTGAAATATTGTTAAAAAATTATTGAAACTATGGACTAATAATTCATATTTCATGATTAAAGAAGTTTATGAAATTATGTTAGTGAATAAATAACAAATTATTTCTTCTTTATGTCATGTTTTGAAGAAGACAATTTTCAGTTGCGTTTTTAATGGCTTTAAGTATATTTCTGATAGTCATCTTCATTCCTGATAGTAAAATACTCATTCAACAATCAAGTTACAAGTAGTTTTTACAATATGACATATGTCATAGTTTACGATATTCATTAAGTGTAAGTATCAAAACTAGGGAACTTTATCATTATCAGCATAATCACACAACGTTGAATATGTTTCATGCAAAATTATTTATTTCTTTTGATTATATTAATATTGATTATATTTCTTTCTTTATTGAGTTGATCTCCAAAACAGGAGACAAATTCGATACTCTTACTTTCAATAATCCTCCTCAGTCGTTTGACATCTTGGTAAGTATACAGCAAGATACAATAGGCAAGTATTCCATCACGTCCAGCACGACCAGCTTCCTGGTAGTATCCTTCCACAGACTTGGGTAGTGAATAATGGATCACAAATCTTACATCAGGCTTATCTATACCCATACCAAATGCTATAGTCGCACAGATCACCTGCAAAATGTACATTTATACTTGATTACAGGCCTTTTTCCTATAAAATTGACACCAAAAAAAGGATGTATTCCCGATGCACAAAAAGTATATTTGTTCCTTATCCCGACATTAAAATTGTAAAATGGTATTTCCCGAATGATTACATTCTCTTGCTCATTTTTCTACATTTTAGCATAAATAGATAAGTCCAAAATGACTGACCTATGTACCTTTCACTAAAATTATACCCTAAGATATGGGCTAAATGCTCACTTATTTTGATTTCTTTTATAAATGCTAAATTTATAGTGCTATTTAACCCTGACACAAATGGTAGCAATCTCAAGATGATGATAAAAGGGCTTGGAAAAACATGCCCCCAAAGAAAACTGTATGTGGCCTTGCCATAGATATTGGAGGTACAAACTTAACTTTAGTATGTGGCATACTTTCTCATTTCGCAATGTGGTTTGTAAGCACAGAAGGACAAACTAACATACACTCAGACAGTGTGATTACTGCATGCCTCCCATTGAAAGCATAACAACAAAGAAAGCAATTTTAGCTCAAGAAATGCAGATGCTGTCAATTCAAGTACACATGAAGTATGTAAAATATAGAGCATCAGTTTTTGTTTGTTTGCTTTCTACTGGTTTACGTCGTATTTCAACAATTTTTTAGTCATATATGGTGGTCAGTTGACCTAACCAGGAATGAATCGTCAACCAGTACATGTACTAACAAGCTCTTCCACAGACAACTTTCTACATAAATGTGGAAGACATGACCGTAGCCAATGTCACAAAAGAACATAACCTGCCCAACCCGGGAATCGTACCCAGGTCTGCCAGGTGACAGTCTAGCGTGTTAGTTTTTTAACAAAGGAGGGCATTGAACATTGTGAGATCAGAAAACCAGATTTAATGTTTTTATGACATGAACACTAAACAGAACATCAACATAATCATGACTTTTTTACAGTGAAATCAGAGTGCGGGATATTCTATTAGTTTTATTCATAACCTACAACCATTGCAACACACTCATTGAACACAAACCTAGGATACAAAATCATGATTCTAAATTCTATACCTTAAAGAACTAGAAAATATTAATACTATTTTGTTGTCAGTTTTATTGGAAGTACACATCACATACTTTGCATCTGTTTCCCTGGATCCATTTCTCTTGAATCATAGTTCTTTCACCATCTGTAAGACCAGCATGGTAAGAAACAGACAGAATACCTGTTTTACTCAAAGCCTTGGCGACATCATCACATTCTTTTCTGAGGAAAAATCAAAATTATAAGTAGTTAATCTTGCAGTTTTATGCATTGCATACAAGGCTATACTTGTATTTATTTTGATAACATAAACGTGAAAGCAGGCAGCATACACATTTATGGGCAATATTCAAGCATAAAATTCCTTTTTTAAATTTACAGTTAAATGGATAGAATGGTAATTCCATTTAGGTATCAAGAGACTTTATTACATGATAAAATGTATTTCAAACAAAGCGAGAGACTCATATACTCTTGAAGCTTAGGATTGTCATAAAACAAGCAGTAAATGATTGCTGGCAGCCATATTATTGACTAGACACTAACAAAGCCATTATAAAGTATATAGAAAGGAGTAAAAGACGAGATAACAATTAATATGAAGCCATAATTCAACATGAGCTTAAGGGGGACATATAAAAATTGAAATCAGCTTGTTGGAACAAACCTTGATAAACAATACACAATGCCACACTTCCCAGGAAAACCTTCCTTGATCATTTTTATGATATCATTTGTTGCTGTTGAAGGTTTCTTACTGCGAATTTCAAACTTTAAGTTTGGTCTGTTAAAACTGGATGTAAACCTATAATAGACAGTTACAGTGAAGGTTCAGTAACATATAGAGGAAAAGGTTAAGCTAGAGATGTCATAGAAAGTCACTAATAAACCTGCAATACAGTTTTGTTAGAGGAAAAAAGGGCCCTCAAGTCTTCTATGCTTAGAGTGAACTTTACTGCAAGTATGTTTCACACAACTGCTTGTTATGGTGATCATGCATATATACTTTTAAATTGTGCAAGTAGTAAGTGCCACATTTCTTTTGCGATGTCAATCTTAGATCTTAGAACTGCAATTTAACACTGAACTACACCTGTCAAGTGACTTGGAGATTTTTTATTTGGATCCAGTAATTTGTAAGACAAGGCTCCTATACTGCAAATAAATATCTTTACCATTTATGGTCCTTCATATGAAGCTGGTGACAGATATCTTTCCTGACCCTCATAGTCGCAGTAGCTGTAAGGGCCATTAAGGGCACACCTGGAAATTTCTGTTTCAAGAATCCAAGTTTCTTATAATCTGGTCGGAAGTCATGACCCCACTGAAAATGTTGATCTCCTTACATATAATTGAGATTTTTGTGTTCATTGAATAAGGCAGTAATACATTTACATAGCACACAAAATTGTATGATGCACGATAAGCAAATTCTATAAAGCGTAAGTTACAACAAAATTTGATTACACCCATTCTAATTGAATAATTCTGCAGATAACTTACATCATTGATTCATCTTGGTTGACGTTGCTTAATTAAATATTGTTTTAATGTTATCAATATGCCATAACTTGACATGGTTTTTGTATCGGTCCAAAATAATAACAGCTTCATACAAACTGGAGCACATTGATTGCAAAGGTTGCATCATCAGATAATCACATCACTGCCAATCAGCATAGATACTGATGAATATCAGAAAGTAGACGAGGATTGAAGACTTACAGAGCTGACACAATGAGCTTCATCTACCACAAATCTGTCCAGTACTTTACGTCCATATAAATTGTCCAATACACTCAACAGCTTCTCACTGGCAGATAGCTAAACTCATAATATATAAAACATTACAATTTAGCAATTCGTTACAACCATGGATCACCAATACAAGCCTAAACAGTATATCAATAACCACAGTACGCTTCAAGGTCATTCACTATTTAATCTCATTTTTGTACAATATTATGTCACTATGAAACTTCTACTGAAAACAAAATTAAAACACCACTATCATAAAACAAGAGAGTCATGATAGTCCTATATCGCTCACCTGACTACACTGCCATGTTTTTTTACGGAACTTAATAATTTATGCAATCTTTTACGAGGACCACTAGACAATGCTACACACAAAATATCAAAGCCCTAGACCTTATGGTTTGGGACAAGAAGATTTTCAAAGTTTACACTTTTAAAATCTATTTTTAGCTCCTGTGACCTACTTATGCAGCAGACCGGAATGATTTATGCAACTTTGAAAGAGGTCCACCCAAGGATCATTCCTGTGAAGTTTGGACAATATCAATTCAGTAGTATAGGAGATGTGGTTTAAAGAAAATGTTGAAGCACGATTCTCGACACATGACGGACATCCATGGATCCTAAAAGCTCACTATGAGCACTTCGAGCTCAGGTGAGCTAAAAACCAATAACATATCAAGATAATCTTGGAAACTTTTAACTCAAATAACTGTAAAAAAAATCGAATGAACCAGATGATTATAAGAAGGATTATAAGAAATTAACCATGTTGCAGAATTCATCTCTGATATTAAGTATATTATTCATAAATAAGTGCAGTGAACAAAGACCTTTTCAGGAGTGACATAGAGCAGTTTTAGATCTGGTATTCTTCTGTGTAATTTTCTATACAACATATCTGCCTCACTGAGTGATACATCACTAGACAGATGCCCTGCTGGAACCTGAAATCATACATTGTATGTTAGGCACATATAAGTCCAAGGTTATAAAACATGACAACAGATTTCAAGCTAAAATATCACTTCTTAACAAATTACTGCCTAATATATACTACATTCTAACTTGTTCTATATAAAAGCAATATATCTTCAGACTGACTGTATCATATACAGTTGCTGCTTGGAGACCAACCACATCATACTGTATAACTTAGGACCCTGACATCAATATGAAATACATGTACAATTATATTGTAATTACAATATATATATATATATATATATATCAATGCATTATTTTATTCACAGCCAAAATCAGTAATACAATGTGTAAATTACAATTAAGTGAGTGCCCCCTTCATGCTGACAAATCAAGGGTTTGGTGTAATACTGCTGTAACTGAGGCCATACTGTAACCGAGTTATAACAGTTAAGCATTAGATCCTCAAAGGTTCCAACAACACTAAAACTATGCAAAAATAACCTAAAGGAATGCTCAAGTCACATATGTGAGAGAATTACAGCCAATATTTTTAGACAAGTCAATGAAGTAGTGTTTAAAGACTAATATCTGCTTGTCTTTCATACTGGCATTGAGTGAACAAACATTTATTATTCTCAACTAAACAATATACACAATTAGTCAAAGTACTTACTTGCAGTGAGGTTAGCTTTTGCACCTGGTCTTGTATGAGAGCCCTTAGAGGGGAAATAACTATGGTTACACCACCAGAGACAAGGGCAGGTAACTGATAACATAAACTTTTACCTCCACCTGTAATAAATATTGATAAAATAACATGTATACGTATTGTGAGCAATATTATTAACAGAATACTAAATTTGCCATAAAGCCATAAATAATCAATTGACATTAGGGAAGTCTCTTTCCAGGAAATGTTTAGTTTTAGTACAAATCAATTTTGTCTACAAACCAAATTTTATAATTTAAAAGGGAAAATATGGATCTAAGCTTTTCTTACATTTTTTTTACATTAGTACTTTTAAAGGCTATTACAATATTAACTTAATAGCATGCATTTTAAATTTTAGAGCAATTCAATACATACATCAATAATTCTTCCATCGTACTCCTGGACATTGTCAAAATAATTTGTACACTTATTTAATCTCCATTTTGAGTTAAGAAAAGAAACATTCATTACATTGATGCAATTACAAATCTATGCATAGCTGTATGTATCTTTTTCTTTTAGAAACAAAGATTAATTCCGAGTTCACAAAATAGGCTGGACCATATGAAATGTCTAGTAAAACATGGGATGCAATGTCAATATGGAAGAAAATCAAAATGACTAACTGCTAGCTCTTGGAGATAAAATTTCCTACCAGTTGGCATCAGAATAAATGTATCATTGCCAAGCAGAGCTGCATTACATGCTTCCAGTTGATGACGACGGAATTTCTGCAGACCAAATACTTGATTGAAAACTTTAACCATCTCCCGACAATGTGGAAACGAGTATTTGGCATATTCGCTGTGTTCATCTGGTGGTTCGTCAACTTTAGATGTATTCATAGAACCTGCAAAATATTGATTTCAGACTGTATGTATTATAATTTATATACAGCAAAGAAGACTCATACAGCTTAAATTCATTTACCCCATTCAATAGCACCATATTTGACTATGTTGTAGTGTGAATACAAATTGCAATAGGAATGCAATTAATTTAAGTTAACTTGAGAAGTAACTGTATTAAAACCAAGAAATGTTCGCTCATGTTTCATTACAAAATGTTCGTGGCTTTCATAATCTGCAGCATCACATCAACCACATTACATCAAGAAAGCCATGAATTTTTAGGCTTTTTATATTCATGGAAAATACTAACCACATAAATACTCGAACTTAATTGGCACAAAGAATTTTCCAGTTTTACAGTATACTTAATGGAACACAAAATGCTTATACAAGAATAAGCATCAGTTTATTTGAGTACATTTTTTTACAGCCATATCACTCTTAAACAAATGTGTGTTCAGCCACATTGTCAATAAGAGCATTATGTCTCACCGCGGGTTCTAACCCACACACAGTCAAATGCTCCTCTGAATCAGCTCATTTGGCGGGTTATGAAAAACAAATCATCAGATCCTGTGTTCACAAAGGATCAACAGATCTGGATCAAGTTGATCTTGAAAAGTATATGCCATCTTCTTCAGTCAGTGAAATACTTTATACAGTACTTATCATAAACAAATGCAAGACACACTAATCATCCTTAAATTAGCAAAAACTTATGACAGAAACTGACCAAGATCATATCAGGTTCACTTTTCAAGAATTGGTTTTAAACCATTAAGAGTCGTCTATCTAAATAAATAAATATGAATTATGATCCTGAAAATTGATTCTTTGTGAGCATGGAACCAGAAGGTAACAATTTATTTTAATCAACATACCAATGGATGGCCGAGAGCTTTTAGGATGCGATATTTGTGGCAGGCCTTCTTGTGATGAAATAATCTCATCAAATTCTTCATCATCATCAAAGTCTTCAATTAAATCATCTTTAGAGACTTCACATAATTCAGAATAATTACTGTAGCCATTTTTAGATTCACTACTTCCTGCCTGCGGCCTTGTGGGACGCGAGTCTGTTGTCTGTTCACTAAGATTATAATCAAACTCGAAGTCTTCAGCCATCTGTAGATTCATATCATCGTCTATGCTATCAAACATATCCTTGTCAGTACTCATGCTATTCCAACCAATACTTGACAGCTTTCCATTGTTTGTGTCATTTTTCATTGCATTTTGATTACAAAAACTTGATTCTGTAGAGTTTCTGTCATTTTTATTAGGTCTTAACACAGCTGGCGTGGATTTAGTAGCAGGAAATGATACTGGCGTAGAGTTAACACTGCTAATGCAATTCGAATTTGACATAGAACCATTCATTGAATGGCGACTAAATTTAGACATGAAGTCAACATGAGTCTGACTTAACACTGCATCATCTTCAAAGAACGAGTCCCCACAGGGGATTGGAGACCCTAATTTTCTACTGGGTAATCCAGCATTCCCCGCTGAAGATTTCTGAACAGTACTGGTCACTGGAGCAAGTCTAAGCTTATGACTTTGTTCTGGAGTCATGATTTTATTAGAATTCAAAGAACTGTGCTTCATTAACCGAGAGCTGGCTAGGTTAGATAATGGACCACTGAGGACAGAAGAGGGAGATTGTACTGGATTAGTTCTCCGAAACACATTCTCTGATCCTAGTCTTTCTTTTAATTGTGACCTGCAAAATCAATAAAATATGTAAACTTCATTGTGTAACTACAGAATCAATTTATCACACATTTCAACACAAGACATTTTCATCATGCCATAAACAACAATGCATTAATCAACAAACTTTCATTCCAACATTAAACTTACTAAGTCAGCAGGGAAATGGAATAACAATGATGTACACTACAATATTAGTTTTATCTTGTGCTAATTATAAACTTCTTAATATTATATGATTTTATTTCGAAGGAATACTCAGAAGTATGTGTCATAACTCAAACATACCAAACATATACACATAAAAGAAGCAAAATAATCTATATTTGGAGAGTAATTTGACTGAAACATTTTAGTTATTTATAGTGTTTATCTGAGCAAAAATGCTTTCCTGCATTTTCACACTGTACTAACCAGTCCTTTGTATCTATAAGTTGAGCTACCAGGAGCACCTTGAAAAAAGGTTTATCACAACTGCTTGACACAACACCATGATGATATCATGACAACCCCAAGACGCTAGCACAGAATTATACACACCAACCTTTTCAGAAGAAGATCCTGAACTTGACGGAAATTAGTCTTGAAACAAGTCATCATATCCGCTACTGTTACTTGACTTAGAAGCTCACATAATTCATCAGCAACTTGCAGTAGGTCTACTTGGAGATCAGCATTACTACAGTCTTCTGCGGACTTCATAGATGCATCATTAGATTCGCAGTTATCTGTAAAACAATTGGTTAAATATAGCTAGCAACTAGCACGTCAGAACTCCTCCACAGAGTAAGATTTTGTGAGCTTGTTTTCACCAAGGAAACAAAACAGGAAGTTCTTATTTTACACTAAGTTAAAATGACAAGTGGTATGTTACCAAGGTAATTTTATGAAATTGCAGGCAGGTTGTGGTGATAAAAAATTTGCTTCATATACCAAGTTTCCCCTCTAAGTAACAGGAGGGTGTTTAATGATAATACAGGCTTTTTACTGAATGAATACATACTAATTACCAATAGATCAGAACAGTGACTAACATATACATTACAATAGGTAACGTACAGATTTGAACTTAAACAGATATAGAACCTAATATAACAAGTACTGCAGATAAAAACTTGCTTTTCACTGATCTAACTTCTGAAATCAAGAATTGGACATACAAAGTCACCAGTACAACAAACCTCCAAAATATCAAAACATCTTTCTGCACAAAAATATTCTCTTGATCAAATACCTTTGTTTGAACTATTACTCTCAATTCTGTCTGACACATCATCAGTAGCATCCTCCTCCTCATCACTAAACTGTAGAGTTCTACGTTTCTTATTTCTTGGAGCCACAACAACAACATCATCATCATCATCAGCTTCCTCAGCAGCACCAAAGTGTCCACCCTGATCTTGTACAGTCTTAAAAATTCAATCATCATTAAAGCTACATTTATGGTTAGTTTACGGATATTATTCTAAAATAACAAGAGATGTTCGTAAAACATTATGCCACCCCCTGTGAACTTGACCAAACGCATTAGGGTTCCTCTGCTACCCAAGATGAATGTGTGGACCAAGTTTGAGGATGATAGGTCAAGGGGTTCTTGAGTTATTACAGACAAAAAGTTTCTATAAATGTTTAGGCATTGGACACAATGAAAAGCAATTGTTACATAATTCTTCTACTTGAGGCAAGGTTCGTGAGTGCTGCAGTTCACAAACTTTTAACAATCATCTGGACAAAATGTAATTGTATAAGAAATTTTTAAGTTAACTTGAGGCTTGAAGTTAAATATGCTCCCGAGTTTATGAGACATATTAGTCATAAATCAAGGCATAATAAACTAATGCTTAGATCTCTAAAAAAAACATATATTACTCACATTTTTCTTCACGGGCAATGATTTCTTGAAAGATGGAGATTCTGAAAGACAGAATGTAAAGAATGAATGCCAGTAGTGCCATCTCATTGAAGAACCTACGTGTATATCTATTCTTAAATCAAATAGTTCTGTTTTTAATGTATGCAGTTAACATTTACATGGGTGAAAATGCTGAAGAAGAAATAACTGAGAAAAATCTTCCAAAATTGAATGATATCCTTTACACCTATAACAAAATCAAATTTTTGTACACATGTATATTAGACTAAATTTGACAACTTCTTTCCATAGTATTATTTAAGCCCAAAGAAGATAAATCAGTTGAAAAGAAGAAACATACATGAACAAGTTTGCAATATATACAATGCGGTCAAACTTGATAAGTCTAATAAAAGCAGTTTCTTCAAAAGGTTCATTTTCCAGATTACTTTAATCAATTTCTTTTTCAAGTAGTCCATCCCACGTCTGATTAATAAATAGCAAGAATAAAGATACTTTTACACACAGTCATCCACAAGAATAGACTTACGTGATGGCATATTGAAATCCTCAAAATCATCTGTATCATCATTAAAGGAAGAGAACATATCTGACACACTGTTCATATGCCAGTTATTATCTGTCTCATCAGATTTTCTCTTGATACCTCTATGGTCTGTATTCCGTAATGGAAGGGTGGGGCTCACTTTCTCTGGTGACCTAGAATACAGCCAAAACAAAATAAATTGCTTACATTCAAATATGGGTAACATAATATTATAGTCTAGACAAATGAAGTAGGATTAGTTAGGTAAACTGAGATCACAAGCAATTACCTAGTTCAAGATCTATTTTGTACAGGAGAACACACAGTGTCAAATATTACTGCAAAACTTTCAGAGAATGGTAAGAATGGTAACATTAATTCAAGTACAGACCAGCATTTGAATGTCACAATAATTTCAGCATTCATACAATCAATTCATAATAAAACACGGTTTCATATAACAAACTTTTCCTGTTTTAAGTGAACTATCTGACACTCTGGTGGATTGTCCAGTAGACTTTCAAGTTTTTAATACATGTAATTGTTTTCGACATGCATGGGGAAACCTTAAGTTTAAAGTAGATGTAAAAATGTGAATACAAAAATGTAATCATTGCTAACATTTCTCAAACAGTTTCCAAAGAATATAAGAAAATATTGAAAGATGGCTTAATCCAGTCACCCAGGCTAGCAAGACCATGATCAAAAAAGCTTTGTTCACTGTCTTTGGGCCCCTTCTATGTGAAGTTGGGAAGATAATTATGACGACAGTTTAACATAAAAAACATTTTTATTAGTACTAGTTTAACCATATATCTCTTGATCAAGACTTTCAACTAGTGCAGTATGGGTCATTATTAAATAACTATTAATTATTAGCCCTTAAACACAGCATTTGCCTCATCCAATAATACAAAGGCCTCCTCTATAACAGTGCCAATATCAATATCACTTTTCGGCCCGGGGCCGCTAACTGATATTGATATTGGCCCGCATTTCAAAGAATTTGATTGGCTAATTAAACAGGGCCAAAAAATGATATAGATTCGCAGCTGGAAATTCGGAAAAGGCAGCCATTTTATTTTAAGAGTTGTTCTTTGTTATATGTTAATAATTTTTTTAATAAATTTAGTGTTTAAACTTTGAATCCTTTATTTATAAGTACATGAAGTTATTTAATAAAATTGTCAATAAATAAGTGATTTGACATTGGCCCTGTTATTTGTCCTCGGGACAGTCGTATTGGCCCTCGGCCTTCGGCCTCGTGCCAATACGACTGCCCTCGGACAAATAACAGGGCCAATATCAAATCACTTATTTATTAACATATAATAAAAATAGTTTTTTGGCAGGTATGTAGGCATACAGCAAATTAACACTTTTTTAATTTTGGCATGATTGATAAATACTGCCATTAAGACTAACCTTTGAGGAGCAACAGCAGCAACTGGTTTGGATTTTGAAGTTGTAGTAAATGCAGTAATAGACATTTGATTTGTAGCAGCCTGAAATATAGCAATTAACAAGTGAACATAAAACAGCATCAGAGCAAGTAAGTTTCAACAGACAGTTCCAGGATCGCATCTGTGAGAACTGCAGACATATATTCTAAGATATACACCTTCGGCTTGCTACTGTCATCTTTCATAGCACACAATGTACCAGTTTATAATTCTATATATTGTCTCATCAAATTAAGGATATAAGAATAAACAGTTCAGCTGTATATAGTTCATACCTTCTTCTGCTTGCTATTGTCATCTTTCATAGCACATGTACCAGTCCTGGACAGGGTGTTACCATAAGACTGTGACACAAACATAACCTCCTCATCATCTTTTTTACCAGAAGAATTAATGTGATCCAGTCTTGGTAGTGACTCTGCAGTTGTAGAGGCAAATGTGCCAGGTTGTTGTGGCTTCTTCAGGCTTAAACTACCACCTGGTCTTTTGAACTTGAATCTCCTATGAAAACAAAATGAACATGCATACATCACTTTCCCAACATGGACTAATTTAGTAATTATAGATTTTGTTACAAATAAAGTTAATTCAATACATATGCTGAGTTTCAGATTCAATTCTTCGACTAAACTTATGACTCAGAGATTCAGACCTCAAGATCTCAAACTGAAATCAATTTTAAATGGGTTAAACTTAAATATGCTTTCGAATACAATAATAAGCAATACTGATTCTTTCTTATTATGATTCAATTCTTCGACTAAACTTATGACTCAGAGATTCAGACCTCAAGATCTCAAACTGAAATCAATTTTAAATGGGTTAAACTTAAATATGCTTTCGAATACAATAATAAGCAATACCGATTCTTTCTTATTGTGAAACCAATTATGAATAGAATTTAAATGTATATTTCCAGAAAATTCAATTAATTTGGATGGAAACCATTTGAAGACATATTTCTTTTGTAATGGCTAACATGTATGCCAATTTGTACATAATTATAATCTAAATATTATATAATTAAGCGCAATATTCACAAATAAAACAACATGAACATTGTTTATACACAAATTCTAATCAAAGGAATGCAGACATCCATACGACCAATCTTACCCTTTTGTTGCCACATTGCCAGCCATGCTTGTTCCAAAGGTATCCAATAAGTTCTATTGATGTGAATGAAGTATTTCTCCTAGGTAAACTGAAATGGGTGAAATATTACTTTACATGTCAGAGTGATAAGAATCAAGGACATAGAGCTTAGTCATTTACCTTGCATAATGTATTATGTAATATTTCAAATAATGTATGTTACTGCATCTCGTGTTACACAGACATGATTAGGTGATTTTCATGGTTTACCCAGTGCATCTTTAACTTTTAAACCCTGACCAGTTCTTTCTAAAGCAAGATGTATAGAGCTTAAAGCACAAAACCATGTGAAGTTGACTACACTAATAGAAGCTAAATAATACAATATCAGAAATTAACCGAATTCATATTTGTCACAAAGTACTTAAAGTAGTGGAATGTTTCAACCATAACCATAAAACTTTAAAATTATTGATGTCATGAAGTATGGAATAAGCCATAAGATATATATAGCTAAGTGCACCTGATGTGGGGCTCAAACCCATGACCCCACTTACCAAGGGGGGCGTCTCACACCACACGTTTACACTCCTCGCTCTTCCATCATATGAGGCTCACCCACCGTTGGACAATAAAACAATGTCATCATGTAAATTAAGGAGAAATGTGTTTCGTATGATTATGTAGGACTCATACCTAACACCACCTTAACGGTCGCTCGACTAACCGAATTACTATTGAAATACCTGTAAAAATTACCTAGAAAAATCAATACATAAAGGCTATATATAAACCTGTAAATTAATCAATTGTTTAAGTGTTAATCAACAGATTTAGTATAGCCTTAACGTATTGATTTTTATATGTAAAATTTATGGGTATTCCAGTAGTATTTCGGTTAGTCGTGTGACCCCCATCTAGCGACTGAGCAAATCGGGCTGTCGTTTTACCTCATACTACTACACTATAAAACGGATACGACATTCAGTAGCACATGTACCTTCTGCATACGAATTACGGACATACGTAGCCTTGGCCGACTTGGCAATTTATTCCTCTGCTGCTAAACCTAGTCCTAGGTTGTGTGCGTTACGTGAAAGGTGATAGCAAATCGTTACAACTCACCTGATATATTTCAACGCGATATATATGTGAGACCGAAAAGTCAGCAATGGTATTCGAAAACAAAATAAGCACAAAATGTCGACAAAATCAATACATGGGCTTTATTTATTTTTCGTTTTTACCCGGGATTTTTCGTCATTTTGGTGTTAGCGTGAGAATAGCCAATCTGTGAGAAATGTCAGTTTATCGTATCGTTTATACATTTTCTGTGTTCTTATTGCCCTCCGTGAGCTGTCAATTTATTTGATGACAGATTACGCTCACATGAATTTAACTGATTTGTATTTTAAATATCCACCCATAATTAAACAGCATCGGAATCAAGAGGGTTTTTGTATATATAAGGGAAGTAACTGTGACATAGTACAAATTTATGACTTAACGAGTTGTGCTTCTTGAACATCAGATTCACAGTAATGTTTATGTATAATCACGGACCTATATACCATATGTTATATAGGTCCGTGGTATAATCCATTAAAGTTTTTCTGTGACATTAATTCTGTAATCTTATAATAATAATTGCAATGTTTAAATGTGTATTAGACTGAAACAAGAATGTGAAAAAGAGAATTACAAGCAGAAGCAATTAAAGCTGTATTCCAAAGAGAGGAACAAACGGATCCATACTTGCATTCGGCACATATATCTCAAATCACGAAGTGTACTGTTATAAGTCTGAGATTGAAACATTGATTGTGAAAAAAAGGATTTTCATTGAGATTTGCGGTATTTATAAGATATGGGAGCAAATACTGGGTTTGAGTGCCACTCTCCACATTCAGACTTGACAATTACTTCTAGATTTCATATTACACTCTCATTCCTAAGAACATAGGCCACAGAAAACATTCAGCACTCATTTAATATTATCATACATTTTTCACAATCAATATTAGTCACACTCACACTAATAAGAGTAAATTTTGTGATTTGAGTGCAGAGTGTTAGTATCCGTTATAGTTAATCCCGGGGCCTAAAAAGTGATGTGTCTGAATTTTAGTACATTGTACTTGAATAATATTACCTAGAACCGCATTCTGCATTTGCTCAGTCATACGAAAAGTAGATAATGTTCAACATGACCGGCGTAGATATATCTACGAGATTTTACTGGATATGTCTACATATATGTAGTCATATTGAGATCTTATAGCGAAGTAAAAACTAATGTGTTGACTTGATGAACACGTACGGAGTAGTAAGCAAATAACATCAAGAATGTATACAATGGAATAAACCATTTTGTTTTGAAGCTAACGAGTTATCTAGACTCTAGTATCCGTTTCTGTATGCGTCTTTCACTTATAGATAACATTCAAATCACTGCGTGAAGTCACGGACATGTCGTAAAGCAATTCAGTATTATATTAGTATGGTGGCATATTTCTGCCACCAGTTAACTACTTAATTAACTAGATACTTATATGGTTATCGCGTTAAAGAACTAGATAACTAGATAAGTATCGTGATACATTTTCATGCCAGATAAATATCTTGACACGAAAAATGCAGAAATATGCCACAATATATAAGTAACCTTTCATACCGCGTTGTTTTGTATGAGAGTTTGTTTTATAAAAACATGTATCTGAGTGTCATGATGATATAAAAGAAATTGTCCTACTATTCTGAGTTTACGTAAGTATACACTTCGTCCACGTTAGGCATATACAACGGTGGTATAACACGACGGTTTGAGATTATTTCAAAGACTGACACCGAGATAGTAAGGCTTACTGGGATCATTCCAAATTTGCATACAAACAAGCAAATCTGTGAGTGCTCCAGAAATAGCAGGAACCAACAAATAACAGAACACGTGCTCAGTGAAGGACAGTTTAATAAATACCAAGCATTTATAATAAATTGAACTTGCAAATTATAGAAAGATGATACTGACGTACAATATGAGAATGATTTTGTACCTATAAGCTTTAGATGTCAATGATTCACTATGGTAATGAGATTATAAATACATTACGTAACCACGTATGATCAATTCTGCGTAAGTTCTCAATGATGATTGCCGGGCAACTGAGACTGGCCGCATCGTTTAAGTATCGTTCGGTAGAATCAACACATTGACAAGGAATCTCGAAGTAGAGAAGAAAGGAAGAAACAGTATGTGACACGATCATTATTTTACTTAAATTTGCAATATAATGAAACAACACCATATTAGCTTGGCCATACTTGAAAATGACATTCGACATAAGGAATTTGTTCAATCATGATAACATACAAAACAAGTAACTATTTATATGCAGATACAATAGTTTTGCAATCACCGCTTAATCTGGTAACAAAAAACATAGAGTCAATATTTAGAAGACTTTATAAATGGCAGTTTATTTTCGATAATTTTTATGCTCTAGGCACAGGTTAATTTTCGACCTATGACTGACACATACAGATCTGTATAATTGTACGATTGTTGACGAATAAGTGCCTCACAGTTTGACCGTGAAAAGATGTTTTAAAACAATTTGTTTCTAAATTTTGCGACCAGACTCAATTTTTATGGTAAATGAAATGGAAATAAAAGTATGCAATACAACAAAAGATGAACCAAATAATACTACAGGTAAAATGACGTCACTGACAACGTAACAACCAATGACGGACTGTGGGAAGGTCTTCGTCCGTAAGTATTCGATCAATACTGTATTTAATACTGTGCTCGAAGTATTAGACCAGGGCCCGTATTCACAAACGTTTAAGACTGAATCTCAGGCTTAGACTTTAAACTTGCAAACAATTAATTTACAAGCATTTCGTTTTCATTATATTTGAACGGATACAATTTTGCCTGAATATTTCTTGTTACTCACTCTACACTTTTGCCATGTTTTATCAAAATAGATTGTGTAACAAGAACGTAGGAAAAAAAATAAAAAAAATACCATTTTAAAGTCTAAGTCTGAGATTCAGTCTTAAAACGTTTGTGAATACGGACCCAGGGGTCATGTTTATCTCATTGACAAGACTATACTTCCACGGAACAGTTTTCATTTTGATTCCATAAGTTCGCATTTCTTCATAACCAAAGATCGTCTTATCATAAAGGATGTACACGGTAGTCAGTTGATCTAACCAATGTTTGTGGGTAACCAACCAGTAGTAAAATGTTCTTCCACAAGCAACTGACAACCTCTCTACATGAACCAGAGGCGGGCGACACACGACGGATGTTTTATCTTCAGTCAAATTGTCACAGACAACATGTGCTTCATCCGGACTTCGAACGTACGACTTGCAGTTTTGGAAGTCGCGAGCGGCACCGACTAAGCAAACCAGCCCTGCGTTCGGTAAGGTATTTGAGGCTATCGTTTTGTATCGTTTTGCAATTTGGTTCCCCATTTGCAGGCAATGTGATACGGTGAGCCAATGATACATTACAAAACGTTCGCCACTGTTAGCCGTAACTGAACGCAGGGCAGACAGAGGTGGTACTTTCTGAATGGAGTGGATAATTTGAACACCAATTAAATACTGCACGTAAACAGTCACTGACGATGAATCTAAACGATTTGTCACGATGCTTTTTGAAGTTCAAATCCACCAATTTCACTTCAATTGTTGACTATCGGTAGATCATATGTGGACATTATTAGCGTAACATAGCGGCTGAACTACGACCGGTGTTGAACACCGACAACATTAAAGTCGACACCTACGTTTGTCTTTCGAACACCAAATCGTCCATTTACAGTCTTTGGCCTGTGTATATACTGAAGAAGAGGAGGTGGTGGCCTTGAATGATCAAAGTCATGTGAGCCCGGACGTGTCCGGAAACTCTGTACTTTTAGTCCGTTTGTTAACCATTTACTGTATTTGTGCGAGTATTTTGGATATTGTTGAGTTAGTGTCTGTGTGTATCCATTGATCATAGATAAAGGCGCACCATTCGACATTAAGCTGCTTCCCTGAGATGATTTCGGTTTTGTTCGACTTGTGAGACGATAGTTGATTCTGCAAGAAAATTGACATTAGCATAAAACAACATGTAAAATGCTTTCCAAACTTCATTTTTTTGGGAAGCCAGCTTGGGATAAAGTGATTGGTTCGAGTCGGATATTCAAGTTGTACTCATAAAATTATAACGACAGAGGGTGATAAAACACCAAATTATTGAATAATGATGTATATATTATATTATATGAATGATACATGTATATTTTGGAACACAATTTTGATTTCTTTACTGCTACAAGATTTCTCAAGTTACGCTGGTTTATTTGTTTCTACAAGAAGTTCCTGGTGTAATTCATATTCAATTCAATTGAACTCATGATTAGGCGCAGTCAGTATTGGTACTCTTTGATAAATTATAATTACACGAATTATGATGCAATTTCGGTGTAATATTTTAGTAAATATGATATTCATAATCAAAATTATGAAATTAATATAATAAAGCATTCGTGTTTACATATTTCAATTATCATTTAACATACATGTACATCAGAGGACGATTGTACTGGTATTGGTGCGACCTTCCTGTCAGTATTAGGTTTTGTCGTGCCAATAACCACTTATAAGGAACGCTACAGTCGTTTAATACGTCTTGATATATACGTGTACCTTTCTTTACAATCTCTATCTGTTAGCTTTGAACGGTTTGTTACAACAAGGCGTAGTCTGTCAGCATCAGCTTCTGATCCTTGCCATGAAGTACGGGGTCTATCGAATGATTCACCGGAACAGTATGCGTAATTAGATATCTGCGTCGGGTTTGGCGTTGACTTTGCGCGTCGTATTCGACTGTTCAGTTTCTGTCTTTGATGAGCTGAGACGAGGACCCTCTGTCTATGTAAATCTTCGTGATATTCATTATTATGCTGATTGAAACAGAGCATCGATGTTGGGGAAGACTTTATCACTTCCTCAGGGTTGAACTGGTTGAGAAGAGGAGTCGGACAGTGAAATTTGTCACCGTAATATTCCGATCCTGGACGGGAACTACGTGGTGTGCATGAGCTCACTACACTGAGTATAGACTCTTCTGCAAAAATATACATTGCATTAAACATTAAAGCAATACTTCAGGACGAATATTGTTGTTTAACATCGGATACCCGTAATCGGCTATTGCGTTTCACTGCGTTGATCAAATGGATGAAACGAATGGATGGTCCGTATCCGACGATGCCTATAGCAACGAGCTCAATTACACACATAACATTCCAAACATGAAACTCTTAATGATGCTATCCACACGATCATTCCAAAAATAAATGCAGGACAACAAAAGTGAACAAACACGTATCTTTATTCCAATTTTCATTAATCTAATTTAGGTTGCAATTGTTCTTCTGAGATTAATTAAGATAAGCAGCAAGCATGAAACCAACATTCTAAAACTATTATATACTTATTCGACCTCACGAATGTTTCGTTATATACCGCGCAACCTCACCGAGCGGTCCTCCCTAGAGCAACAACCTCTCACAACAGCCACAGTTTACGTCTTCAAAATGATGTTGCTCTTGAGAACTTACAGTGTATTGAATTAACAACTCTCTATAATTTTGAAAATTGAAATCATGTATACATACCTAAGTTACTGCCGCCATTACGATCTGCTTGTTCACTAAGGTCTTGTACCGCAGGGCGATACAACTCCCGCATGGACTGTGGTCGCCCGTGTGTGGACATATGTGGGGTGGGTACCCACCCATCTCTCATGATGACAAATGACTCTGAAAAGAGACAATAAAGGTTTATAAGTACCAACTGCCCAGCAGTGCCATTTTCTTATAAGTTTAGTGTATCTATGTATTGATCGTATCGTACATATGTTGCGTTAACATGTTTAGTAACGTTCCATTAGGCTATTTACGGCGGTGAAATGAACTAATTCTGTTGTTGCTGTTTAGGTTTCCAACCTGTATTCACTCATTCACCTCCAAGCAACTGACAACTTCCTCACGTGAATCCAATGTAGAGAACTAATGACTTTCGATGTAATATAGATGTACTAATATTCAGTGACGACCTCACAAAGAACACATACCTCGCAGACCGGGTTTCTAACTAATGGCATCACTCACCCTGCCAAATGCGCTGACCGGTCGGACATAAAACATCAGGTTTTTAGTATGTCTTGTTTCCGTGTCACATAAGAATTAGACTTCTGTTTGATAGTAATACAATTATGAACTTCTTTCATAGCGTTTCGTGCTATTTTAACGACACTGGACAATCCAGAAAAGCGTATAATGTGTGAATTCATTGCTTATTACAAACATATCCATGTTCTCTTCAAATATTTACATAAAATGTTCAATATTAGAATCGGGTAATGTTGTGTTCTTGCATGAACTTCACTCAACATCTAAGACTTTATTCTGTTTGTGAAGCAACAATAGTTTCAAACACACCATTGTTCCCTTTGATATAGAACTTGCCAGTGAAAGTACATTAAGTTCGTATTCCTCACCTTACTTGGACATTACCGTTGGAGGATCTCAATTGGCAATATCATTCATATTGAATGGGAGATAGAAAGCATTATATTTAATTGGTTTTCTAATTGGTGACTGTTAAATGGTGAAATGTGTAAACGTGAGAAAAGTGAGTGATAAATATCAACCAAAAATGTATTAATATGTTGCATTTGGTATAGACCCACATCACAAACTTAAAAACACAAATGTTTCAAATTTACAACTGAATCAAATCAAACACTCGTGGCGGTTTTGATGAAAAGACAGAAGTTCTTAAACAGCACTAATATAGAGTGATCGATTTGAAAAGTGTTCAGTGTATATGAGATAAAAATACGTAGTCAAAAAAAGTGAAAGACCCATTAAGCGTTATGTCTAATTGATTGTTTGTCTTTCCCTTTAAAATCGAGCGCACTGAAAGTGTTTTATGATCATTCAAATCACTCGCAATTATCTTAAGAGGAAACACTTCTTTATCTATACTAGCGATTGAAATAAAAAACTTCAATGGCGCACACAGCATTCCATACTTCTACAAAATATATATTATCTAAGCATGCATTGAAATCAATGTTTCTGAGATTATGTCTGAATACTGGTCGATTAAAGTTTATACTTTATCCTAAAAAAAGATACTTCATACGAGTGTATATACCCTAACAAACTCCCTATCATGTCAAACTTCGTGTACAAACCACTTCTACACTCCGCCATGGCTTGATGAGAGCAAATATTTGTTCGATAGCTTATCAGAAATCAGTTTGCATAAGCTTTCATTGTGTCGATATTCTTTTTACAGATAAACATGTAATTAATACGAGGCCAAGTAAATTAGTAGTTGGTTTACGAAAACTCATTGACTGTTGAAATTATGATATTTCTGAAGTATAAAAACAAGAGCATTTTTAATAAGGCCATCCTTAAAAAGTGTTTGCTCGGCACGACCCTATACCTACCCATGGCTATTAAGACGCTGCTAAATCACACTAAGACCATATGTTTAGCAGGAACCATTTTCGTGGGTATGTAGGGTTATGCCAAACAATGTTTAATCCTGGCCTTATCACCCATACTTTTTGATATTGTAATAAATACATTCACGTTACCACAACTGTTTGAAGCACTGGTTAAAATGTTAGCAAAAGCAATTAGCACATACATGTAGTTGGTAATTTTATATATAATGATATAAGCAATCAAATAAAGCTGGAATATCCAAGGTCATATCAATGCTTAGTTCATAATTATTGACACCCAGTCGTGATGAAAACATCTCAAGCCAAATAAGTAATTGGTGACTAATGAGAATGCTTGATCGTGACCTTGGTAAGGTTCGAACCGTAGACTTCTGGCCTTAGGAGTCTATATCGCGCAGCTAAAGCGTTGGGCACGCCTTTTGGTCTTCCTTTACGGTATCTGTGTCGAGCTTCCGTATTGTAGAAGTCAAAAGACTTTGTTACGTTTATAAAATAACAGATTAAATATTATACCTTAGTCTCTGTGTTATTGTACCGAATGTGATACAAATCTCTGTTACGTCAAATACTACTGTGTCCCTCGCCATTGGGACTTGGAATGGTTTTATAATATTACACCTGACATTATACCGCACAAAAAGTAAAACGTTATACAATTCAAAACAGAAATGTCTTCCAATGTTTTACAATGTGTACATTAAAAGTGAATTCTAGAAAAAAATGTTTTAAACTATTTCGTTTTTAATCCTAAAACATGTTTGATGTTTAAGAGCACTCAATTTTACCTGTAAAATTGGCAAAGAATAAAAATGGTATACATGTAGTTTGTCAATATAGCAGCGAATAAGTATCAGTTTATTACTTGCACGTAAAGATACGTTAAAACGCAGTTTTTTACCACACAAAGAGCGTATTTTATAATTTGAAAACGTTAGATGAAATACATTATTCCGTCCGACTATATTTATATTTGTGTTCCCTGTCAATGCAGTTCATTTATGTCACAGTAAAGACACAAACACCAACGTGGATTGGAAATGTCTGACATAATACAGTCAAGTAGCCCAACAGCAAATATATACTACTTTATAATGTTGCACTTAGAAATTGTGGTTTTACCTGGCACTCGTGAATACTTGTACAAATCTTTAAGTTATCTTCAGTGAAATGCAAAAAGCGACTTTATAATAGCATGATTATCATGTGCCCATTTCACAAGAGCGGATATTGTGTCTGAAAGCAGACGGCGAAAAGTTCAAGTTTGTCTAATTAAATACAGCGAAATCTCAATAATAAGACCACCATTTTGGTTCAGAAATAAGCTGGGGTCAGTTGTGAGGTACACTGATTATCGAGTTAAAAAGTATAGAAGAAAAATTAAAGACTGGTCGATGAAAATACGGTTTTATTAAGGAGATGGTCTTAATTACGAGTTAAATAAGTTGGTTCAATGAAGGTCATATTATTGAGGTTTCACTGTAAATGGTTCTATGCTTATTGAATGTTGAGAGATTGTGGCCGCTGTGCAAATATACCATTGTTTCAATGTACAAATATTATGTTCTTAATTCTCTAAAATACTACAAAAACTACTTCCAATATTTTATATAGTTACACATTAATATAAGCCTTTATGTAAACTTCGAAAATCGTTCGGTAGATATTCACAAAAGTCGTATAATAGAAAAAATAAACAAAAGATTCACGGCTTAAAAATTCCTCGTGAATAATTAATGGAATGTAAAGTGCAAATATATTTTTCGGACGAAACACATTTACAAATTATGTTTAATTCCATGCTGTGTCCGGTCAACTAAATAAGATATATGTCTACTTGTTGAACGATGTATTGGGCCCAATATTTTGTTCATTATTTTACCTAAACAAATATGAATAATATAATTAATAGTGTTTAAACGTAAACAAATATGCATTATCAAACTAATATTAATAATATATTCCTCTGTTTTTGTCCTACCAGTTATCTTAACACGTGGGCATTTACTCGTACACGTTGTGTCCATGAGTAATATGAAATACGGTTTTCGTCAAATAAACAAATGTACAAAAATTACCATAGTTATGTGATAATTGCAGATTTTATAACAAAAATAAAACATCAGTTCTGTGTTATATTCAATCTGGTGCCATGGCAACCAATGTCAATATGATATGGGCCCAGTTTCACAAATGTTCTCAATTTGAGACTCGTTTCCAGTCAAATATTGCCTAGTTGTATAAATGCCTGAACGACGATCAACTTGTATAACTGCTTGACTTCTATGAGAGATAGTAAGTGTTGGTTAATACTTTTGACCAGTGTATATCTTGATAAGGTCGTTATATTAGAATTACGTTGCTTTACTGCAGTTAATACTACTGTTTTTGTGTAAATCAAGTTAAATTATGTTTCTACGGGATTTTATCTGGTAGACAGAAATGTTGGCTGAGCAAACGACCATTCACTACTAGAGATAATATGAACGTTTATAGTGAAGGTCTCCAGTCGAAGGTTGTTATTATAAACACGTTATTTAATAGTTTAATTTATAACTTATTATCAGACATAGTTCTATGACTCCGGTGTAGACAATTAAATAATCTATCTACAAATAAAATAAATTGTTAACCTTGTCAAGCTCGTGTTAACTACTTGAATTAACGGTCATCGTGTCCGAATTGCTTTCATCTGATTCACGGTGGGGGGAAGCTTTTGTTGGATCACAATTATCTCTTTTATGAACGAATATAAACTTAATTGGAAAATAGAATAAACAACTTAACCGTCATGAACCTTGGTTTAATATTTTATCGTTAATTCAGGCCTTGGTTTTAGATAGCATTAATGTTTTACTGGTTTAATGGAATTCTTTGTGGTATTAACAGGAGCGAATTTATTATTGGCAAATAGTGATTACGAATTTCAACACTCGTGGTCCGATACCCATTTAATAACTTTAAGATTAACAATTTTCAACTAAACAGAAAGTGTTTTGAAGGTATAGTGGACCACTATGCAGGGTGTAGATACATTTGCCAAACGGGGCTCTGTCCGCACAAGCCGTCATGATGTCAGAATCTTAAAATATGTATTCTCTGTCCTTGACTTTCTAGATTTGATTTGAAATGATTTCATCTTATAAAATCCACTTGACCATTACTAATTAAATGATCATGTGATGTATAAAATACTGTCCTAAAAACTTGAGTGTTTCCTGACTTTAACTTCAAAAACCTTATTTAAATGCTGGTTAAATATGAGTAGAAACGGACTTATCCTAAAGAAGCAACTGGAAATGCTTTAGTTTAAACATATTTACATACCATGACCATCATAATAATACAATATACAACATTCTACATGAAACGAGTTTGGACAGTAGTTAATGCAAAAAGGATGAGACAGAGAGCCAATGACTTATATAGGTATTCTCCACATACATTTCCAACAGGTACGTGATTGGTTTAGGTGATTAAAATGTTTACAAAAATGTTTAAACTCTATTGTAAGTGTCAAGTGGAAATTATTTAATTAATGTTGATTATGGCGAGCAATAACTATTATGATAACCACAGGGTTCGGCTATACTGTCAACATACAAATGTTCACAATCACGATGTTCCATGATTTTCATGACGTTGACAATTTTGCAACAATTATAATTCGCGGAATTACATCAACCACACTTCATTACATCAATGGCAGTTTTACGAAGCTGTTTATGCTCATGGAAAGATACCAACCATAACAACCGCTGACTTAAAGGGCGCGAAAAAAGGCAGAATAACAATAAAAATCTATTGGCTGTATATTGTATCGTACTAGACAAGGTACCGATCACACAATACCCAAATCGAAAGCAATCGACATCATACTCTTTGTATTGTATTTTATTGTATTGTATTGCAAGGAAGACGGATAGTTGATATGTGATCTCGTCAAACTTGTAGTCCATATTCTCCTTCATATTGTAAGAAATCATAGAAAGTTGATGGATAACAGAGGTGTCGAGTGTAGAAATGACGCGACAACCAACTCAACCTTGACATTTAGACAAGGGAAGGGGAAACTTAATTGTCAGTTACAGAGGATCAAGTTAGTTAGTTAAGAATACCGTGGTCAAATAATTCTCAACTATGGAACAATGTTGAAAACCCGTTGACATAAGAGATTTTCGTGCAATGAAATAATAACGGAGAGACCGTACTACTGACTATTACCACTACACGTATGTGCTATATTCCTTTATACTAATAGGAGTGAGCGAGTGATGCATTAAATAAATAGCACAAGTCAGCATCAATTCAGTGCATGCAACATATCACATCCTCTACAAGGTTCACATATATGACAATGCTAAATACTGGGTGACTAATATGCCTTTTTGAAATACCCAAGACTCTTCCCGCTTAAAATGTCGACTTTCATAATTTCGCAATGTGAAAAATGGATTTTCTATCTGACTTATAGGCATGTTTAAGATATATTTTCACCTGACAATGATGCAGTTTTGAGCCTTTTACGATCAAATCATTCTTACATAATTATAACATAACTGTAACTATTTGTGAAGTGAAACGGACAGAAGTACATGTACGAGATTACGTGGTGAACTGTTAATACATTTAATGGTATTTTAGTGTTTGATATGACAATAAAGTGTCATCGTATGTCACAATCAAACCTTATTGTGTGTGGATAGTGTCCGTTGCCAGGCAAGATATTGTTGGAAACCAAGAAACATTGCTTTAAAGGCTTTAAAAATAACAAATAGATATATAAACACAAACTGGCTATAATCTACAAGTTCATTAAAGTGAATGTCGTTTGACCTATTTCTATCGTTACATTTGCACCCAATATGATTTCATTTATTAATCGGTGAATATCAAACGAATTAAAACGGTAAAGTTAACGTTTCAAAAACATATTTTATATCGTTATTGTTAGGCATAATGAAAACATACATATACAATGTATTGTCCCGTTATGAATTAACTGAATACTGTATTTACAGTCATATTATCGAGGACTATTTTTCCATGATTCGATTTGACAAAATTTATGCCGCGTAATAAGTACGACGACGATAGGTTACGTATCGAGCTATTTGAAAACGATACATACTAAGTATCACATTTTTTACACATTTTTTCTAGCAAACGATGAACGATTATATTAGCTATCGAGCAGTATTTCGTATTGGTACATGTATTAATATATATACGTGTAAGACCCTTAATACATACAAAGTTAGGGAGCTTAAAGTCACATTGTCACAGCTTAAACATATGACGACACGTAAGCTTACTTGGTTATTGGCGATGGAAGAACGCCCGTGACTGGCCGGAAATTTTATTTCAGTCAAGACGGACGACTGGCTAGAAGCACTCACCTATCGTGAACCAAGTGGGTGGCTTCCTAACGTTAAGGACTTTATCCCAATTAGGCTTGAATCCACCATGCGTAATGCGAGGCACGCTGCCTTACAATCTTTAAGCAGGTATATATACTGTATACATATACTTCAGTAATTGAACTTTTTAAATTAACAAAAAAACATCGTAAAAAGTAGGCCTAGTTATAATCAAATAAGGCATGTTGATATTCTCATTTATCCAGCGTTAGATGTGCTTTAAGTGTTTTTTAAATATCACAGAAAAAACAATTTCTTAATTTCATAAACGGTAAAGGTATATCGAGCTTTGATAAATGATTAAATAGCAATAGTGATCAAATATCCAAGTGTCGTATTTCGTTTCTTTCTGACTGTTTTGTTAACGATTTCAACAAACTCCATGTCAATGTCAGTTATACAAAGACTGATAGAGTCACGCGAAACCCAACGAACTCACTTTTTACGCTGTAAATGACTCTGCAATTAAATCATTCATGCAATGAGATTAATGGCCGATAATGTTAATACATAGTTATACGTGTCAGGTTTGACAGCAGTTAACGTGGTAGTCATGTTCAATAATGTTTGTGCTTATGAAAAATGAAAATACTTCCATTGTTGCTACAGTTGTCGGTATTGTTGCATTACAAAAGTTAAACAATTGGCGTTTCAATATTTAAAATTCTCCCAGAGCAACACTGTTGTGTTGTAGTTAAATACCGGCGTAGTTTGTCAACAGTATTCCATGTATGTACGACCGAGAGTTGACGTAAGCAGTGTTAACTGTTATCAACCAGGACAAACCAACTGATAACTCTTCCATTTCAATCAAAGATATATAACAAATGACTTTGAATTTATCATCTTCAAATAGTCACGGTTCGAACATACATTGTCCAGAGGCACAGTCGAGTGCTGTACCGACTGAGCAAACCGAGCGGACCACGACGCCACAAGCTAATACAACTCAAAATACCTGTTGATTTAAACAACCAAGCAACACATATTTAGCGGTATAATCCATCAACCAAATATATATATGTTTGTGTAAAAAGCATGCAGTAGGACCAGTGTGCTATCACATTACAAGGAGTTCCGAGATCGATGACGTATCGTTGCTGTGGCGGCTTACCAGGAAGAACAGGATAAGACGTCTAGGTATACATAGTTTGATACGAGAGATTAATTTCAAATTGCAGTCATATTATCATACAAACCGCTGCAGGAATTGGAGATAGAAGACGAACTTTGGATTTGTTACATTCAGTCAAAGTAACAAAACGACCATACTGATTATATGCCTTGTCAAAGCTATGAATTCGCTCGAAGTCATTGATTTACCGACTAAGCCGGCCTGGCAAGGTCTAGTTATATTTCAGATAATAAATGTACGAGTCACATTGCACAGAAAAAGTAGTCATGTTTAACATAAATGTGAATAACACAGAATGGATTTATATGACACATACATCTATAAGTGTTCACATTGTTTGTCAGGTCTTTATATTGCTCTGCTTCATTAAAATGTCTGTTTTAGAAATGTACAACAATCAAACACAGCATTCAATGCTTGACTACCACAAAGAATATCAATAATGGAAAACAAACATTACTAAAGCAGCCTGGAAATCGAAGTGCAATTGGCATTTAATAACTGAATCAACAAAAGGTAAATCTAACAAAGATTTGTTATCAATTGAACCAGTAAAAAGGCGACCGTATCATGTAACGACCGGTTATTCGTAACTTCGGGTAACCGTAACTATAATAAGGAGCAGTGCAGATTATTCAATGTAAAACCCTTTGAGCAGTGTTCCATTTCAGCAGATCCTGAGAGGTTGTTGCTTTGATAGGTTAAATTTGTAGTTTGTACACTTTAAGTCTTAATTATAAACGCTAAAGTTGTTGAAGAAAGTTTGAGCTGAAGAGAGGGTCGATCTTGAGAGTTTGCCTGTAGCTGCATACTTTGCAAATGATTTGAAATGCGTAAATTACTAGTACTGATATGTTATATGCATCGCACATTGTACTTTGATGACTGTCAGTATTTACTGGATGTTGTAAATCCTGAGAAGTCACAGAATTGTCACCTAATGCTTACTGAAACACTCACGACTCCATTTGCTGGGGGAAAAACATGTACTGGTGCCCTACATAGAGACGTCATCTTTACCATTACATGGTTCATACTCACGACCCCCGGACTTTGCGGTGGACACCATATCCACACCAGTCTTAAACGTTATATATATTAAAGTACTGTTTCTTAGTTTTACAAAGCGCTTTCTTTGATAAGAATCTTATGGACTGTTTGTTCGCAGTGTTTTATTATGGTCAGAAAAGATTGGATTACTTTAATAAACATATATAGAATAGTATTGTGGAGTTCTTCTCTCAACAAGTACTTTATCAATTATTTAGACCGGAAAGAAATACCTATAAATCATCAGTAACTGCGTGCCCAATCGATGTCCTACTTTGTACAGGAAAAGTACAAAAACTATTGCGGAAACTGTGAGTGGTGTTGGACATTTAGTGTGTTTTGACGATCCTTCCGATCTTAATACTTCAGTCGGCATTCCGATTTACACGTTCTTAGTTTCTCATCCGTTCACTCTAATTTATGTAATCACGTACATGCGAGGGTGATCAAATTTTTTATGTTCTAGCTTCAGTATCCATATACGTGCGAGGGGTGATCAAAATGTTTATGTACTAGCTTCAGTATCCACATACGTGCGAGGGGTGATCAAAATGTTTATGTACTAGCTTCAGTATCCACATACGTGCGAGGGGTGATCAAAATGTTTATGTACTAGCTTCAGTATCCACAAACGTGCGAGGGATGATCAACATGTTTATGTACTAGCTTCAGTATCCACAAACGCGCGAGGGGTGATCAAAATGTTTATGTACTAGCTTCAGTATCCACAAACGTGCGAGGGGTGATCAACATGTTTATGTACTAGCTTCAGTATCCACAAACGTGCGAGGGGTGCTCAACATGTTTATGTACTAGCTTCAGTATCCACATACGTGCGAGGGGTGATCAAAATGTTTATGTACTAGCTTCAGTATCCACAAACGTGCGAGGGATGATCAACATGTTTATGTACTAGCTTCAGTAACCACATACGTGCGAGGGGTGATCAAAATGTTTATGTACTAGCTTCAGTATCCACATACGTGCGAGGGTTGATCAACATGTTTATGTACTAGCTTCAGTAACCACATACGTGCGAGGGGTGATCAAAATGTTTATTGTACTAGCTTCAGTATCCACATACGTGCGAGGAGTGATCAAAATGTTTATGTACTAGCTTCAGTACCCACATACGTGCGAGGGGTGATCAAAATGTTTATGTACTAGCTTCATTATCCACACACGTGCGAGGGGTGATCAAGGTGTTTATGTACTAGCTTCAGTAACCACAAACGTGCGAGGGGTGCTCAACATGTTTATGTACTAGCTTCAGTATCCACACACGTGCGAGGGGTGATCAACATGTTTATGTACTAGCTTCAGTATCCACACACGTGCGAGGGTGATCAACATGTTTATGTACTAGCTTCAGTATCCACAAACGTGCGAGGGGTGATCAAAATGTTTATGTACTAGCTTCAGTCTCCACACACGTGCGAGGGGTGATCAAGGTGTTTCGGGACAAGTCTAATTGCATTTTTGGCGATGCTTAGATGCACCTGATAATAGCCTAGTAATCGAAAGACAAAATTTAGTCCAGTAATTCAGTGTTCAGTGTCTGGTAATCGAGAACAAAACTTAGCAAGGTCTCGTAATCCAGGGAGGCATAGCGGTCGAGGTGTACAGCGCCTGACACCTGATCCAAAGGTCGTTGGTTCATATCCCATCTTGGACGAGGTCGAACCACGAACTTTACAATGTCTGAATTAGGCTCGAGTAACCCAGTAAGCAGCCACACCGAGAGTATTAATATAAAATTAGAAATTGTAAAAAAAACTATAATATGGTTATTTTACTGTTTTGCTTTGTACATTGACAAAATGTTGCACATAATTATGTTGTATGGATGAGGAGTCTTGCTCAATCCAAATTAAAATGTATGTTCTGTTCTGATAAACCTTAGATAACATGAATAGCAAATGTAGTTAGCAGTAATTATTTCTGTTGATTTTTTGATATACGCGTATCGAATTAATGTTTTATCTGTGGATGCGTTTACTCTATAAACGCAATCTAGCGTAATCCTTGCTTTACTAAATACCAACTAGGATTCTCAAATTTTACTTTTAGATAAAATACACTATAGAAGAACACTTACCTATGTAAGTACCTTGTATTGGCTGATCTTAATGACAAACTTATGTGTAGAATCTGACCTCGGTTAATTGAATTATTTTGCTCTTATTTAATCTTGTTTACACCGAACACCCATTTTTTAAATTTCTAGATATGATTTAACATCGATTTACAATGTAGACGATTACAAATAATTTAAGCAATACAGTCGGGCCACGTTTATTCGACAGCCTTCTGTCCGAATATTTAGTATATTCTGAAATAAATAGCAGGTCCCGATGTATCTTCTTAGCCCGCATTGAATTGAAATGAGCTATTCAAAATCATAAATTATTCGAAATTAAATTTCGGACCAGATGAATTCGAATGAACGAGGTCTGAACGTATTTCAGAATGTATTGGTTTGGGGTTTAAATCCATTTTTCAACTGTATTTCAATTATGTACAGCGGTCAATTGACCACAACAGTGCTCAAGTGTTACCAACCAGTACTAACCTGTTCACCCACCAGTATCGGACAATATCCCCACATAATTCACTGGTGGAAGACAAACAACCTTGGACGTATTATCTTCAGACATGATTAATGTTTGGCCTGATTTAATTATTAATCGATTACACGTATCTTAAATAAAATCAAACACGAAATTTATCGATTTTACATTATTCAGTAACTACGTGTACGAAGCTTGTACAGATTATCTTAAACAAAAGCGAATTATATCGCGATTACATTTTTATTGACAACATGAGTAGTAAATAGTATGTGTTCATTACTGAATTGCGTGATGTCTTCACGTAAATCTAGAAAAAAAGTTGTAAAATTGGCCTGTCCTTCAACTAACCGTTCTAATAAAAGACACTGAACTCATTAAATTGTAATTAATCAATGAAACAATTATACACCACACTTTTCTAAATGGGGCACTCTTATATTGTCATGGTCTCCGAACCAAACAAACAGAATCCATCATTTCTTCAGTACTGAATACAGATCCATATTTCAAAATTAAAGTATTCCATGTAAAGAATACAGGGAGGAAATAGAAGTTTATAAACAGTTTGAGGTGGCCTTTGAGGAATGTGGTTAGTGTATGTGTTTTTGAAGAGAGGTGAATGGGAATCATTGA
The DNA here is from genome assembly GCA_032209605.1 of Mactromeris polynyma. Lineage (NCBI taxonomy): Eukaryota > Metazoa > Mollusca > Bivalvia > Venerida > Mactridae > Mactromeris > Mactromeris polynyma. The sequence goes on along the minus strand of JASFXZ010000008.1, from coordinate 828,522 downwards.
AATTCTCTTATCAGTGTCACTGTTATATTAGTAGGCATCATATTCATATTGTATTTGTTAGTACATGCAGTGAACATTCTAAAGCGCCCCTCTCTATAGCAACAGCCTCTCTTCCGAATACCATTATATCGCTGTACGATTTCCAACCTCTTCATTAAGTGACATCATTTCCAGAAAACGTCACATGTGACGTCAACATGAACTGACAGTAAGTAATATTTGCCGAATAGGTCTATAGCAATATGAAAACAGAGTGACCATATGATGTTCTGTATATTTACACGGACATATGTCCGTGATATTTATCATAGAAATGCGTCCAACGAAATGATATTCAAGAAAAGAAATATTTGACTGGAGAAACCGCTCAGTTTGAGTACCCGGTATAAGATGTATTGCTAGGAGAAAATGTTACTTGACATAACTATAAAGATACATTTTTGTATCCTTTTTCATAACTATACCATTATACACGATAAAAATCCGGGTATAAAGTCAATTGCTATGATAAACACTCAGAACAACTTCACCATATTATAAAAGCTATATTTTTGTATTTTTTTCTTCTGACATATAATATATTTGTTTAAAACATTGTTTCAATGAAGCATGTATGGACCATTTGAGCAATACTAAACTACACAAGGGCAGATTGTATGTAACAATCGTACTGAAATGTATAAATTATCGAACATTGTTTTAATAAATCAATTAGATAAAACATTGATTGATAAGACTTTAGTATCTTTCACGCATAATTTGTCAATGTTACGATTGGTCGAATTTTATTAATAGTTCGCAAAATATAATGTCGCTATTAAAGGTGCCACGGCCTGGGTCACTTGGACAATACAGAAACGTCTATCTAAAAGTTGAATGGTAGCTTGAAAGATTGAAATGCGTCTAAGAGATTTGGTGATTAATGTAATGATTTGATTAAGATCTTAGTGGATAAACGATAAATAGCTAATTTACAAAACTAGGATAAAATAATCCTAAAACAAGCATATGTTCAAGCGTGACAAAACAATTCCGAATATATGTCATACGTTACAGTAGAGCTATATACGCTTAATATTAGTATTGTATTTCTAATTAATATTGTTACAGCATAGGCAAATGTCATACTTACAATAATGAGGTGACACATTGAATCAAATATCGGTAAATCCAATGCTTTATATAACTTATTCAAACGATTTAAAAGAGGCAAAAAATGTTCTATGTACTAAGTACACCTTACTTGAATAGGATTTTAGCGTATTTATGACTTCGTGTAAGCAAACAAGGCTCAACATCGTAAGTCATGATTAAATAATGTTAAATTATTTATTCCAATTAGATGATAACACAATAATCGTCTGTTCGCTTTAATGTTTGGTTAGCCTAATGCACAAGGCGCACGATTTCTGTTCAATGCATTAATCCCCGTTCTTTTCAGATATTTTGATAGATATTAAAATCATTGTCGTAAAACGCCTTTAGTATAAATTCTGGTATTAATATAATAAGAGACATCCACTTACTTTATGATTTATTTCGTCTGTTGAATAAAGATATCCGTTTTCATTTATACATTCAATGCACAGCAAAAATTCGCTCTAACAATGGGCCTTCCTTCAGAACTGTCTAATCGTTTAAATGTCTATATCAACAACCATTTTATTGATCATTTTAATTTTCCAAATTTCGCTCTTATAAAGATAAGGGAAATCGATATTTAATCAAGCTGACATTTAAAGAGAATAGAAACTACAGAAAACATAATTTAACCACAAATCCACCAGTCGTATGAAACTTTAAAATTAGCGATTTAAATTATGGTACCGTCCTGTGTACGTTTTTATCGCGATTAGAGAATTGATTATCGGCCGCTAAATGAACGCAAGATCGAGCATGGAAAGAAGTCATTGAAAGTTTTTATCGCAGAATAAACTTTACGCATATTGTATTACTATCTAGATTTGTAAAGAACAGGTACAATTTATTCTTATTTGTGTAAATGTATAAATTAAGATTTGTTGACATAACTGCATTTATAAAATACTACTTCAGATAAAATTATATGCCTGCTCAAATCACAACGGTTAAGCTACTCCAAGTCTGCTCGCTAACTTTTGTAAAGACAGAGGAGGCCGAAAGTTAATGAATGAAAGGTAAATACGGGATTTATTTGATGTCATATACACAAAAAAATCTTACCGAGTCATTTTCAATCAAACCTTTGATTTATACATGTAGAATGAATTTAAGTTCTAATACACACGTACTTCGATGGTGTTACATTTTTTCTAATCGTACATAACCTATCGACTACCAAAATTGCCAAACTTAGAATATACGCATTGAGGACTCATTCTAAGTTTAGTGTACAACTACAGTAATTTACATCTTATAATTATAACATACATGTATGTTATTTCATGTACATAAAGCGAGCAAAACCCGGTTTGAAACTGGGTTTAATCCGAGTTAAACACGGTGGTATTGTTACCGGGTTAAAGGTGTGTTTTTTCTAGATAAAATATGGGTTTTCCAGTGGGAAAAAACCCTATAACAACACAGTTTTAACTAACTTAGTGGTTTTTTTTCTGAGTTACTGTGGGGTTTTTTAACACACTTCTCCAGAAGTTGTTTATTTATTGGCTTAAAACCCACATTGTTGTCCAAAAACCCAGAAAAAAAATCACTTTTCAGTAAAAACCCTGACAAATTCACCGCATCAATCAGATGTGGAGGACAACCGACTTCGGGTGTAATATCTACTCTTACATTTTAAAGCATTAGTAAACATGATCAAGTGCCGGATACACGCCAACGTTGAGTACATTTAAATTTACTAATCACTTCCAACATAAAAGAATCACAACGATCGTAGTTTGAATATGAAAGAAAAAAAAACAATGCGAAACCATACACATTATTTCATGCTTAGCGAGACAACAAGAAACCTAATACTGTCATTTGCTTTCAATCAATCAACCTATTTAATCTGAAAATTCAGAAGCCGCCAAATACAGCTAAAAAATCTCCCGTCTATAAATACTAATTACATATTTACCCGTTTCACTACGCTGATCATACATTTTAAATACATGATTAAATGTCATTCACTAGTCAACTTTAAAGAGATTTTAATTGTCAGTGAGGGTACCTGTTTGCTTGTCTTGAACACAACCAAAAATAATACGCCTGCAATCAGAACTTTGCTTTCAAGCTTTAAAATGAAACAATTAAGTCTGGTACCTATTTTCATTTGAGTCATATTTAAAATAACTTCTGATATGTGGCAACTCAGCGGCATGCTGAAGTAATCTTCGTAGTACGAATGTTCCTCGCGTGTTGAACAACTTGACTGTATTGGTATCATATTGTGTTCATTCATTCCTATACTCGTTCACTGTTATGTCAACAAGTTTATTTCCGTGTTATAGTTCATAAAGAATGTGCACAGTCGTCTTGCTTCTGCATCTCTATAAGTCATTCATGATTAGCATCACGATTCAGAAACACTCGGTATAATGGTCATTGACATCACTCTGTGGTTGTCATTGAAGGAAAACGTCTTATTGCAACATGCTGTGCACGAAACACCAATGCTGTTTGCCATGATTAGTGGTGTTACTATATTGGTGATAAATGCATATGTAACCAGTTAAATCAGTTGATTTCTTGTTGTCACATTACAATCATTTTGTGAAGACAATTAATTTGACTGTTATCTTCCACACACTTCACATTGTCATACAAGTTTTATTTCAAAAACAGTCATAAAAAACAAAAATATGCAATTATGAATAATATCTTTATTTTAATTGCTAAAAACATGAACATGTATGTATTATGAAAATGCAAAGTCAATTAGTAAAATCACTGGGAGAAAAAAATAATACATGTAACATGCAATTATGATGACCACAAATGTAATTACATGTATTTATTTCTTGGGAGAAACATCAAATGTTTCATCTACGATTTAAGCCTGAGGAACAAGCAAGTGTTGATCTATTTTGTAATAATTTGAACTGTCTGGTCAGGTGTATGAATGTCCACAGTTCTAAATACTTTGCTATTTATTAAATGGAACAACATTCAAAAATATACAAAACAAATTCTGAATATATTTTACTTCAATATTAAAGAGCTCTCCGGAACGTATTATTGATTATAATTGAACTTCAATGCAAGGAGTTCCTCCAAAATGAATGAAAACAGTTTTATATACTTAAAACTATACATGAATTGCTCAATTATCTCGAAAAGTAGAGACTCATATTCTGACTATCAGTGAACATGGTCTCAAATATTCGAAAATATAACTGAAATATCAACATCTTTGTCAATAGTTTAACAAAGTACACTTAACAATATAATTAATTACATCACCAACAATTTGTTCCAAGTTCGAAATAGAAAATAGTCCATCATTTGTTTATTTTATCACACTGTTGCTTATTTGATGATCTTGGTCATCTCTGGTATGGCCTGAAATGTAAAAAGTTAAAAACACAAATATGTATCTCTATCATTTCAATGAGTTATTGGTGATACTTTAAATCTATAAATACAATCAAAAAAGTTAAAGTTATTATTATCATGATTTAGAATTTGTAAAGAAATGTAACTGTCGCAAAGTTACAAGACAATGAATCAATGTCATCTGTAAATAGCCTTTAATGTATGTATATAGAAACTCTCTTTTCCAATGTGACCAAGATATGCTAGTCATTCAATATTTCACTTTTTTAATATACATTTATCAGGTAGAAGATGAAATGCGTTTTATTCAATTATCTCAGGCTAGTTTTTAATAATTTTAAAAACAATATTGACTGCTTCAATAAGTTTAACCAATGTTTCTGTGGTTCCAACCAGTAATAACTTGTTCTTACATAAGCAATTATCAACCTTTCAAAACATAGGGCAAGAACAAAGGACTTTAGATGACCAGATTCTCTTGTCAAATCATCACAAAAACATTTGCTTTGCTTGGGTTTCAAGGTCCAGATCTCCAGAATTTAGGAAAAAGTGTCAATTATAATACCAGTTGGCCAATTGCACTTGACTGAAAACTGTTTGTCAAAGTCTGAACCCTGGATGAGGCTCATGTTCTCCCTGACAATTTGACTCAATAATACTCTCTAAATCTTTCTATCTCTGATCCCTGTGTCAAAGTCTGAACCCTGGATGAGGCTCATGTTCTCCATGACAATTTGACTCAATAATACTCTCTTAATCTTTCTATCTCTGATCCCTGTGTCAAAGTCTGAACCCTGGATGAGGCTCACGTTCTCCGTGACAATTTGACTCAATAATACTCTCTTAATCTTTCTACCTCTGATCCCTGTGGGCAAGTTGTCCGCTGCATTCAAAAGAACTGCTTATCACTGTCAGGTAACCCAGCAACTGGTTAGGTCAACTGACAGCAGTATATAACTGAAATACTGTTGTAAGACAGCTACAGCTCCAACACATGATAACCAGTTAGGACGTAACAATCTTGTATTTAAAAAGTTGAAAATTTGAGTACAGAAGACTTCTTAGTTCAAACATGCACATACCTTGAACAAATCCGACACCAAACCATGATCAGACACTTGGAATATTGGCGCTTCGGGGTCCTTGTTGATAGCTACAATAACTTTACTATCTTTCATTCCAGCTAAATGTTGAATGGCTCCTGAAATCCCTACAGCAACATACAGGTCCTGAAATAATTAGAGAATCCTTTCCTAATGTGACATTAAATACCATGATATGGATAACAAGAATTTGACCATTATTTTAACATACTGGTGAGCATTTAGTTTCAACCAGGATGAATTACAATGGATATGACGAAATTCATGTGATAGTCTCAAATGGTAAAGAAATGGATATGGTCAAACTCATTCTGAAGACCATGTAATAAAACTTATCTAAGGGTAGAAAGAACAAACAGTATATCTATTATCTATTTATTTATTTATCCATGTTGATATGAAATGTTTGTATTCAATCAATCATTGTTGCAAGGTGACAATAACATCAGGTGCGTTTTTAGAGGTAGGGGAAATAAGCGAGAAAAGTTAGCCAATGTAGAAAAGGTAGCTGCCAAAAAAAATGCTTTAACCCTTCGCAAGCTACAAAATGGTGCGCCAGACCAGACGACACTGTTCCGCATGGATGCCATTTTGTTTAACAAAGCTGGCACTGTCAGATCACGCTACCTATCTAAAGATAGGGACCACTTTTCTACGTTTCGCCACTGCTACTATACCGACGTAGCGCTAGGTAGAAGTCTACTTTTCTTACCCTCTAAAAAACGTGCCTCAGAAACTGCTCAGAACTGACAGGTTCAGTAACTAGTCCAAGATTCTGTGTACAAAAACAACAACATTAAACTAGTTAAGGCGACTCTGTCAGGACCATACCTCTACAGGTACTTATTTGATAATCTTATTCAATTTGTTTATATAATTGGCTAATTAGAGACAATTTTGGCTAATTTGAGTTGCCAGACTGGAATTTCAATACTCAATGGCCATTTGTCTACCAACTAGCACTAGCCTAGAAGGCCAGTTCTTAAAACAGACAAGGAAAATTACCAGTATTTAAGGCAGCATAGAGGCGACACATGGGATTTTTTTATTTCGCACGAGCACACAAAATATTTCACATAAGAATGAAAACTTTTTAGCATTAGCATGTGATACCCTTACACGTTTGAATGCTCAAGCGAAAGTGTCACGCATAAGCACTGTGTGCTCGTGTGAAATAAATAAATCCTGCAATGCCACCTGAAGTAGTACACTTACTGGTGCAATAATTTTGCCAGTCTGTCCAATCTGCATATCATTTGGCACAAAGCCAGCATCTACAGCAGCACGTGAGGCACCAACGGCAGCATTCATTTTATCGGCAAGATCGTACAAGAGCTGGAAATTATCTCCGTTCTTCATTCCGCGCCCTGAAAAATACAAAAAACATCTAGAATTGATGTCCTTATCATTACAGAAGTCACCTTTAGTAGGTATTTCCTTCAAAATTTGAGGGGAAACAAATCACTTGAGAGGGAATGTGTATTTGTTTGAATTAATCTACAGTAGCGTATTACTAAAACACAAGAGCATAGGCTTTCAAGAAACAATTTATATTGAAATTTATTGTCCCAAAAATAAATGTAAAATAACAATGTTGCTCTCCAAGAAATAACAACAAAGACAAATTTGATATAAAATAAAACAGTATATGCAATTTATAGCAGTTTACTATACATGTAGTAAAGTTTACTTTTTACCAGTTGTAACTGTTTTATTTTTCAGTGACATGACTATATATAGTAACTTACCTCCAGATATGACTACTCTGGCACTGGCCAGGTCTGGACGATCACTCTTTGTTAATTCTTGACCAACAAATTCTGATATATCATTATTTGCTTCAACAACTGGTGCTAAAATAGAAATCAAATGAAATTTAATTTCAATTACACAATGTTTCCAGACATGAAAACTGAATATAACTTTAATAGCCAAGTTCTGACATCAAATTGTACTAAGCATCCATTTTGAAGGACTTTCTCACATCAAGAAATAAAGTCCTGTTTTGAGGAACACGAAAAATCGGTCAACAGCGCTACTGGAATTCGAACCCGGGTCTTTAATTGCCCGTTCGTTATGCTAACCACAACCCCACACAAGAGACATATTTCTATGATTTTCTTCATAATAAATGGGGCCTATGTCAGTACTGCCTTATAATGAGACCCAGCCCCAATCCCACAAATCTCTTTTCATTGACTATGAGTTCTATGAAAATCTGAGTTAGAGATCTTAAATGACAGCTAACATGAAATTGGGAACAACAGTATAACAAGCCATGTCAGAATTGCAGCTGCTGATTTGTCTTTTCTTGTGAATATTTAATGAGTAAACATATTTGAGATTTTCTAAGGGAGGTTGATGAAGATAACTAAGTTTGTGTCCATCAGTACTTACCAATCTCAGAAGATGCAGACCCACCAGTAGGGGCAGCTGCTTCAAAGGCTGTACCTCGTACAGTAATCACCTTGACGGGATCACTGGATTTCAGAGTCTGTATTGCATTACCTGTAAATTATCACATCAATGTGAACACATTAAACTATATCGTACATCGGCGTTCATATATTAATTACATCTAACAAATTGATGTTCTAGAACTAGTCTTTTTAAACAATTCCGGGCTGCAAGCAATTTTGCACAATAATTTTATGAAATTATACATAAACAAACTTACATTTTTTAAAAATGTAACAGAAAGCAAAATAAAACACACACCCAAAACTAAGGAAGAGTCTCTGAAGCAACTAATCTTCACAATCTTCAGATAATTGTTACAAGTAGATTTGTTTCCCCTTTAGTTCATTGATCTCTGTCTGAACTGATCCGCTGAGTTTGATATGAGACACACATGTATGTGTTTGATGAGGTCAACAAGGTATACCGTTAGTGCAGGATTTAGTCGACCTAACCAGAGTTCCAGGTTTTTACAAAAAAATGTCACAATGCAACTGGTATTTGTGGATATGCCCCTCTATGTTTGAAGATGACCAACCTATTTTCATTAGCATTTGTGCCAATAAAGAAAAGATGAAACATTACATGAAAATCAGACAAGGTTTTATTTTGTACCTGCACATACATAGAGCAAACCTTAAACAAAATTTAAACAATACCTGCATATATGGTGCGAACAAATGTGTCTTTATCCTTAATGCCAGTGATTTCAGATATCGGAGAAACATCCAGTTTTGCGGCAACCCTTGGCAACAAACTCTGAAGTGAAAAATAAACATGTTTTCTACGAACAAGTTTAGACGGTAAGTGCTATAAATTTTCAACATCAGATAGTTGAACAAGATTTCTGGTCGCATGGACAATAAACTATGTATACATTTAGGACATTAAGAATGTGCTGCTTAAGTACTAGTAACAGTTACACTATGTATAACACAGTTTAACAATACAAAAAACAGCTTTGGTGTGTAGTGATTACATGTATCAGTTTTTCAGCCTAAACTAGCAGGTATAATCAAATTTTAACTATGATTAAAGACATGACGTATATAAATATCGACAAAAAGTTTATTCATGATCACTTTTATAGCTCGTATAGATTTCTAGTTTGTTTCAATAAAAATCTGGAGAGAAATTTTGTTCAAATTAGTTGAAAATACCCTGTACTGCGCACATAATGTCCAATGGTCAACCCTTTGTAAAACATGTCTTCATAAGTAGCAACTGCAGATAAGCCCATAAGTCTATTGGAATTTAGCTGATTTATGTAGGCTAGTAGACTTTTTTGCCTTTTTCCCAAATTAATCACGTATCAACCCAGCTAAAGTTTATATCAATTTAAAGCTTATAAAATTGTCTTTAAAATGATGTATAAATCATTACAGCTTTATTTTCTCAATAAACAATATGAACAGTTAAACGTGTTGTGTATTGGACGATCAGGTAAAGTTCATTGCCAAAGTTTGTTTACAACTGTTTTGAAGTAAATATAAATGGACCATAGGTTATAAACTTTTATCCCTTTTGAAACTTAGTTAACAGCTTTAGCTTAAAAGCATCAGTAATCATCAACAACAGATTAAACAAAGAACAAATTAAGATAACATTTACCTTTCCAACAGCGCTTGCACTAGCCAATATGTATTCAAAATTAAATTGCTTCTGCAACTCCAGAACAAGTGGTGTCAATGATTCTGAAAATAGTAACATGTATACTAGATAAGTAAATACTTTTGTGAGACAAACAATTTGCAAATTGGTGATTTCAGATGATTTGCAGGTAGACATGTTTCTGAATCACCAAAATGAGTATTGTTATATTTCATAGTCAAGCATGTATGAGTATACTTCAGTGAAAAAGGTAATTTTTATACTGGTTGATATTTGTGCTCCTTTCATGAATTTGCAAAATGTTAAAACATTTCCATGGTCGCAAATGTTACCACTTACACAGTTATGAGTATACTGGTCAAAACAACTACAGTCTACACTCATTATTTTGACATCGATAAAATTTCGAAATTCTGGTTTAGTCGTCATATTTGTAGAGTCCTGATTTCTGTCGCTATATATTGTATAGGGAAATGATTTATATGTCGACATTTCTATGTCAACAATTTGGCTACCGGTATGTTGACATGATTTCCTCTCGCCCAAAGTTAGATTCACTGTACTTTGAAAATCAGATATGTAGACATTCGGATATGTTGACGCTTTTTGTCAGGTCCCTACAATGTTGACATCATGGGTTTCGTCTGTATCATACCAGAACAGTCTCGCACAGTATGTCTCTGAACATCTTATCATTACCACACATCATGCATTATTATAGCAAGAGTTTTATTTTCTGTTAAACATTTTGGTTGCAGTCACTAACAACAGTTGTGGTAACAATTTGTTTTGGAACATTTTGAATAAGGTTCTTTTTGATTGACTAGTTCCACTTACCAGGCAAAAATCCCTTATATGAATCACTGTCGGCAACCAATACTTTCTGCACACCAGCTACTTGACTTAATTCTTCTGCAACCTACAGGCATTATTAAGAATATAATAATGATTTATCATTTACACAGACACATATGTGTAATGGAGTATGATATTTCTTATATAAAAATTACACACAGGCAAGTTACAAAACTGTTTAATACTGGTTTTCACAGTAATTCAGCCGATGATAGTAGAAATTAACTTTTGAAATTTGCCACAACCAATGTTAATTCTATCAGAAGGAAAGAAAGATGTGTTCTTCATACGCAATAATTCATTATCACCGTTTAGATTATAATCATTTTTCAAGAATTATAAAGATTAGGCCAGTCAGTGAAAATCATTCTTTATAACCAATAATTTGTTACAGGTGTGTTCCTCATCAATGAGAAATATAACAAATTGCACAACATTTCCATAGGAGAATTATGGTTTAGGTTAAACAGTACAGTCTAAATATCTGTAACATAGGGCTATTTGGGTAATAACACTTTATGACGAAAAAGGAAACACATTCAAAAGTCAAAGGATTATAATATAATTACACAAAAATAACATTCAAGCACAGACTATCAGACAATTTTGATATCACTAAGTTGGGTCCAAACAAAAACAAAATCAGCAAAACAATAAAATTTACACCACTAATGTGACTATTACATTGAAATGATTTGAAGATCAATTCTAGGATGTATATATGCCAGTACATGTATACATGAAGACATCTCCAATATTTTCAGGGACGTATATGCCAGTACATGTATACATCTCCAATATTTTCAATCAAATCTTCGCTACACATTTTTAGATTCAACAAATTAGTTTGTCAGAAGTCTTTTGCAAACTCTTGACATGAAAAGGTACAAGAAAAATGCAGTCAGTTTTGTATCTAAACTTTCTTCATGTACATACCTTGCCACATTGTGATCCAGCAACTAAACAAGTAACATCACCAATTTTACTGGCAGCAGTGATTGTATTCAGTGTGCAAGGTGACAATTTTTCATTGTTATGTTCAGCAACCACAAGAGTACTCTGGTATCTTTGCTGCAAAACAGCCTGAAAATAAAAGATTATGTAAGTAAGAAGAAAAATTGCTTAACTAATAAGGGAATTCCATTAATAATCCATATACATTTTTTTATAAAACCACAGAAACAAGCCATACAAATTGATATTTAGACTGTTGGTTCATAAAAGCCAATAATATTTTTGTTAGGGATGGGAGGATGGTAGAAATGGCGCCATTGCATATAGATAAGATATACCACTTCACGCTTACATAATAAATATACCTCGAAAGTTATTGAGTTAAGAATACTGAGTGATAGGCGTGGATATCTGCAAGGTTGATGGCAAACTTGTGTAGCATGATCAGCTGTGTCTCATTCTATGGGACACCAGCATTCATATGTCAGTAAGTGCAAAAGGCCTAACATGGAGAAATTTTAAATTTCCTAGTCCAGTCGTTTGTTGTTAAAGATTTCAGCACTGATCTTGTGGTAAACCCAGCGTCATCATCTGACTATGATACATAAATGGTCAAAAAATTGACAAAAGCTGCAACTGGTAGGACCCTTCTGTCACTTTCCTGAAATCCTAGGGGAAGGCTTGGAGCCAGCTTGGAGTTAGATGCCACGATTTCTGTGTTCTGCATGGATAAAAGGGTTTAAATTCAAGCCAGTGCCTTTTTGCTGATCACAAAGTGTCTTTACTTGTCTAGGCGACGACGGTGTGGTACGGGCCGAATGCTTTGGAAAAGTCTGTTCTAGACGTTAACCTTACAAATACCCCACCACACTGTTTTGACAGGTTACAACTTACATAAAGATAAACAAGACGATCTTTCCATTTCTAAGCACGTAACTTTAAAAGTGAAAGACTGTTTATATAAAGCGTGATACAACGATTTAAAATATGTTTCTTACCCTGCTTAGCGACAAAGATCGAGTACAAAGTCGTGAAAACATTATTAACTTTGTCCGATGGTGGATCTTCGTGTTACATTTGAGAACGTTGAAAACCCAAAATTGTAATAATTACCGGAATGATAAACAAAATGAACATTTTACAGGAATGAATTTCAAACTTAACTTTTCAATTATAATTGATGGTTAAATTAGTCATTGTCGATCCATAGAATGTAGAATAATTAATATAAATATAATGCAGTGTCATTTTTGCATAGTGTTAGATTGCTTGAAAAGAAAAACACGTACACATCCTTTTCAGTAAAATTCCATTCCGTCTTTAGAGGAAATTGTATTCAAGATGGCGACCGAAGCACTAAAAGTGGAAACTCAAGATTCAATCGAAGCATTGCAAAGGGAAGCTGAGGAGTTAAAGAAACGACTAGAAGAAGAGAAGGCTAAACTGAAAGATGTTGAAAGTACTAAATCGATTTTTTATGTTTCAAAGACCGATTTCAAATAAATTAATGCTTTTTAAAATCACTTCCTTGAAGTCTCGAATTTGCTAATTCATGAAAATTGCACAGATGGTTGAACCATTCTTTATTCTATTGCCATAGGTCAGTAAATGTACCCACCAGTTTGTTTTTAGGTTATTTTTAACCTGCTGCATAGTGGGTGGGGATTATAGGAATAACCTTCGCCTGTCCGTTAGTCCGTCCGTAACAGTTCATGTCAGCTCTGTACCTAGTGACTATACCGACTAGTCCTATTAATAAGACCCTACGTAACTTATTTCACATTTTGACATTTTCCGGTTATGTAGGGTCTTATCGCCTTCCTATCAATGTCATGTAGCACTTTCCGACACAATTCTGTGTCGATCTTTTTCCAAACAAGACCAACAGGGAAAATATATTTCCAATAGCTCAGTTGATGCTTAAATTTCATGAAATTCTTCAAATCTGCATCTCATCAAGACAACGTGTCGAACCATGTCCGAATCCCGACGGCTCTAGGTAAAGGTCACACTGCAAAGTCAAAGGTTCGACTCTTATTTAGTGTCCACTCTTTATCTCCTGAACCGCTTGAGAGATATCAGGACATTGTGCAGAACTCGGTCCAAACAGCTACATATATCAAGGGCAAGGTCACAATGCAAGGTCAAATGACCCTTGGATTTCATGTTTTCTCAGTATCTCTTGAACTCCTACTGATTTTTTCCTGATTATATGGAAATTGGGCCAAAAGTTCCTCTTAGTAAGTCTTACTGCAGTGATGTGCAGAACCCATGTCAGAACTACAACAGCACACTGCAATGCTAAATGTTTGACCCTTGAAATTAGTCCTGTAACCCTGCCAATATTTTACCTGCAGCCTCTACCGTTTTTGTTGGCACTAAATTGAAACCCCTCTTCTGTCCTCATTTTGAGTAGATAATGTAGTAATTGTTTCCTAATTACCTACATCTGTACATTATACATTATGATTTTCAGTGTGCAAAGCTTCAAGTAAGGTTGATGCAGTTAACAACTTCACTATGAAGCAGAGGCGCCATCTAAAAGGACACTTGGGCAAAGTCCTTTGTATGGATTGGTCAACAGACAAGAGAAGAATTGTCAGTTCATCTCAGGTAATTTTCATGGTATTATGATGCACACTGAGGGCTTTATTATTTTCTTGATGCCAACATCTGAATTTGAAATATCTATATAATTTTACATTCTATTGTTCCCAATTCAAATTTCAGTCACCTTTCATAATCTAAATAGTTGGTCTTATTAGGTTTTTAGTCTTGCTGTGTATTATATTATTTTAGCTATATGGTGTTGGTTTGAATATTGAATTTTAGGTTATTTGGAAGTGTGTTAGAGTGTGACATAATTTAAATGCAGGGTTGGGTTTTTGCCAGTTTTTTCCTTGTCAGTGGTAAAAAACGCAAATGTGTCAAAAACGTCAACTAGATCATGTAGATGATGACGTTATCTGTGCCAAACTGTTGGACACAAAATAGACAAAAATCCTTTTAAGAATAAATAAACATTTATTACATATATTACAGTTTTGCTGGTAGATTCAGTGGATTTGGTATTAATGAAGTATGTCTTGTTATTGACATGAACACATGTAGCAATCACTGGATCATTATGACAGTTACTCCATCCATCTATTAATTTACACTTTCTACCTTCACTTTAAACTGCACCTCCTCAGTGAGTTGTCTAAGAGGGGACCTGACGGACACTTCCTTTATTGTGGTCTCGGTGCACTTCAAACACTTCAAAGGACTCGTGTTATGTCACAGAAAATGTAACAAGCATAGAAGAATGTGGCTAGAAGCAGACCTAGATTTTTTTGCACCATTTGATGTAATGAACATAATTTTTATTAAGGTTTGTTTGTACACATGCTCTCTTGGCAGGTTGATCATAATCTGTCCCTGATATTATGGATTGAAGTTCATCTTCAGCATGGGGCTTACACCTGGCAGATAATGACTCAAAGCAAATCTGTTGATGTTTCTTTAACTTTCTTCATTCTTTCAGCGATGTTGCTCTGCTCATGGCCACATTTCTCGAGTAGGCCACAATTTTTCCACCTTTTTCTCTTGTAGACTTATTCAGGCTGTTTTTGTGATTTCAGTATTTTCAGTGTATAGATAAGCAAATTAAAACCTTATTAAAACCATGATGGCATCTGTCATAGATGCCTCCAATATACAGTGCAATGTACAAATATATACATGTCAAAAAGGCGTGAACTTAAAAAGGGGTTCAGCAGATGAAAACATCTTACATAAGTTACTGACTTGCAATGTTCAAGATAACTTTTTAGGGGGCAACATTTCAGAGATTTCAGACCCTATATTTTCCTTGCCGTATTTTTGCATGTTTTTTTTCGCCTATGGCATAAACTGTCCAACCCTGTTTGAATGTAATTGGAATGTAAATACATCGAATTCCGATAAAATCAATGTATGAGACATACAAACATCCTACTTTGTACAAATAATTGTCATTTTGGACTAATACTTTCCATTTTCAGGATGGAAAAATGCTTATTTGGGATGCATTTACAACGAACAAGGTATTTATCTCGTATTTACTTCACTGACTGATTTTACTAATTAATGCAGTGATTATCTGCATACAAGTGCTACATATATGGTCATAGAAGAATGTGTTGTTAATCCTAGTGACTACATTGACGTCTTAACTACATTTCACTACTTGTACTAACGAAAATATGTAACAGAAGAAAACCTTATTTTGATCTTCTTTTGTGTTCAGTTTCTTCATTCAAATCTTTTAAAGATAATTAATGCTGACAATATCAATTCTTTTCTGCTATTTTCCTTAAAATTATGCCATAATGTTTCAATGTAGGTGTTGTTGAAAAAAAATATATGCAAAATCGGAAGTAACACGAACACAGTAGCAAACAGTATAGGTGATTAAATGGCATGTTTATATTTCAGGAGCATGCTGTAACCATGCCAACTACATGGGTTATGGCTTGCGCCTATGGACCATCTGGTAATTGGGTAGCTTGTGGGTATGTATAATGCTTTTATTCATCGCTTTTTGTTCTCTTGAGTTAATATATTTCATTGATAAAAATTATCTAAATTATTATATTGTTTGTTCGAGGGAAATGTAAGGTCAATATTAATCACTTGCTTGGTAGATTTTTAATGAATTTGAATGATGTTTTTTTAAATTTCTATGTCTATAAGTAGGCTTGTCAGGGTATTTCAGTTTTGCTCGATGTCAAGTGACGTGGAAAAAATGGACTGCATGGGATATTATTCCAACAATTAATATATTCTGGCAGGCTAATGGTTTTAGAATAACATCACATATCAAAAGTTGGTTTGGTGTACATTGATCCTTAGCTGTGTTAATGTTAATTCATAAATTTCAGTGGATTAGACAACAAGTGTACTATTTATCCATTGAGTACTGATGATACAGATATATCCAGTAAGAAGAAAGCTGTAGCCACACATACAAGCTATCTGTCCTGTTGTTCATTTACTTGTTCTGATAACCAGGTAATTCAGTATGCAATTGTAATCTGATGCATGGCAATTACAGTTCACCAAAGCAATTATTTACAGGTATAACATAGTTGGGGGATGAATATTAAGACTTGAAAAAACTCTCCAAATAATCTCCAATAATGCTGCTGGTTCTGTTTGTGGCCCTTTACCCAAACAGGATACAAATTTGTTAAATATGGGTTCTAGGGAATGGGCATGTATATTCAGTGGCTTTTTAGATTTTTTATATCTCTCGGAGGCACTTAAGCACCACTGCAAACATCATGAGTTTCTGTCATGGCAATGCTGTCATAGTTCTTGCATGTTGTCCATTTTATACATCTGTAACACAGTAGATAGTTCGGTGTGTACCTCAAATACAATATATTTTAAGGCTTCAAAGTTTCTTTCTTCCATATCAAATTAATCAATAGCTCTACTTGAACAGATAATAGAAGCGTAACCGTTCTACATGACTTAATCATTGAGTACATGAGCAAAAATTTGCTCAATTTGTTTTTTTAGGGCATATTTCATTGTTAATGCTCAAGCATAATTTATTGATGCTACTTGTATACGAGCATATTTATTAATGTTCAATTTGTAAGTAAGCTTTAGTCATTTTTGTCTAATTGTGTGTGAGTGTAATTTGCTTTTGCTCATTTTGTATATAAGAATGATTTGTCAATAGTCTATGAGCAAATGTGTTAAGATTGACAATGTTTTAAATAAGTGATCTAAATAATGTATTATTTATATTTGACAGCTTCTGACAGGAAGTGGTGATAGTACTTGTGCATTGTGGGATGTAGAAAGTGGTCAGCTGATACAAAGTTTCCATGGACATGCTGGTGATGTCATGAGTATTGACCTTTCACCTTCAGAAACTGGCAATTTGTTTGTCTCAGGTGTAAGTATATTGTTACATCGTATTCTGTTTTACCTATGATATTTAAATGTGGTTGGTGGAAAATAATTGCAGATAGATGTGAAGTTTAGGATGTTGATCTTGTCTACAATATTTCTATAAAATACAATGTTAGAAAGATGTGCTATATATAGCTTCATTTTAAACCTCTTTTATGCTGTACAAAGGATGAGCATATAGTCTGTTTGTCTGTGTGTGCGTCGTCCTGTCCTGCATTTCTGTCTGCACTATTTCTCAGCAACCACAACTGAATCTCAATGACACTTAATGGGAAGTTTCACTACCTAGAGGAGATGCACATGTTATCAACATGTTCCAGTTCGATGCTTTTTCACAAACTTATGGCCCTTTCCTCATGTACATACTTCATGGAGCATCCATCGGTTCTACTGATGTTCTTGTTTATTCAACTGTTCCACACTGTTAAGATGACTATAGAGTGAAAATCTTCTCCATATAAATTAATTCTCCCTCTGTTCTCAAATTTGAGCAATAGATACGTATTGTTAGATATGATCAGATGCTTATAAAAATGGTAATTCTGAGTGTATTATTACTGTAGAGGTTTTATCTGCTTCTTGCATCTTTCTTCGTTGATGTGCCTGAGTATTCCCAACCGTTGTAGCATAGTTATGTATTAAATGTTTAGTATGTTGAAGTTTTGTGGGATATTATGCAGAATAATGAAAACTTTAAAATTACAGATTTTTTGTGCATGTGTATGATTCAGCGTATGATTGTATATGTCTGGTATTAATTTCAGGGATGTGATAAGACAGCTATGGTATGGGATATGAGGTTTGGTGAATGTGTTCAAGTATTTGAAGGCCATGAATCAGACATCAACAATGTCCGTTTCTATCCAAGTGGTGATGCCTTTGCTACAGCATCTGATGATGCTACAGTAAGTATAATAAATCATTCAACATAGTTTATAGGTTTACAGTATATTCATGCCTCCATTGGTGCTTACAATCTGATGAAAAAGTATCTGTTTCAACATATGCTTGAAAAACAATCCCAAGAAGGTTTGGTCTATGTCCTGAATTCATGAAAAAATGTAAAAATATTATTCAGATGCATAATCGTCTTCATTAGCCTGGAGGGTATATAATAACTAAGAGTAAGATTGGGGTTCGGCATTATCAAGGATGACCGAGAACTTATAAAAACACTATTTAACTGTAGATTAGATGGTTAAGAACTGCCAACAAGACATTATTCCAGTCAATAATAGCCTACATTTTTGGGGAAGTTATTGAAGCTGTAATTCACTGATGATGTTTATTATATTCCTACGCAACCTTCTTTGAATTTTCATTATGGATTTGGTTAAGTGTGTAAGGTTTGATTAGTGGAAGTGAGACCATCAGTTTAATGTGATATCCACGAGTCTCTCAGCAAAACCATGAGACATGACAGGTATGTAATTTGTGATGTTGTTTTATTTCCAGTGTTGTTTGTTTGATTTGAGAGCTGATAGGGAAGCCAATTGTTACAAGAAGGAAAGTATTATATTTGGATGTAATTCTGTGGACTTTTCTATAAGTGGTAAGTAAAATGATATGACATTATTTGCTTCTCTCCTTAGTATGAGCAATTCTTTTCATTTCCTATTTATTTGTCATTGTTGGATGACATGTGAGGGTTAGAAAGCGAGAGATTTTTTAGCACAATTTACTTAATTTGGACTATATTTCGTAAGTTTTTGCATTTCCATCACTGAAAAAATCATGTTAAATTCACATATGTAATTATTTCAGGACGATTATTGTTTGGTGGCTATAATGACCATACTGTCAATGTATGGGATGTTCTGAAAGGAAACCGTGTCACAATTCTGTATGCACATGAGAACAGAGTTAGTTGTCTCGGTGTGTCCCCTGATGGTACAGCTTTGTGTACTGGAAGCTGGGATAATACTCTAAAGGTTTGTTAGTTTAATATATAGCAAATATCCACTGATTAGCTTTCAAGCAGATGTTGAAATTCACGATTTACTTCTATTGGTCTGGATGAACATTTTTTATTATATTTCCTTTTGGCAATACGGTTTGTGTGAATGTTTGATGACTGTTGCAGTGCATTGGTACTCGGTACCTTCTGATTGATTCCACAACTTTAACTTTCATAGAAATAATGAGTATGTTATAAATTAGTACTACTGATAATTGCCACAAGGGAATCAAGAACAAATGTTATGTTGTTACTGCTAAGTGAAGAGATAGAAGATGATACTTGCTGCTGTTTCGATACATAAATGTTTGCAAGCTTGTCTTATTTAATCATTGCGATTGTTAAGGATATGTTAGGTAAGCGTTGGATAGGAGATTATAATGCAGTATTTGATCATCAACTCATCAGACCCAATGCCTAAACACAATGTTACAAATCATCATTGATTGATCATGTGATCTGTTGAAATAAAAATGTATTATCATTTGATTAATTTTAGATTTGGGCCTAGTGTTTGAAGTGGATGTTCATATGAAAGTGAGACATTCTTTTACGAGCTGTATGATAGTATCCGAAGATATTACACAAAGTGTTTCTTGTGTAATTTTAGATGAAATTGATGTTGGAAGAAAGACATTAGTTCTTGTAGTGTGTGTAATGAGGTGTTTGTTAGATTGGTACAGATTAAGTGAAGGTCTGAATCGTTTTATTCATATTTGTCTGTGATTATGAACTATTAGTTATGAGTTTATGTCAGACTTAACCAACTAGATGATAACATGGAGTTTATATCCAGAATCAAAGGCATTTTTTGTTAATTTGTACAAGGTACCTTCTTATCTATTGGCCTGGATTCATGACAACCCTCCTCCCTGCGTGTATATGTTTGTTATACAAACATTATTGTGAATTTTAGTGGTATACAGACAAAATCCCCTCCGACAAAATCCCCTTAGCTCAATTTGCACAAGGCGTACAAAATCCCCTTCATGAATTTTACAAGTAGGACAAAACACCCTCCGATATTTTTTCTACAGTTGAAAAACATTTCAAAATAATAATAATTTAATACTGTTGTCTATCAAAATCCTATCTACAAGAAGCTATTTTGCAACAATAACAAAGGCAAAGATGAAATACTTAAGGGATGTTATGTCCAATGTGGAAAAAAATTATCAGAGGTTGTTTTTTGTCCTACTTGTAAATTCATGAAAGGGATTTTGTCCTACACTCAATGTTTGTTTAAAAATTTGGCTACACATTTAGTGATTGCTAGTTTGCCAGTACTTTCCTTACTTAAAACATTACCAATGGACACACTAAATGGATATGACTTGTTTACATGAGGTTATGACTCCGAATATTTTTTTGCCAATTAGGAGCGTCATGTTCGCCGTAATAAAATTGTATGCTTATCCCTCCATTACCCATATGTTATAAATTAAGTGCAAGTGTCAAACTGGGCAGTGCTTGGGGGGGGGCAATTTCCTGGAGTACAATTGACTTGATTATTACCTGTCTTTGAGGAGAACTTAGTTAAGATTTAACAGATGACCAGTAGTTGATTCCATGATTTACGTCA
Organism: Mactromeris polynyma; assembly: GCA_032209605.1. Lineage (NCBI taxonomy): Eukaryota > Metazoa > Mollusca > Bivalvia > Venerida > Mactridae > Mactromeris > Mactromeris polynyma. The sequence goes on along the minus strand of JASFXZ010000008.1, from coordinate 807,575 downwards.
GTATAAAGTAGTGTCTGGAATGATAAGTCTATGTTGATTAAGTTTCTGAAATTTAATATTGAGGACTTACTTGTGTGTTGTAGTAATTCTAGTCAAATTCCCACCTTATATTGCCATATGTGTTGCTTACCAAGTATTGTTAATATTATTTACAACACTAACTTTTATGGACGCAAAATTATTGATAAGGGTACAATTGTTATTTATAATGATTTTTATGTTTATTATTGTTATATGTGTGTGTTAATTTCTTCTCTTAAATACTTAATTTCTCTTGTTTAGCTGTATGCTTGTTGTATTTTTAATTTCTCTTGTTTAGCTGTATGCTTGTTGTATTTCCCCCATGTTTCAGATATTAAAATATTTAACAATACTTTCTGATGTAGATATAAGCTGATACTGTAGTGTGCCATTATTATAATTAAATTCTTGTAAACTAAGAGAGCAATACAAGACAAGAGGTGAATGGGCAACTGTTCTGTCTGGTTCTTATATACACAGGAGACTGGTTCCATGGTTCCTCTTTCACTTATTAATGCATTCTTTTGGTCAGTTTCTAGGTTCTGTAATTCATAATTACGAGTCCCCATTCCATGGTAGCTTACATACAGGATAATTGGCACTATTTTAACACTCTGTCTGGATATATGGTATTTTCAAGTATTTTTGAAGTTATTGAAGTAGTTTCTTCATTTATATTATAACATTTCATCAAGTGTTTTTTGTTTAATATCAATATCATGTGTAAGTGTTTTTCGTGGTATGTATGTGCAAAATGTCTTTCATTTGCTTTGCGGGATTCAAACTGAAAAATCAGAACATGGACACAAATAATGTTTATAGCCAAAAATAAGATTAACCTGCAAATTTGAGACTGAAATTACTCCTGACTGGGATTGGTATTGTGTTGAAGGTAATCAACTTGCTTAGTTTTGTGTTCAAATCAGGTTTTAAATCATATGTGTTAAGGCAGTGGATTGCCAACCATGGACCGATCTGATCTGATCCAATCTGCGAATCCGTTTCAATGATTCACGATCTGACCCATGATCCATTATGCTTTTTTGTAAATGACTTTGACGTCTTGACCTTTTCCCCATATTGCTGATGAATATTATGACACTTACTGTAAAGCTATCATCGCAATTTTGCATTTATAATCAAGCCTATAGATTTATATTTATTTACCTCGAAATTCAATGCAAAATGTTCACGCCTAAGCAATCCTTTACCTCAAACGTATTTTGTTTGAATTTATACTTTTATAGTTTATATAAAGTGAATTTTGAATTCAAAACAAGGTTACGGGTAAGATACTTAGTTTAATGTAGTTGCATATGACAACAGTTTTGGCATTGTTTTGCATTATAAAAGCGTTTTTTCGGCTTTGATTTTCACTTTTGTATCAATTTCATCAAATCACATCAAGATCGCAATCCAGCGATTATTTAAGAGACAAGTATACATACTTGATCAAGGGAGTGAATCACATGTACTCAAATATCCAAGCACTCGTTACAGCTCTAATGTATTTAAGCATAATCCCCTATACACATTATTGTTACTAAACCGATCTGAAAAAAAACGAAACAAACATAAAAACACACCATTGCAATGTTGAATATTGTTTATCCATCATAGTTCGAGCATAACAATATGTTTCGCACAGGTATCCATTTCAATATAAATCTTGATATTCATATAGTTATTGTCCGATTTAATTTCTTCTTTTATTTGCTATTCATTAATAACTGATCTAGAAATTTAATGATGATTGAATATTAGGTGGTGTGTTTCATATTTGTGAAGTATATTTAGAAATATGTGCAATAAATTTATTGTTATTTTTTAATGAATTTTTCATTTGTTGTATAGCATAATACAGGTTACTGGTGTATTAAATGCATATTTATAATTGCATGCCAATGTTTTGTTTGTTCTTAGCTTTATATATTATTGTTTATCTTGTGCAATCTCTTTCCATGTTTACCTTTGTATTAATCTTTGTGCAATTCCTAGTGTATTGTCTATCTTAGTATGTGTGGGAGATGTATAGTTAGTTTTCAGACATTTCGTTTTCTGTATAAAGTCAAAATAATTTTATTTTTGATAATTTCGCAGAGTACTAATAGCATTGCGACTTTGTTTGTTATTGAGTGAATTTGAATGAATCATTATACACAAGTTGTGTAACGTCACATCTCCCCATGTCACTGATTTATGTCTGTTTTGGAAGACACGTTCTTGGTAAAGTACTCTTGTGAGATGTTTTTTAAACAGTTAACTTTTAATTGTGAATCCGTAGTGCAGTGAAGGAAGCAGATCGAGGGCTCCACCCGACACTGTCGTTACTACTATGTATTTATATAGGAATTACAACAGTGTTGCATTGAGCCCTCGGGATGTCTGCAAGTTACAGATGTTTGTCTGCTGTTGTGTAGTATCTGATAAACCACTTCCATTGAAATAATATCAAGTATTAGCTGCAATGTTTACTGCAAGCAGCAATGTGTGTATTGAAGCAGAAGCTAATAAGATTAAGATAAATAAGAGTGGTTCAAAGAATATCTTTTTTATGACTAGGTATTTAACTTTTGCTGAAAGTTACTATCAGAAGCAATATGTTTTGAGATTGTGTGCTTGTAGTTGCAGTGCTAATTCTTTAATTCATGTTAGTCTTGTTAGTGTAAGAGTTATGTATGTAAACGTACAAGTAAAAACACTAAAAATCCAAATTGATTATAATATATGTACTTTTATGAAAGTTTGAATTTTCATATTTAGGAAAACAAATTCATTTATCATTCTTACAAATTGAGGCTTTTTAAAACTCAATTCAAAATTGTCATATTTTGCCATAAAATGGCAGCTAGTTGCTTTAACTAATCCATGGCATAATCATTAGAAATATTTGAAGTTGAAATCCATGATTTAGGCTGGTCTTAAATCATTTACGTTCTATAGTGATATAGCAGTGCACGGCTTTTCATTTTTTGTAGTTTTATAGATGCTTTCAAATTGATCTTTATGAATTCTTTGTTATATAATATTTCTTTGTTATATTGTGATTCTAGTCTGTTTTAATACATGTTTTTCGTTATTAATTTTGGAATTAATCTCTTGTAAATAAATGAATGAAAATAGTATGTTTATTTCTTTGAACAATAGGCAGGTACCCATGATTGAACATATGCTTCACTGTGGTCATCAAGTATGGGATAACTGCCTTGCTTTCTTACCGGTAATCTTCTCAGTTTTAGGCCAGATCAACATGGACTAATTAAATTGGAGCAAACTTCGAGTCAAGCTGCATGATGCAAATTGACGAACTGGCTGCACTGCACCCACGACACGTATGTTTTCAACTATAAAAGGAAGAATTTGTCGCAAAAATAACTTAGTTTTCTCAGCTATTTTGATATTTTTTGTCTTCTGTACACTTGTGATTTTGCCAAAGTGCATATTATAGAACGCTTGATTTTATAGGTTCAAATATTATCATGGTGTTATGAAGCGACCAATGAAATGGCTGCATTTGCTAAACTGGAAAATACTCATAACCTTTACTTGGCTATGTAACAACTGGTGTATGTTTGTATACAGTTGACATACATTTCTTTTTTAAAAACAAACATTCATAGTGTTAAATCTATTTTATTTCTGACTATGTGTATAAGCATAGAATAATATATAAATTACAATACTGACATTTGGAATGTGATTAAATTGTAAACTATGAATACAAATACTGAATAAATGTACAGTAATACACACACAGATCTATTCAAAGTATAGCCCCCCCCCATATAATAATTGCAAAGGATGCACTCTCAGAATTAAAAAAACAAACAATTCTTTTGCAGAAAGGGAAGTAACAATAAAAAGTAAGTTTCAGTTTAAAATGTACATGAAAAACAGATTTAGTAAAAACCAACAAGGAGTTTCCAGTCACTACTGTTTATCATTGTAAGAGGCTGTCGCTTAATAGTTCCATATTCAACACATTCCTAGCTGAATCCAGATTGACAGATACACAATACTTGATATTAATGCTAGTATATAACACGAATACTGCCATACATATTTTCCACATCTACAATATTTACCTCCCTTGTTCTTAACTGTCAGCCATTTTGATAGGCAAAACTGATAATCCCTTATAGGAGTAATTTCCAAATATGTGATAATTGAGAAAATAACAGAGAATTTGCATGTGATACCCACTTTTTCTGCAACTTAGTGAGCTAGATGCACACATGAGCATAATGAATAAGTTATTTTTTATATATCGGATTAGTTTATCATCGTTTACATTATATTCCCCATAAACTTGAAGGAAATTTGCCTATCAAAATGGCCGATAATTCAGAACAAGGGAGGTAAATATTGTAGATGTGAGAACTATGTATAGGTAATGGGACAATGACGAGTAAAAACGCCACAACAAACCATACTTTTACTTAAGCTGCATGACTGCCTGATAAACATTCAGTAAATCCTTTTCTAGAACTATTTCACATCAATGCACATGATTGAAGCCATATAAAATCTCAACATGACACAATTACTTTGCAGTTAATGAAAATACCAGTTACAAGCATACTGTATGAAAATATAGAATTATGATCAATAACATGTAATAAAAATAGCCTGGTACAAGTCCAGACTCATGTGTATGCTATTCATTCAACAATCAAAGAAGACATGATAAATTTCAATATGAAAATATTCTAAAACTGAACAAATTTTTATCAAAATTGAAACATATTCCAAAAATGGACCCAAACAAAATGCCAAGTATAAACTTTTTCAAAACGGCAAACATTTTCCATCGTACACGAAATTTTACAAACAGCAAAAAAATGTTGCTAAATAAATATACATATCTTTTCATGGACATACTTGTAGAAACAGAAACAGAGCAGTATACTTTATGCACTGAATATTACATGGTATATAAACCATAGTACATTTGCGGTTCTAACAAAATTATGTAATGGAAGAAAATATTTAATTTTTATTTTCTTTTGCGTTCAGTTTCTTCCTTCAAATCATATACAGTTGATTAGCGCTTACTGTATCATTTCTTTTACATATTTTTCCTATTATGCCATATTTTTCAATGTAGGTGTTGTTGTCAAAAAAAAAAAATACAGTAAAACCAGAAGTAACGCAAAAATAGCAGCAATCAGTAAACATAGAATCATGACAGTATGGGTACCCAAAGGGAACTTGTACATGTTTTTGTTAATACAGCGGCTTCACGATAAGACAACAAATGACATATCAGAATATTCAGTTAATGAGAGTATCATGATGGGTATAAATGGTATTGAGTGCTAAATGTACTCGGTACAAGTTACAACAGAAAATTCATACTCCGACTTCAACACTTCTAGGCCAGGAACCAAACCGCTAATTGTTCTATAGTAAGCAATGAAATCACTTTTAGCAAGGACATAAAATAGTGCACAAGTCCCCTTCAAGCTTCCAAAGTACAGTCATACACAGCATTGTTATTCACATCTTGGATTTCTTTCCAACTTTGATAGTTTGTGAGAATGTTGTATCTTCTTTGGTCGCCAAGGAAACAGGTTCACTAACTGCACCAGCCTCAACACAAACCATATTTAAGTATTCCTCATCATCAAAATCTGACATTCCTTTAGCTTTTTCAACCCAAGGGTTCCAAACAACTAAAATGAACAAAGTTTACACATTTTTGTTCATTTGGTTCAAGTTCAAACCAATACTGTCATATGGTGTAACTATGGTGGCTCTTTCAACTTTATGATGAGAAATTCAAAATCTTACCATGTAAGACAGCACAGTCATAGGGACAATTACATATCTCACTGCTGTTTACCTTAATTAAATAGGCCAGTCTTTATAATATAAGACAGAAGGGATACACCATAACAATTCAAGACAAAATAATACAGTAAAGCCCCACTTAAAAAACCTTCAACATTTTTCTTCCTATTTTAACTTGATAATCTTACAACTTTCTACAGTAACAATAGTGGTCTTACTATACAGGTTTCACTGTCATATGCTTGTGATATCTACTCAATGTATATACAACCTACCTGATCAAATACTAATGAACTCACCTATGTCAGGAAGATTGCAAGTTGTTATTTCTCTGGAAATTGAACGTTGATTACCATCTGGGTACAAACATACAGTCTCCTTACAACCTTGGTAAATCCTGAAAGAAAATGTTAATTAAGTCAATAATGGGTGTTTCAGTAACATTCTGCAGTCAGTTGTTTTAATCAGGTTTTCCAACAAGTACAAACCGGTTCATCACAACACAACTAACCGAGGATGAGCATAAATTACTAGATTATGTATATATGCATGTCTCATACCCGTTCCAAGTAATAACCTTCATATCAACTGTCGTAGTCTACCATCTATGCTAACCAGGACACCAAAATAAAACATGTTTTTCTGAACAATAGCATTTTTGTGCCCATAATATTTCTTAGAATAACACCAACACATACTTTCTAAGGACTGGTGTTTCCCAGCAATTTAATTTCACAGATGAGATGTTTCTAGTTTTACATAATATGAAACTTTACATAGCCCAAATTCAAGGCTATAAATTTGAGTTGGAGAAGTCTCAGTATGCAACCTTACCATTGGTCAATTTTAAGAGTGAGCTCAGAAGCATGCAATCAGGTACAAATTTCACGAAAATACGTAAGTTTATTAATATAGTTATGTATGGTTATTTGCTTATGATCATACTTCAGTATGTTATTTTAAGAACATTTCATAAAACAAGTCTTGTTTATTATTTTGGTCAAAAGAGTTGGATGTTTAAGGTAGTGAAACTTGATGGTAAGATAAACATGTCATTTTTCTTAACTAAGTAGATATAAATACTTCAGTCTGTTAGCATACTGTGTTTTAACCAATGTGCAGCTAAGCACAATAACTGAAGCAAGCTTCTTAGAATGTTCTTCAGCACTTCCTTATATATTTTTGTGAAATTGGTACCAGACGCTGGAGTTTTTGAGACAGGGTTTAAAGTTCAGTTTTATAAATGACAAGATGAATCTTCCACAAATTTTAAATGAATGTTTTACCTGTCATAGTTTTCATCAATATTCACTAACTCTCTGGCTTCTGTGTGTTCACCACCATGTACCTAGTTAATCCAAAATAAAGTAACATTGTTCAATAATACGATAAATATACAATACATGATAAATTACAGGCAAACTGAAAAATCATTAGGCCTAAAAAATATGTGTTTGTTTCAGGTTTCATGCCCCCAAAAAATAGGGAAGGCAGGTCGGAATTTTATTTTTAGAGATTTTTTTATTTTCAAACAAAGCAAGTTAAACATTGATTTAAATGAATATATGAATGTATGTTAAAGGACAAATCTCCCCAACCCTTTTAACATAGATAATGTTTAGTCAAGGTGAATAAAATGCTCTTTAACTTGAATACTTGTAAAGCGTCTAATAACTGGGCAGAAATATGAATCTAAAGAAAAATTGACACAAACAAATTTTATAGAAAAGAAGACATTTTTCAAAAAGAAAATGGTAACACGCGAAAAAATGTTCTAGGGTTGGGGCAAAAAATAGGGTAGGTCCGGAAACCCGAAACAAACCTATTTTTTGGCATTAATTATAAAATGTCCAAAAGACACCAAGAGTACTTCAATGACACCTACCCAGAAAATGTCATCAAAACCGACATAAATCAGTACAAGTATTGTGTTTGTGTTGGAGTTTTATGCCACTTTCCAACTGTATTTCACTTTTGCACAGCATTCATTTGACCTTGCCAGTGTTCTTTGGTTACCAACAAGTACTAACCTGTACTAATGTGCTCTTCTGCAAGCAACTGACACGTCCCCGTGTGATAAGAGGAGCAAAATACAAAATAGCTCTATTTAAAATGTAGAGGAAAAAAACAAGCTACTTCCGTACAGATTCTTAAAAATATGCATACAAAATGTTATACTTCGGGAATGAGTTAGTTTATACTTCAATCAATTTACAAACCTTATCAACATATCTCAGATTTTGCAAACCCAGTATTCTTGTATCATTTATATTCTCTACTCTGAAGTATGTGTGCATTAATGTTGTAAAACTGAATGCATCATCACCTAAAATAAAGATTAATGTATCATCCATAGAGCAGAAATATCTGATCACATGTAAACAGAGACAGAAACAGACAAGCACAAATGTATTAACAACTTTATTATTATATAATTCTGTATTACCTAAGTCAATAAACATGTACTTTGTATTGCAATACAAAATTGCACTGCATTATTAACAAGAGTGCATACCATCGCAAAATACACCTGTTAAAGGGCAATAACTCTGGAATGACAAGTGCCATATAGCTGGTAATCGAACTTGACCAAGATTCTCATTATAACCAAGTCTGGTGAAAATTTGACTAAGAATTCTACAGTTATTGATCGACAACTTGCTGGACACCACCTGGCCACCTGCCTAATCGCCGCAAGTGAAACTATAATACGTCTCAATCTATGAACGGACAGATAAAAATGGGTACAATTTTGGACAGCCATTTAAGTGGTGTAGAGGCAGTGAAGTACGAGGTGGTAAAAACATGATTTTTAAGTAACTTTTAATGAAAGATATCCAATGATAATATTTAAAAATGGGTAAAAATTGATTTTGGACAGCCAGTGGAGTAGAGGTAGTGAAGTCATGTTCACAAAGTTGATAAATTAGGCCAGAGTATAAGACATACAAAACGAGTCTACCATTCTCAGGTTTTGTTGAATGTAAAATTTACCTGTATTAGTGACTTTCAATGAAGTTTTCAATGCATCTACTAACACCTGTACAGTGTATTCTAGTCGGAATCTATAACATAAGATTTTATTATAACTTGAGATTTACAACTAAAATGATCACTTAGACATCATATCAATAAACAATGAATATATCAAGAGGCAATTTTTCTGCATTTGCAGGACACAGAGATTATGAGGCAGAAAAAAGTATGTATAAGCTAAATGAGTACAGCAAAGTTGTCAAGTAGTGATTTAAAACCCATGAATGCTGGTTAAATCAAATAATCTGCTTATATAACTGATATGAGTACACTGTCAAAAATAGTACTGGACCAGAGAGACATGTGTAAAGTTACAGCCCTACTCAGAATGATGAACAAAATCATCTCAGTGAGATGCCTGACAGAACCTTTTATTCCACATTTTTCTGGTCTCTTCATCATCTTCCAGTGTAAAGGTCCATGATGGGTTCTCTGAAGCCTGGAAAATAGGAAAAGAATACACAAAAGTGTAAAACTAAAGTAATCACAAACATGTACTAAGCTTCATATTTAACCAGTAAATTATTACTGCAGAATATTTTCATCAATTTATAAAATACCTTCCAGATATTAATAGCATGATGTTGATTTACTTGCTTAATTTACCTTTTACTTCTGTTTGATTTAATGTAATCATTTTTGGTAATGCTCACCACCAGTACTTATACTGTCCAACCTCTGCTAACGGCCATCTCCAACCCATGGCTACTAGCTGACAATGGCCAGACTATTTTTAATTATAGATTTTGGTGTTATTCTTATACCAAGCATCACATCAGTTAACTGTCTCAAATATTTTCACAAATTATCCCAAATTATTGTTAAAAAATAAAAACCTACAAATGACCATTTTATATGGAGTTGAGTATTTTTATGCTAATTTTTAAAAATATGTTGTTAGTGCAGGTATTAATTGTTTTTGATTATATATGTAAATGTAATACCTTTGATTCAGCAGAAAGCTTCCAGGGTTTAGTTCTAGCAAATCCATGTTGTGGTCCCAATTCCCATGGTCCAAAGTTAGCTGTAAACATGCAAAATTTGTATGAATTTTCATGTTTCATTGTCTATAAAAAAACATTTCTACTAACAAACCACATTTATACATGATGCATCATTTAAATTAGATTGTGAAGGATGAAATACAGAAACTACAATAGTCTTGTAGATGTTTTTGTCAGATTTACTCACAAAGTAGATAAACACAGTTCATGTACAGTAAATAAGCAAGAAAAACTAATGGCAAAGTATAGTGCAACCTCTCCTAAGCAACAGCCTTCAGGAAATGCAAACCTTGGATGCTGTTGCTGTTATAGCTCCAGAGACGTTAAATTGATAGGAATGTTTTACATCATCAAAATCATATTGTTGAAGAAATGTTGTTGCTCCCGAGAGGGCTGCTCTAGAGATACTGCAATGTAGTACAAAGTGCAAATATCAAACAAGGCAGAAAATATCATTCAGTAAACTATATAATTAACATCCTTACGAAAGACAAGTGGTATTCCTCCTCTTATGGCTTTACTTCCATCTCTTATAGCTTTCTTGCTGAATTATAGACAAATATGCTGCTTTTGAAACATTACAATGGGTTATGATAGCAGCAAGTTTATAAAGGAATTTTTCAAATGAAACCTATTCAGTATCGAATGACATAACATACAATCTAACTCATAGGTCAAAAAGGTCATTCATATGTCGGTCCAACAAGATGTGTATTGTTTTCATACTCGTTCTTTAAGCATAATAACATAAATAATTGGATCTTAATTGTTCATAAATGTTCAACTGCCCTTTATTTTCCTGATGTAGTCTACATTTAAAAACAGGGAAGTAAACTAACAAAGGGAGTTAACAAGAAACATTTTTGTGTAAACTAAATAATCTCATTTTGCAAACCTGCAGAACAGAATCTCTTCATCACAATTCTTCCATGAGGTAACAGTTGCCCCTGAAATGATAAATAGAATTATAACAGATTAATCAAAGTCTGTTTTTATCACAGGAGACTGTCACGAGTTCTCTCCCTTTATCCCTATCAGAGTTCTCTCCCTTTATCTATTCAATAGTATATATAGTGACAATCTCCTGTGGTTCTGATAAGGCTTAAAACAGAGCTTGACACATGCATAAGTACAAAAATGTTACAGTATACGAAGTATGAAACAATTGTTTGACAACTCTACCAGAGATGCAGACATATTGGTGCCATAGTTTTGCGAAATAATGTATAATAATCTTCAGGGTCGAACAGACATCATAGAACCTAAGAAATGAGTGAGCTCTTAAGAGTCGTATTTAAATTATTTTATTATTTTTTATAATACATGTATACATTTTTATATATACCGAGACATCTTCAATTGTTTTCATGTAAAGGCTTTAATTAAGACAGTAATAACATAAACTAGGACAACATTTATTATAACTGTTTTACAAACTGATAAATTGTCAAACATACACTCTACTGTCAGAATGTACTACTTCAGCTAATATGCAATTCTCATTGTAGATAAAACAATCACATTACAAGAGCAACACGAGTACTAAATGTATATAAAACGTTTTATTATCTTCTGCATTTCCTTATTCATTTATTCTGTATTTTATTCATGCTTTGTTTAGATAGCAATTACAGTTTACTCACCACAAAGATTGACTGAAAATTGAGAACCCCTTCCATCAGTAAAAATCTCTTCTTGAGACATTTTATCAGCTATTTATATATAGTTCTGAAAAAAAACACTGAAGATTTAATAAAATGTTATCCCTTCCTCTGTAATATGTTAAGTTATCCAGTAACATTCACAACTCCAGTCCTTAAAACCATATCAAGCTTAGATTACTGGCTTAAATAACAATATTCGAGACAATATTTCCATCATGCATTGTGCAAAATTTTCCTTATATATATTAAAAACTTCAGATGCAAAATTACTGACGTATTACTGTTGTAAGCATTCAGACTCCTATTTAGTAGCAGTAAGATACAAGGCTGGTATTCCTTATCATCAGTAATTAACATAGTTTTTTGTCTATTTATCATCAAATTGATAAACTTTCATTTGAAAGCACAGACAAAGATCTGCTGATTGTTACCAGTTTATACCTGCCATAATTACTTAAGTTTCGCCTTCCATAACCTATATATATTATAGCCTTATATTTTTCTATTTGGTCACAGCCACTATATTACTCACATGGTCCTTCACTGAAACTTAACTAAAATCTAAATTGGGAATTAAAGGATGAATACTAACTTTGAAAGTTAGGGCTTCTAGACACCTTGACCCCTCAACCCCTAGACATTTCGACCCCAAGACACTAAGACCCCTTAGACATCTCAATCCCTGACACCTTGACCCCAAAGACATTTTGACCCCTGATTTGTACAAGACATTTTGCATGCAATAAGCGATATCACAGAATTAAATAGTATTTAATGCAAAACTATATATCAAACATCTTTGATGAGAATTTGAGATAATAGGATTATGACACCTCTGTTACTTAAAGGATGGATTTTGCATAGATGATTTTAACCTACCAATGATTGTATTAAATTAGCAACATTTCTAATTTGAAAATTGACCTCAACTTTTGATCACAAATAATTGAAATGACAAAAAGGGACTTTCTAATTTTTTTCAGTTGTTGCCTAACAAACGATGATTACTAATTCTAAATTTGACAGCAATGTTTAAAGATAAAATAAACGCTATGATAATGATCTGCTACAAACACTTATTACAATAAATACTTGTACATGATTAATTCATTGAAAAATACATTATAATCAATTGTCATGATTTTAATATATAAAAGCTAAATAAAATTTCAATTTTAACAAATAGAATTATTTAACAAAATAATTTCTATTTTCTATTTTAAATAATATCAAAGACCTTTGATAATATTTACATATAAGTTTAATAAGATTGATCTGAATCTGTACATTGAAGCACGGACCTATATACCGTGATTGAAGAACCAATACTGACTTGAATTCAACGGGGGAGTGCGCATTAATCAGATGAACTCAGTGCACTTTTGTATATAGTGTTTTTGATCACAATATCAATGAGTTTCCGTAACTCACTCCGAGTTACGATGTATCGATTCATTGTGTTAAAGTAGGGGTCGAGATGTCCAAAATGTAAGGGTCGAAGTGTCTTGAAATAAGGGTTTGAAATGGCAAACGTTCGAGGTTTTGCGATAAATTATTACGGGGTCGAAGTGTCTAGAGGTCGAAATGACCTGAAACCTTTGAAAGTAACGAGAGTTCCCGTTCATCAAATTGATCAATATTGGGTATGCAATCATTAGCAAATAGGTATATACAGTGGAGTATAATGTTCAATAAAAGTAAGATGGTGTACAACACAACAAACCAATCCAAATGTTAGTTGATTACGATATCATCTGAAATTTAATACGGACACGTATATGGACGAAAACTAGTACACAAAACTTTCCCCGTATTTTTTTACGGTGTACCGTTATATTCGCACCGTTATGAAATTTAGTTCATGAACCCATTCCATAACAACTTTTTCTCCTGGACAACGTCATGTCTCGTATTATATGCAATTAAAATTTATTTTGCACTAGGCATATTATTAGAGAAATGATAGTATGTATCTAATACCTGTCTTCTTAGCGTTTTTGTGTGATTTTTTCTTGTTTTACTCCCATGTACAAGATACCGTAATTCGAGGGTTCAGTGCAAAACTATACTAACTCCTATATAAATACATAGGAATTAGGATAGTCTTGCGCTGAACCCTCAGTATATAGTGTGTTCCAGCATTTACCATCTAAAAAAATCCAAGTTTTCTATATCATTCCCATCAATATAATTGAATAATGTGATAAAAATGTGTTTCAATGTGTTGCACTTATTATTAAAGTTATAGTTCTTGTATACTGCACATTCTGTCGATGTGCTCAAATCATTAACACATTGACTTTGTATTAAGTTTCAATAGTTTAAAGTTATGCTCCCAACAAGCGTCTTACAGGTGTACACATGGACATACGCATGGATGGAGACCAGTACCATTACTTCCTTTGCCATCGGGACAATAAAAGTGTATGCACAAGACTTAATAGCCATTGTTCAGTATGTGAGTGTATGTGCCAACTATGAACACTGCCAAATCAGACATAAATCACATTCAATGAACCAGTTTCAATACGCCTTTCAAACATTTGTTTTGACCTTGTATGAATTTGAACACAAATATACCCACAGGAATGATAATTATGCTAATTAAGAATGAGAAGAAAAATTGCGCAAAGCTTCTACCACATGGTACAATTCACAAATTATCGGAATAATATCATTTCTGAGGTGTATCAGTCACTCAATAACAATTCTGTTTTCTGCTCTTGATTCAAACTACTATTATTGTAGTAAATAGGCCATATAGAACATTACAATAGTAAGTTTCAAGTATCAGTGTATTCAGGGGAAGTTATTTGACATTATTTATGATGAAGTTAGGTTATTGCTACTCTGAATTGTCTTCCATTTCCACCCATCAGTATGGAAAACCTTTTCATGCCCTGAGATATTTTCAAAATTATTGTCAGAATCAACATTGTGATAGACCATAATATTATGGATGGACAGATGGCAGGTAATTAGAATGAGTCCATGACTTACTAATGACAGCTTTGTTCAGTTAACATTTTAAAACATCACAAGAAATGCTCTTAATATAATGAAAACAACAACAACCAAACAATGACTTGATACATACAATTTTAATTGTAAGAATTTTATCTTGTACAACAATGATGTACCAGTACGCATACAATGTACATGTAAGTTCATGAGACAATGTTTGATGATCAGTCATGTATGAATATATACAAGAGATTCTAACCATGAAATCAATAATCAACACTAGTTGCTCCTAATTTTAAGACAAATGTATTTTTTCATGAAGCAATATAGCAGGTTTTAAATAAAAATCCCTAATAATGCATTTTTACTTCAAAATACTTTAAATGAAAGGGATTTAGGTTGCCCACCGCTAACTACAGTGTATGCCGATTTGTGAACAAGTTTGATTTTATAAATCAATAAAATTACTGAATCATAAGAATAGTTCATTACGTTGCATGACAACTTACTGACTTTAATGATTGGTTCAAAAGCTATCAGAGTTTAAATGACTCATGCTACTGTACGAGGCCTAGAAATGTAGTCATTTCCTGTAACATGCTGTAACAGTTGGTTCAGCAGGTAGGAATATTTGTTTTACTTAATTGTTTTTCATACATTAGTCAAAGGGCAGAAATCTGTATATATGACTGCAATGGTTTTTATCCAAAAAATAATTTGGTCCAGAGTAAATTTGTAAAATATTTCGATCAGCTGGATTACAGGAAACAGACAGGTATTTTTGATGCCTATGACTGTTACATGAACTTGAATACATGCTATGATGTATATAATAGCACAGGACGTTCAGTAAGAATCTCACAATAATGAAATAACAATTAACATGATGAATGAAATTTGTACACAGGTCACAGGTGTCTCTCAGAGACATTCTTGTAACATGAGAAGATCAACACAGTATGTAAACTGTCAACATAGTCCAATCATTCATTCACTTAAAGCAGTCCTCTCTTTCCTGAATCAGTATATCTATCCCATGATCATTAACAAGTATAAACAAACTGCTGATATCTACACTACAAAGCACACAATCATCATCCTCTTCTTTTCTGCATCGAGATATACAACACTGAAAAGATAATATACACAGAAACTTACAATTTGACAATGATATATACATGTACATGAAATTTGACAAGATATTTGTTATTTGAAAATTTAAAATAATAATCTTACTGCAAGTCTTATACATGGAACATGTTTTGTACTTATCTATTAATTCCCAGTAGAAACATACTGCGATTAAAATGGGAATAGCCATATCTTTCAATTTTATAGATATAGAAAATGGCATAATCATACATAAATAATACTTTTGTGAAGGAAATTCAGAAGAAAGGATCTAGAGAAAATCACTAGGGACTACAGTCGGCTGATGAGCCTAAATCATTGGTTTACAGTATTGGTTAGTAGGACCAACTTCCAGTAAATAAACAATGTTTCTGCATGTAGGTAGTGATGGGCATTTAATGGCTATCAACAATCTCAAAATACTAGGTTTCTTAAATGGCTGAATAGATGGTAGTTAGGGTATGTTTAACAAGGAATAACACCAATAAAATAAAACAGTACCATTGTTTCCTCGGATAAAAGCATCTCCATATTTGTTCTTTAGCTGACCATTAACATATTCTTCTGTTTGCTCCAAAGCAATATTCATGTAACCATCTAAACAGGCTAGCACCCCTACAAACATGAAATACATTTGATAAATTATTGGCATTGACATTGTTTTAAATGTTTAATTATAAAACTAATTATTTTATTAATTGACATCTTTGTCAAGACGACAACCAAACCTATGAAACTAAATATAGTTAAAAATCAACCTTTTTCAATTCTGAAGAAAAGAAAATTAATTTAATGAGACATAGTCCATACATTGCAATATGAGAACATTTTGTCAAATCTTATGTAATACACGTTATTGGTTCATTTCAACTTAGATATTTGAGTAGGTTGGCATCATCATTACAATCATAAATGATTGTAGTATGTAAGTGACAATTCCCTATCTGCAGTACATCACTGGAGGAATCATGTACAACTGGTCATGACACTAAAAATTCCGTATAGTGGGTGGTTCATCTATTTACCTATCTGAGAGCAATGCAGACAAAAGTAAGATATAAGACTTCAAATCAGAATGTAAAACCCCATAAACATGCTCTTGTATAATTCCTGTGGAACAAGGAAATTGACTGTACCTCGGTAATCTACTCCGGAGTTCAATTTCACTACAACTGGTCTTCCAATTATTTTCTTCAAGAATTCACTAGGTGTCTGTTTCTTACTCATCTGGAATCAAGAATTAAAAAGTAAACATTCCATCATTTTATCAAAACTCAAAAGCTGTGTTACTAACTATATAATTCATACCAACTTCTTGTCCAAATGATAGGACATTTACAACGGTGTTTTAATATTTTGACATGTGACTGTTCCCTGGAGTATGGCACAGATTAAACATTTGATCATCAAATGACCAGCACTGACAAGCCAAATGAATAAGGCAAGACAACTTAGTAATTAAGTTCTGAATATTTGTTTTATTTATTCACCTTACATCTATAGATAAAAAATGGTGAGGATGTGTTTAAATTAGCACTGTATTCACCAGGATATAAATTTGAAATATTTGATATTATAAAATAATTTTGTGCCACAGAGATTTATTTTTCAACCAATTTTACACCATTGGTATGTAATAGTGTCTTTTTTTTCCATATTTCATTTCAGGTTTACCCTGTTTTCAATTCATGTATTCATGTCATTTTGTAATTCTACTTAAAGTTGATCTAACCTCCCAACCTTTACATTTAACCTTAATTCACTGACTGTGGTAACAGCAACTATTGCCGACTCCAAAAATGTTAATTTAGCTCTATAAGGAGTATATATAATCTTGTTGACACAGATAATAAATAATATTTGTCTCTGTGGCTAACATGTTGTGTATTCTTTTTAGTTTAGTTAAGATCCTTTAAGAAGCAGTTCACACTACGCACCGGCCCCCCTCAAATTCCCCAACCTTACATGTATGTCTGAGTATAGATATCATAGATACGAAAATATACGGAGATCTTTAATTATAAGATTTTCAAATAAGTGATTTTGATTTATTGTAGCATTATATTTTATCATGATGATGTTTATACACAAAGAATAAAACACAATCATTGCCATTTTGTAAGACTTGAGCAAAACCAAAAAATGACCAAAAAGTAACCCTCCCCAAGACCAAATTCTGGATCCGTCCCTGGTTCAGACAACATTTACTTGTTAGCTAACTTTGTTGGCATACTAGATCAGTATGTTTATTTGCAGTGTACAATAAAATGGCATAGTTTACAGCTCTTAAACATCAAAATGATAGATGTGTTTGTTGATAGCAGAATTGTTTTTAAAATAAATATGTACACATTTGCTTTGTTCTTCATAGATCTTTCATTGTTTATGTATACAAGACCATGTTGAAAATATGATGTGTGTCATTATTTTATTATTTTATATGTTATAATGTGTCATCTTCTGTAAATAAAGATTTTATTAGTAGAAGTAGTATAGTACTTAGGTATTTTAATTATAAAAAGAAAATTAGATGTAACATATGAATTAAAAACTCTTATAATTTTACTGTAACTATCCACACTATTTACAACGGATAAGAGGACAATCTTACAGCAATCTGTACACATATCAAGTTGATCACATTTGCACAATGAACTCAAAACAGAATTCCAACCTGTGACAGATAGCAATTTGGTCAATTGGTATTAATTTAATGAAAATACAGCTTGACTGTCGACTTGTTTCTGTCAAGGTGCAGTGTAATCCGAGCCTTCTCTGTCCCTAAACCAGCCCCTTTTACGATTTTTGATATTTCATGTTGCTGGTTAGGGTCAGAGGAACTCCTATAGTAAAAACCCGGGGATTTCCTCTCCCGCGCGGGAGAGGAACTTTAAATCAATATATCTATGTAAACATTCATTGGATTAACATTTCAAGCATATACATCTATTATCAATATATTAATTAACCTATCTGAACCGAAACATTTGTTTTGAAAACCTTTAATACGTTGTAACGGTCAATCCTTTTCAGAGTAAGCTAAACAAATAATTTTCTTCATGTAAATATGTATTTGGGTCAAAGCACCTGGCTGTCACGTGATCAATGCAGATTGGTAAATTAAATATCAATTTACCGATTTGTTCGGCTAACTTCTCGTTAAAATGAGACCAAACGCCACATACACCGTTGAAAGTATACGACTACACGACTGTGTGGTTTTCAGTAATCCCCGGGTTTTTACTATAGGAGTTCCTCTGACCCTACGCCGCAAAAAAAAAAAAAAAAAAGGCTATAGGGTCAGAGAAGTCTCGGATAAGGTGCAGTGCAGTCTATTCTGAAGGACTCAGCATAGGTGTTCCGTAATACACGTAAACCTCTTAGGCAGGATACATATATCGCCTTATAATACACGTTATAGTAAACTTATAGGGTTAACGAGACCATTAGCTACTAGAAATAGCATTTAACTTAATAAAGAATAACAACAACATAAACTTACTGTTAAAATAATACATAAACTGTTCGTTAAATTTTCAACTAAATTTAATCATAGCCATTCAAACAGTTTTGTTTCAACCATCAAAATGATACGAGAAATTATGATGAACGAAAAAACACTCATATTTTTGTTACATGAACAATGTTAATAGTGACTATCCGAATACTATGACACTTAAAAAGCCGAGTCTCGCTTGAGCACGTGCAAAGCGATATAAAGACAAGAAATACTTACGATGACGATGTAGAAATAATCTTTGAGTTGTCTCCTCAAAATATGCGTGACTTCTAGTGTCGTTAACAACAATTTATATGCAAAAGCTACCACTTCGTACCTCGCCAAATTTGATTTCTCGTCACAATCGTACTGCTTATGTACGGATAGACGGATTTTATCATGAACGGTCACATGATCAAAACATGGCGGCGCCCCTGACTTCAGCTGCGCGAATTTCTTCGCGATTGATTTTTCGATCAACCAAAGTAAATGGACCTAAACGATTTCGAAATTGTAATTTTGTGACTTATCTTTGCAACAAGAAGTCTGAGAATGTGCAATTTATTCAAAAACAGACTCCACAAATCCGCGTTTCCCGTCGGTATGCGGCTGGGTCATCATCACATAATGATAGGACGTGTTGGAAATGTGGGGCCGCCACTAATTCTGATGTAGAATTATTCTTTTGTAACTGTGGTGTTGTTCAATCTGTTCCTACGGACATGACGTATTTCAAAGTCATGAAGTGTGATGAAAAGTTTGACATTGACGTACAAAGTTTATCCAAACTGTACAGAGATCTACAGAGAAATCTCCATCCAGACAAATACAGTCAAAAGTCAAAGGTAATTGTTGATAGCTGATAAAGGTATATGAATTAATGTGTTAGATTCAGAGGATAGTAATAGAAGGAGATGAATTGGGTTTAATTGTCAATTACCTGATAGTAATATTTAATTATTAGTAGTAAATTATTAATCAAAGGTGAATGATGCAATAATTATTGGCAATGGATCCTTCAGATGTCAGTGTTTCTGATAGCCTACATTACTCTACATAAAATCTTGTTTTTAAATAATTCTGTTTAATAGGTGGCTTAAATTGTTTATTACTACCTATTCAAAATTTAGTGACTCATTTATGTATGTACCGCACAACCAGAAAAACTGTAACAGCTGCAGTGCACATATATAAGCTAGTATTTTATAATGGAAAAATACAAAATACACGTATATGGAAATTTATCTTTATTATTTATCCTTGTCACATGGATGGCATATATCCTTTTACTCGCAGGTACTTGAAATAAGTATGTAGACCATATAGAATATGAAAATAGTTTGTTTCAAGTACATGTGCTTTTACTGAATAAATTTGAAATAATTTGCACACAAGCATAATGGCCCAAGTTGAAATTCAAAGCTTCAGTCCTATTAACCCAGAAACTAATTATTGCTTTATAACATAATTATGCTGTTCTTTAAATGCTGGACTGAATCACTGCAATGTGTCCAATTGGCAGCTGCATAGTTATCTTATTGACACATACCATCATTGAATGAGGTTCATGTGATATAAATCAGATAGAACAACTTATGTCAGTTACCTATAGTCTTTATCAGTATTATGTCTTTAGGAAAATTTTTTTTTTTTTTTCAGGAAGAGCAATTGTTAGCTGAACACCAATCCTCCTTTATAAACAAAGCATACTTTACATTGTTGAAGCCTCTATCTAGAGGTCTCTATCTTCTAGAACTTCACAATGATCCCGTTGAAGAAACTAATTCTGCTGTAGATCCTGAATTTCTGATGGAAGTCATGGAAGTGAATGAAGACATTGCAGAAGCTAGTGGAGACTTAGATCTTTTGCTTAAAGTAGAAAATATTAATAGTGCTAAAATAGAACTTTGTATCAAGGATATTACAAACGCATTCATGGATGGAAATGTGCCGTCAGCTAAACAACATGTGATTAAGCTCCAGTATTTTTGTAATGTTGATGAAAAGCTCAAGGAAATTTACAGACAGAGAATGGAGTGAATGCCATGCTAGACTGCATACAAATTTCAATACCTACTTTTATACCTCATTTAGAATCTGAATTCCCCAAATTATCTTGATTTGAGTCATTTATGGATAAATATAATTTATTTGTCAAATTATGTATACATCTGTATTATACAAATTTATGGTGCATTTTCGTGCAATTATTGTTTTATTAATCATGTTTAAAGAATGATGGTCATAATTGAATGAACAAACCCAGAATTTTCTCGCCTGTTTGCAAAAATTAGATCTTACTTGTAACTCTTATATTTATATGTACAATTGGCCAAAGTTTTGTCGAAATGTTAAACGATTTCTCAGGTTTTAAATACAGAAATGAATATAACTTGGCTTTAATATCATGTGTACTGTATTGCAGATTGATACGTATGGAGAATGACCTGTTTGCTTTACTGAAGTATTTTTCATAGCATACAGTATTCTAGTGGGTTGTGCTCTGTTTGATTTTTTATACTCCGAGCTTATTAAAGTAGTCGGAAATCAATCATGTATGCTATTTCCAGAGTTATTTGTGTTTATTATGTCTCCCTCTCTCATATTGTTTTTGTCTTCATCGTCCGTCCATTCATCTCCAATGTAGCTGGTTGGATTTCAGCCAAACTTGATAGGATTGATAAGCATCAAGTGTAGTTGTGCAGCTGTGTTTTTTTATCCGTTTGAATAATTAATAATTATTACTGAGTTACAGCCCTTTGATGTTTTTTATACATATATATACAGTACATGGTGAAGTTTGTCTGCGCTTCATCTCAAACACGGCTGGTTGGATTACAACCAAACTTCACAGGATTGATAAGCATCAAGTGTAGTTGTGCATCCTTGTCGTTTTGCTATGCTCAGGTAATTGTTCACTGAGATATGGCCCTTTGATGTTTTTGTGAATATTTGCTGGTGTTGTACAAGCAAATTTGAATTAATTCATATTATCAAATGAAATCAATATCAATTTTTATTTTGAATGCTTACAAGCTTTTGAATAAGCACCTTTTTGGGCAATTGTGGCTAAAACAATTGCAAAGTGGATTTTCATACGATATTTGTTACATAAGAAATTATATTCGTTACTTATTACTTTCAGAATGATTATTAACTTTACACTTAAAATGAAACATAAGCATGCACATATTGAAGTTTGTAAACAATGGAAATTTCTTTGAAATTGTCTTTCATTCTGGTACTGCCAACTACGAAAGCAATGTTTTTTCTTTAAATCCTAGCAACTAACTTGTGCGACAAATGTTTTTGTGTCAAAAACAATCTTCTAGTTCATTAAATGCAAGTTAGTTGAATTGGACATAATGCATCAATTGGTTAATTTGGAATACCAGGTCTGCAACTTTACAATAATTATGTTTTTTGGCGTCTAGGGATAAACGTCTTACTGCCAATTATATATTTATGCATTGACTGTACATAAGCAAATATAATTCAGTATCAGTTATCATTTTGTGTGTATGTCAGGCCTAGTGTATGTTAACTTATATATTCTAGAATTGCTACAAAATAGTACAATAATACACAATTTTATAGTACTTGGACTTCTATAAATGGAATCATTAACTTTGGATGAGACATAAAAACCTCATACAATTTGCAAGTCATATACATATATTTCAGTTAGTAGACTGTTTGTAATCAGTTTATTTTATTTGTTATAAATCCTGTACCAGCAAGTATTTAAATAAAACCTAGTTCAAAGATATAAACTGTGTTACTTTCTATGTTTGCTGCTAACATGATTTCTTTGTAACATAACACGCTTGAAGGGGCTAACAATAATGAAGTATGTATGTGAAACAAATTCAAAGAATGGCTTGCATATGTCTGTTAAATATGTAACTAGAAAAGCTTTGTTCACTTGAATTGATTTTCATTTTTGTTTTTTGTAGAGCAACTTTTCCACTACTAAATGCATTGTTAATCAGCCTTCTGGGAGAGTTCTCTGTAATCGTCATGTAAATATTGGAGCTGGAGGTTTACCTTATGTTAAAATGTTTTATTAATTTCAAGCATTGCATGGTAGTTGCATGACATCCTAAGTTTGATACATATTTGAGTTGTCTCCCCTGAGTATAAATGACTAGGTGAAGATATGAAGTACTGTTCTTTCTTAACAGTATTTGAGGTTTATGTTAAACATGTAAAATGCGTATACATTTCTTTATTGTTGTCTAGATCATGTACTTTGTTATTTTTGACATTGGACGCACTGATGATTATTTCTTTATTGCGACAGAAAAAAGACATTTAAGTGAAACATTTCAACATTGGTTATTTTTTCACATTCGTAACTAAGTAATTGGCATAAGGTTGAAATATGTTAAGAAGGAATAGTTGACTTCATTGCACACAATCCTATCACATTGAATTGATACTGATTTACCAGATTAAGCCCTCATGAATGCCATTGATGTACAATGTCAAACACCACAAAACATACACCTTGAATGAAAACACATTGAATTGGACTGTAATGCTATTGTATGTAATGTTTTTGTAAACTTAAACACTGACTGAAGCACTTTTAGGCCCTTGTTCCCTTTGTACCATACTCTAATAACTAAAGTTTGACAATTAGGAGCCAAACAATGATACAAATCTTACACAGAATCCACGTCTTGAACATACATACCGATAGTACCCTCGATTCGTCAAGTATTCAGGCTGATAATAACATATTTAATTATAATCCGAGTATAATCGGTATCAGAGAATGTAATTTATCACTGTATATATGGTTGTAAATTATTGATTGTACAAGCTCTGTTTGTAGTGTTTATGCACTTTAATGAAACAGATAAAAGCTGTATCAAACTCATGTTATGTTGACAGAAGATAAGAGTTATCTTAAACCTCACTTGAAAATGAATTACGATGTTCTGTATCCTTACCCAGGACTTTAGACTATATTATATTTGTGGTAAACCTGTAACAAATGGTTATGATTTCATTTTTCGACGTATAGGACATCTAACATAATCTTGAGGACAATTTGATTGAAGGAAGTTGAAGGTATGAGTCACAACTTCAGAATGGTGAGGCCTTAGTAAATGCCATATTGCACTACAAGTAAACCTCAATAATTAGGCCACCATTGTTGTTAATTGTGAGGTGATCTGATTATTGAGTTAAACTACGAAAGAACAATTAAAATCTGGACCATGAAAATACAATCATATCAATGAAGTGGTCTGAACTTCGAGTTCTTTTCATGAGATGGTTTTGATTTTGAGGTGGTCTTTAAGTGAGGTTTTACTGTATTGTCTTTTACAGACAGAGAGAAAGAATCTCGTGTACCAAATGCCACAAAAAGCAACTGTAAATCTTTGTCAGACTGTATAACAGAATGGAGAAAAACTCATACAATCATGTTTTGCATCATGTGTACAAAGTAAGCCTTCAAACTATTGCCATGGAAAGTTTGCAATTTCTTCTGTGAACAAAAGTGAGTTTAGAACATATTCTGTCTATACCCACTATACAGATATGTATGATTTTTTTCTTTTGAATTACATTTGTTAACAAAAACAAAGTGATAATGTTGAATAGAATATCATTGTCTAAATCCTTATGATTTGTCCTATTTATGAATAAAATACTAGTAATTACTATGTAAACTAAATTTTCATTTAATGCATCATACATATACATGTACTGTATTACATAACACTTTCTGTATCCTTGTTAATTTGCATAGATCTATTTCTCTCTTGACAAAGCAAATACATTTTGTTAAAATTTGATATTGTCCATTGTCAACAAATGGTGTGTTTTTACTTCATACAATAGATGCTGCAAGGATGTTACTACAAGGTTTTGCCTTACTTAATGTAGATTTAACCTATCCTTAAATGATAAGCAGATTGTAAAAAGCTATGCTATTTATAACTGATGTAAACTTTGTCATTTATGACATCGATATAAAAGATTCGTATACACATGTTACTAAACTTTGTCATTTATGACATCAGATTTATGTGTAGAGAAACATGAGTTTTGACATCACAGGTGAGTATTTGTTTCCTGCACATCATGAAAGGTAGGAAGGTCACTGTACAAACTATGAAAGAAAAACCTAATGGTTGACAAGACATGTAAAACACATATGTTGTAACATACATGGACCGTTAAATAGAAACTGCCATGTAGGTCAGAACCCCATGTTCAGTAGCAAACCATTTTATGGGGTGTCATTTAATTAGTTAAGAATTTTGATGACATGCCCAGACATTTATGTATTACTCAAATAATTAATATTTAGGCATAGAGGAAAGGCTTTTGCTAAAACGTTCATTTACATCGTTTGTGAAACAAGTTAATTATAAAACTTACGTATAGCACTCATAATGATTGCTTCATGTGTTACAAACCATTACTCGCAACTATCTTAGTTTTCGAGATTCAACCTTGTCCATGTTGAGATTTGAATCCACAACCTTCCAACCAAATGTCAGACCCTCTACCCCTCAACAAATACGCCTCCCTACGAAACTGTTTAAACATATTTGATGGACTGTCTGCATTTAAGGGTCATTCACCTCAATCTGTACTTGCAACATGCTGAAACATAAAACATTTCCATGTACAAACATACACCATAAATTGAGATGATAACATGAGTGTATACTCTCCAGGTATTGGTTCTCTTCTCTGTTTTAAGATTATATGTAATTAGATGGGGATATTTGTGTGTACATAGGTAGGCATCCATGAAGTTTAAGTTGCCATTACGTCCCATCATTCTTTACATTATCCCTAACATAAGAGTAACAAAATGAACTTTAACAGAAATCATGTGTCAACACTAAGTACTATCAACCTATCATGATTGTACAAATCCTGGGGCCGCCTTTGATTTCTGTTGAAGTTTATTTTGCTACCCTGGCGCCAGTGGATTTTCGTGATAAAATAGGTTCATTTATATCGGACAAAAGATCTTTACTGTTACTTCAACATCGTGTATGAGCGTGCATTAAATCTGGGAACCTTCGTCCCCGTGACCAAATTCAAAGTAAAATATTGATCAATATGGTTTCATCAACCACAATTCCACGAATCGGGAATATGTTTTTATATAATTTGGCTTACTCATATAATTGCTAGTCATTCATCGAAAGACGTGTTCTGTAACCAGCCATAATATATACATCCTATAAGTATATGTTAACAAAGAAAGATCACTAACAAGACTTACTTGCATTTACACGCCGTAATGTTATATATATGCAAATGAATGCAGTTATATGTTTTTGGCAGTGTCTTATTCGCAAAAAAAGTCTTATGAAATAACTTAGAAATTTAATCTATTTGTTGAAAAGAGTAAATAACATTAAACTATGTGTTGTGCTTATTTGATACACGGATCGTTTTGGGTCCTCACATGCGGAAATGGATATGGGAAAAAAAGAATGAAGTGTTAAATATTCCGCGGATTAATCCAACCACGACACAAGAAATATAGTTAAAAGGCTAAACGGCGTAGATAGAATGATGTATTGCAGTACGTTTAATAGAAATATTACTTAAAACAAAACATTAGAAGTTTTCCATTGATATAAAAGATTCGTATACACATGTTACTAAATTGCATTAAACCTTGTGTTCTGTATCTTAGGAGCAAACACTAGAAAAAGACAGCAAGACGATCCTTTAATTTTGTCTAAAACTTGTGAACATATTGTTAGAAAACCAGAGGCAATCTTATACTAGGAAATATGTTGGCCGCATTGAAGAGTAGGTGTTCATATTATAAAACATCTGTGGCATACTATAAGCAGTTCAATAGAAAAAAGATAGTAGAGCGCCGCTGAACGATTTCCAACCTCTTTTTTAAATGACGTCATTTCTAGAAAACGTCACAGGTGACGTCACCATATAATGCCAGTAAGCAATATTTCCCCCTTATGGCAATATGAAAATGAAGTGACCATATGGAATAAATATTGTTTCCTGCTTGCAAATAGTGAAATCTCATGTTGCGTTTTCTCAAAATGACGTCACTTACAGAAGAGGTTGTAAATCCCACAACAGCGCGCATATTTTCAATTAAAATTTTAAATATTCTTATTGGGTTACATAACCAGTGCATTCATCAGTTTCATTGTAAGTAACCAATATCTTCTAATGGTACACTTGAAGCAGCAGTGGGAAGATATCAAATTACTACAGTGGCCGTAGTTCTAAATGTTTTCTATCACTGTTGGTCTCAAATCAATGAGCCTAAACTTAGACCCCACTAGTTGGTCCCGAGTCACCAAATACATACTTTTAAGAATGGCAAGTGTAGATTTATTTCCGTTTATCCTGTGATACGGTGTTGTTCTTTTTTTGGAGGGGGCTGGGGGGATGTCTTCTGCAGTAAGTGTTCCCCTGCCAGAACTGTGCAATACACCATAGAACATCATCCGTAAACCATGTATAAGTTATTACACTATACAAATAGTTCTCGCGTTTATATTTGTTTATTTTTTTTAATACGAACTACTTAACTTTAGTCTTCAGAAAATTGACCAACGAAATGTTATTTATTGCTGTATATTGTTGTATATACAAAAGACACACACTTTGCTATAAATTGGAAAATAACATTTTGCGCAATAATCTATTAAGATTTAGTGTGCAGATAAGGGGTGTCATTCACGAAACATCTTAAGGTTAAACTTTTCCTTAACCTTAACTATTTAGAAAATACTTGAGTGGTAATCACTAAATGTCTTATCTAAAGATTTTCCTTATACATATGGGTATCTATGTCTTACAAGATAAGGTAGCGTTCATTTCCCTTAGATGAAATTAATATTTTCCTTAAAGTTAAAACCTTCCTTTGCCAAGAAAATCCTTAACTGGCACTGATGAACATTTTAAGGTTAAGGATTTGTTTATCAATAACTAAAGACACTAAAGTAAGGATAAGGACAGCCTTAAGGTAAACCTTTAGATGTTTCATGAACACCACACAAGAACGATAAAACAGGATTCGTAACAAGAATCGCCTATTTCAGAACTCAGATGTGTACAGAGAGGTACACTACGGGTAAAGAAGTATCTTGCTGAAAACTTTGAAATTGAAGAAAATCATGTAAATTTTTGCTAGAAAATCTAACACTTATGTTAATACTTGATATGTTTTTTTCCCATCAAGACTTATAAACAACATCTGCTTATCTAAACTGCAGGCCAAAATCAATGTTATACTTTCTCTAAAATAGAAGAAATGAACGTTATCATCTGTTAGACTGCTTAATGTATGTTGTTACATGGTGAAATTATATTGTACATGGGGAAATAAAGGTTTTGTATTTTCCCAAAATACGAGTAACAATAATATACTGTATGACAAATGTATTGTGTGTTTTTTGTAAAAAATATCGAATGTTTAACTAACCGCTTGTATTATAATTTGTTGAGCAATGTTAGTGTAGTGCGATTGTTTTAACCGCGAACGCATGAATATATTACCTGGACCATTACATTTCAAAATAGGTGTATTGAAATGTTCGTGTTTGTCCGTAAGCTTGACGGAGAAAAAGCCGCGGTTGTGTTTTGATAGAATAGTAATACAAACATCAGTTTAGCTTCAAGAGCATTTCCTTACCTAATTTGGCATGGATCGGTCCTGAAAGTTCATACACCTGTTCGCGGTCAATGTAACAGTGTTATTATTAATACGTACCATCTATTCACATGGAGCCGTTTTGGATGTACTGATGTGATTCGTCATGAAATAACCTGTCCCACCCGGGCCTGGATTGAGTGTAAAACTGTAAGATAAAGTTAGATGTGTGCTGAATATTCTTCGTGGCACAGTTTCTAAGAGATTTGTGAGTAAAGTGAGACCTGGGAGTAATTATTTTGAGTGTGGAGTGTGGCGCTAACACTCAATCATTATGTCCGTGGAATTCGTTA
This sequence comes from Mactromeris polynyma, assembly GCA_032209605.1. NCBI lineage: Eukaryota > Metazoa > Mollusca > Bivalvia > Venerida > Mactridae > Mactromeris > Mactromeris polynyma. Next base: position 778,491 of record JASFXZ010000008.1, on the reverse strand, counting down.
TATAATCATCGGCCCAGTTAGTGCATCTCGGAAACACAAGAATACAAGCAATGATATTCAAATTAATGAAAAATTATCATATTTATATTACAAACGTCCCGTTATATATTTTAAACATTGGTACTTTTTTGTGAATACTACAGGCCATCGACTCATATATGTCAACTGTATGTTTATCTAAGTTTGTGTCAAACTGAGATTAGAGAACTACAGTAAACTTAATGTTTATCTCGTTAAGAGGGCAAGGTATAACCCCTTCCGCCATAGCTCGGTGTACTGGGTATATGGGTGAAACAATGAAGACACTGCTCGGTGTACAGGGTATATGGGTGAAACAATGAAGACATTGCTCGGTGTACAGGGTATATGGGTGAAACAATGAAGACACTGCTCGGTGTACAGGGTACATGGGTGAAACAATGAAGACATTGCTCGGTGTACAGGGTATATGGGTGAAACAATGAAAACATTGCTCGGTGTACAGGGTATATGGGTGAAACAATGAAGACACTGCTCGGTGTACAGGGTATATGGGTGAAACAATGAAGACATTGCTCGGTGTACTGGGTATATGGCTGAAACAATGAAGACATTGCTCGGTGTACAGGGTATATGGGTGAAACAATGAAAACATTGCTCGGTGTACTGGGTATATGGGTGAAACAATGAAGACATTGCTCGGTGTACAGGGTATATGGGTGAGACAATGCAGCCGCTGCTCGGTGTACTGGGTATATGGGTGAGACAATGAAGCCATTGCTCGGTGTACAGGATATATGGGTGAAACAATGAAGACATTGCTCGGTGTACAGGGTATATGGGTGAAACAATGAAGACATTGCTCGGTGTACAGGGTATATGGGTGAAACAATGAAGCCATTGCTCGGTGTACTGGGTATATGGGTGAAACAATGAAGACATTGCTCGGTGTACAGGGTATATGGGTGAAACAATGAAGCCACTGCTCGGTGTACTGGGTATATGGGTGAAACAATGAAGCCACTGCTCGGTGTACAGGGTATATGGGTGAAACAATGAAGACATTGCTCGGTGTACTGGGTATATGGGTGAAACAATGAAGCCACTGCTCGGTGTACAGGGTATATGGGTGAGACAATGAAGCCACTGCTCGGTGTACAGGGTATATGGGTGAGACAATGAAGCCATTGCTCGGTGTACAGGGTATATGGGTGAAACAATGAAGCCGCTGCTTGGTGTACTGGGTATATGGGTGAGACAATGAAGACATTGCTCGGTGTACAGGGTATATGGGTGAAACAATGAAGACATTGCTCGGTGTACAGGGTATATGGATGAAACAATGAAGCCATTGCTCGGTGTACTGGGTATATGTGTGAAACAATGAAGACATTGCTCGGTGTACAGGGTATATGGGTGAGACAATGAAGCCATTGCTCGATGTACAGGGTATATGGGTGAAACAATGAAGACATTGCTCGGTGTACTGGGTATATGGGTGAAACAATGAAGACATTGCTCGGTGTACTGGGTATATGGGTGAAACAATGAAGACACTGCTCGGTGTACTGGGTATATGGGTGAAACAATGAAAACATTGCTCGGTGTACTGGGTATATGGGTGAAACAATGAAGCCGCTGTACTCATTACATGGATAGCTGTATCTAGTTTATAGGTTTCCGTAATGGGTATTTTGGTCACAGTATCGGCATCATGGGTTTCTGTATATGGGTTAAGGGTCTACTCAATATCAGGGGCACTCTACGGGGCATTTGGTAGCTGTAGCGGTAAATTGGTAGTTGTAATGCAATCAATCATTTCCAGCATATAGAATGGGTCCGTTATATTTGGTTTATTGGTGGCTGTAAAGGGAGTACTCAGACTTTGGAGACCTATCGTGGATACATGGGTCCTTAAAAATAACTGGCGATAATTTCCCAATGAGACAATATTAGTGGGATAAACATAGTCAATGTAAAATGCATGCGAGTACATTGGATGTAAGTCGGAGGTCAGATTTTGTTCACTCAATTGATATAATTGTGGTGTGGGTATAATCTTCACATTTAGCGATTGGAAATAATATGGGCATAATTTATTTTCTCCATCCTTGCATTTTGTACACGGTGTGTGACACAGCAGAAGACAATATGACATTTTCCCGCCTTATTTGAAGGTCACTATGGTCGCTTATAGCCCATCACTGTTCAATGATTATGATTTATAATCGGTCAACGTCTCATTTATATGAATCTCTCGGTATGATAGTCTTGACAATCGTCAATAAAATCTATTTTGACACTGTCAGATATTTGGGGGACGATACGATCGCGGAATATAGATAGATAATTTTATATTGCCCCGAGTTTAGGGCCATAAATGCAAGATTGCATACGATAACAAATTTAAGCAAACATTTAACATTCAAATCTAGTTTATTATACGAACATATTAGAGTGAATATTTATGTACATTTAATATAAATAATCTGTTAGGATTACATAAACTGCCTGTATAGGTCTATGGTGTATCTAAAATTAAGATAGAAACGGCGATAAACCAGCGTGACTGACAGCTGAGACATACATAGAACAGCTTGTAGCTTGTAGCTTGTGGTAGATAGTTTACCCTGTTGAAGTTTCATACTAGTACACTGGACATTAATATTAAAACGATGGAATTAATTAATGTCACAGCATAATATAGTGTATATGTACTGTACATGGTGTATGTGAGGTGAATTTATGAGTTGGGAGTTTTTAAGCCTGAAGGACCCATCAACATCAACATCATTTAAAGGTAAGTTGTGTTTATCTCGTTTTAGTTAGGTATATGATGCTTGCAATGTATACTTTAGAAAAGTATAAGTACATTTGTGCTTATTTCATTGTCTGCCCTATTCTACACATTGAATGACACTTTCTAAGACATTTAATAATTTCCAATTCATGTTTTAACTTTGAACGTTGAGGCTGGTGTACAACTTCGTGACAGTTACATGTTGTTTCATTAAAAAGTGATAGTTTTGTGTGCTTTGTCAATTCGAAAGGTTAACAAACTTCAATTCTGTAAAATATGATTGTAATAATGTAATGATACAAATGACTTGCCTTTTACACGTTTAATAAACTATAGTAACTTAAGAAAATTAAGGAGAAGGAGAGAACCCTATGAGGGACTCGAACCTACGACCCCTCTACATACACTAGTATGGCGTTCTAGAATCAAATGAGATTACCGCGTGGTCGTCTTGCCGCTCCACTACATTACTAAGCAATTTATGGACACCTCGCGCCAAACACGAAGTCGAACCGCACCAACTAAATAGTGACACTGATAGTGCACGTAGCTACATAGCAATATTTTCGTATTCATAAACTTATACGATACATTATTTGGGTTTAATCGCAGATCATAAATGTTGAGAGTACTTTTTATACTGACAACTGCAATCGGGCTCATGTCTGTGCTCAATATGTGTTTACGAAGAAAAAACGTGTCTTGTTGATAACCGATTTTTATGAGGCCTCAGTTATATTCATACCAACACGCAAGCATACCGTGCCTGCAGCAATTTGGCAGCATTTCTTGATTCATCTTAATTTGAGTGTGAATATTTAGCCTGTACCTTTATGAAACACATAAAATCCATGGTCTTGTTTAAATAACCATAAAATTATGATAGCCGGGACAGAAAAGCAAACATGTGGCAGAGATCTATAATATTATGTCTCATCATACGGCCATGAAGTAAAAATACGATCGACAAGTGTATGAAATGTCCTGTAAATCATCGAATGAATGATTGTCATGTACGTTGAATGATTAATAAAACAGTTAGTTACTGTCCTGTCAGCGAATGTTGCACAGAACATATGCATATATATTGTCTGTATGGCAGCATGACTTGGGACTGGAATACTACGGGGTCAAGTCTTTGAAAGTGCCAAACATTTTAATTGATGGTCAAAGCTATTATGTATCCAATTAAAAATGACAAAACTACAAGTAATGAAGAAAACGAAAGCATTTAACGTTGTTACAAGTAAGTAAAGCCTGACAGAAACATGTAACAAAGTAAGATGCAACAATGTCCCCTGGTTCTCGAATGCTTAGAATATTAAACAGTTAAAAGTAAGTGAGCACGGTGTCCTAAAGTAAGTGAGCACGGTGTCCTAAAGTAAGTGAGCACGGTGTCCTAAAGTATGTGAGCACGGTGTCCTAAAGTAAGTGAGCACGGTGTCCTAAAGTAAGTGAGCACGATGTCCTTAAGTAAGTGAGCACGGTGTCCTAAAGTAAGTGAGCACAGTGTCCTAAAGTAAGTGAGCACGGTGTCCTAAAGTAAGTGAGCACGGTGTCCTAAAGTAAGTGAGCACGGTGTCCTAAAGTAAATGAGCACGGTTTCCTATCTCGTTCGGAGAATAATCTCACGTTTACTGCAATGTCACAAACTTAAAATACACGTACAATGGGTACGGCAGATACACTTATCGTTTGAGTTGATATCAGAGTACAGGTAACTTTATATGGCAATAAACTCGAGGTACATGTGGCTGACATACGATTGCAATGGTAAACTATTTAAGCTTTAACATTTTCATCCTATATGATCGACTAAATTAAGAAATATGAGTTAGTATAAGTTAACATATCATACATAATTACATAAATCAATGCATTAAATAATGCTTTGCCTCGCATACTCTAGTCATTTCTAGTCGGTAATTTCAATAACTGTGCTGCCGTTTACATGAAGAATATACATAACAAACTGTGCTGGATCCATTGCTAGTTTTCCACGAAAGAGTTTGTACGACAGTACTATATATAAGTAAAATAAACAACGATTATAGCAATTAATGGACGCATACTGGTAAAAGCATAGAGAGACTGATCCGGAATGCGTGAGTTCGAGTCCAATGTTGAGCGGGATTTGATCACGAACACCACAGTCCCCAAATTTGGAGCGGGTACTAATGGTCAGTAACCCCGAGTAAGCTGTCATTGGGAGTGATAAATATAAGCTGTAAAGTTTGTTTCTCAATCGATGTGAAATTGGAACTACACTAATTAACATCGTGTACTGACATGTACATCCTTTTGACACTAAATGTCACATCTGAAAACTTATATCCTTATTGAAAGTCATAATTTTGTTTTATGCAAACGCATGTTAAAGTTTAATTCAATGCATAATGAATTTATTTGGACGTCAGTAAAGGTTTATTAATGACTTCATTTAAATAGAAATTTAATGCATACATGCATTCAAAATATTCTTTTGAAAGAGCTTACGTCATAGCTGGTACATTTAACATACGAGAAACAATGTTATCTGTAAAAGACTTTGTATTCAATGGAAAGTTTGCCAAATGTTGAGTATGTGTAAACTAAACCCAGAACGGAGCGTTTTCTTTATTTTGCCCAAGACAAATAATAGTATACTGACATGTATTAATTCCATTAAAGATGCTATCAATGCCATATAGTTAACTTTTAAAATGTTGCCTAAGTGGTCTTTAAATACAGGTTCCATCGTAAGTGAAACTTGCCTTAAGCAGCTAATCAATGGATACATTAAATGCTACTACTTAAAGCAAGTGGTTGTTTAATACAAGTATGTTTAATATGAAAATGGTCACATTAATTAATATTTGATTATTAATATTTGTTGCTTCAGACAGATGGCTGCTTCGTTTAGGTGATCACTGACACAGGTTCAATTGTATATCACATATATCATGTCGTTCGGATATCTATTTTAGGCCCTTGGCTTGTCATTTATCTTGAAAATTTTAAAAGCTAAAGCTATGTGTGTATCTGCGATTTGATACTAAATTTGTTTTGTCCCGTATTTTAAACTGAATGAGAAAATTAATGTATGTTGTCTCAAGTTACTGAAATATTTCGGTCATTTATAATGAGACGTGGGGCATCTTGGTTTTCTACAATTAAAGATAAAGTTAACCTACCTTCTTCAGATTTTTACCAAAATATTGTGTATGGATAATCTATAAGATAAAATTGAAAAAGGGTTGTGTCATCTCAATACTGTCGTGAAGACAGCTGGGTTGAATAACATCATACATTGCATCCCATATGTTTGATTTGCAAATGTTTTTTTATTAATTCATCGTTTTTTTTATTACGTGCAGTGGTGTCATTAGGTGTCATTATGTACACATCAAAAAGTTTTTTTCGTACAACACAATGTATTTGAATGTCTTCATCCCATCATTTGTTTTCGATACCCCAACGTTCCAGATTCGTGTCATATTTCCTGGTTCAGACTGCATTCTCGATATTTTACAGTGATAGATCTTATTTTGTGACCGGTTCATACCTGGGGGAACATTCTGTCAATGCATTGTTCAACTTCGGATCAGTCTGGCTTAATTTAAGGTACAATCGAACGTCGATCTTATCGAAATGTTTTATCTCGCATAATGTCGGGTTTATTTATCAAGACGCGAGAAGAAGCCTCCTGTTTGTAGGGCAGATAACTTACTTACCCTGCAGCAGTGTGCATACATTGTATTGTTAAAATGTCAGTCGCACATAGTTTGGCTTACAATTTGTCATCAAGAGAAAATAAAGTATTATATTATATCAATGTCTGAGCCTTGAGGATATTAAAGTCAGAAATTCTGTATAATCTAGTATGTAACTACAACACATTAGGTGTCACACCCGCATTTCTATCAACGAGCTATTGAAGAGAACTTGCGGAAGTAATTGAAAATAAACAGCACCGTCTTCTTGCCCATATAATGCAATCTACACTTCTAGAATATAGACTGGTCAAAAGAGCTAACCCGCCATTTTGAAATTTGAAATTCTTCGCTATACATTATGACGAAGTTATCCGAAACGATACATTTGACTCTAACGCATTTACATTGCTCATAATCGACAGTTCAACTCATTTGAATAATAAATGTTATGGTTAACTGCAATTAAAATCAACATATGTATTGGCTGGCTTGTTTAGAAATTGCTTGAAAAAGTACTGGTGGGTTTGCACTTTTGACCAGTATACAAATACATGTAGATCGACAAGTACCGCAGCCACTTTTGTAGGTGTTCACCGGCGGTTTATTGCACGATCATTAAAACTATTAGAACATAATAGGAATAAAACAGAACGTTCATGATTAAAGCATAATTATACCGCTTATAGATGCTCGATATATAGTATGATAGTACATTGTATACAATACAGGCACGCAAACATTAATCACTTTCGACGACTGCTTCCTGTGTTACTAACGAGTACTAAAATCCTACTATTGCTAGACAGTATGAGAGATGTTTCGATTAATGTAACAGATTCATTGTCGAGTAGTGATTTAGAAAACAATACGTCTATTCTTACACGAAGCTATTTTTAGCCATACGGTGCTTATCAGCTCTTTCCAAACTAGTAACATGTGTATAAAATAAACACATTTATTAGAAACACTAGATAAATTCGTTAGTTTGATTCGCGCGTCAAAAAACTTTCCTGTGTGCTAAATTGCACGTAATATACTTCTTAATAGGAATAAGTTGTAACATAGCAAAAAATCTTTGCACTAGACATTAATGGGAAAATACTACTTATGTCTACGTCTACGATTGTTAACATTTTCTGTAGCTAAGAAAATAAAGTTGCAATGCCTCTTATAATAGTTGTCTAATCGAGAAACAAGTCGTTGTTTTATTATAAAATTCCTCAGTTGTAAAGTTCAATGGTTGTAAGTACATTTGTAATTTACTGTGGCGGAGCTGACAAAATCGGAATTTTGGTCTCAGCATGTAAGATTCACATTCCGTTAACGATTTTAACGCCGAGGTGACCGACTGCGAGCGTCGGAATTTTTAATAAATGGATAGTAATATCTTTTGTTACTCTTAATATTCGTAAACATAATTTTTCTTCGACCCTGTCTTAATAGTGCGTAACTTGAATGTAAGTCGCGGTTTTACTGTCACGAAATTAATTATACTCTCCATCCGGGGATAAACATCATGCGGCCAGGTACGAAAATACCATGGTTACAGCAGCTCGCGATATAATCATAAACTTTTCACAAGTTTTACCGACTTTTATTATGATTAAAGTCTAAATGAACGTTGAGTTAATGGAATGCGAACGACGAACGCGAGACTGTGTGGCCGGATTCACCATACATGTAGATACAGATTCTCTGCTTCAGAAGTGAATTACAATGTTAATTAACAATATATAGGTATTCATATGGTAAATGAACGAAACAAATGGAGTAATGATCAAAGAATGATCATCTTGAATTTCGGACACAAGACGGTGTCACCACAGAGGTGGCATTCGTGTATTCATGCATGCATTTGTATGTGATAATTTAGCGAGAGATCTATAGGTTTACTGTTAATCGATTTCTTATAACACTTATATACCTAGTTTCATATCACCGAAAGCAACTGATCAATTCACAAAACTGCGAAATCCGAGTATATGGGTCGTCTTGATAACCTATTCATATCTATCTTACTTTTTTGTTGGAAATATTGATAATATTGCTCTTATCACGAATCATGTAGCCTTAACTTTATTTACACAATTTTATTGCAATACAGCAACGTAGTAGACTCTGTTCAAGTATTGTATTCCTGGTCTGTGTATAACCAAATATTGTGCATACATGTCACATGATAAATACGTACAGGATATGTACTTCAAACGATCACTGTGACACATTATTAATTGGCCAAAAAAATAGCAAGTAGGATCAGTTAAAGGCTGTTTTAGTCCTATGGGAATCATTTATTGCTCTGATAAAAAGAGACAAACTTTTACTTTTTTTTCATGAACAAACATGAATGAACTGTGTCTAATTGTATGATATGTCTAAGTAAGATTTACACTTTGACTAAATGGCAAACCTTTGAGTATTCAGTGAACAAACTTACAATGTAGAAACTCAGATAAACCTAACTTGAACAATGATATGGCTGTCATACAGGACCGATGTAACAAATATAAAATAGACTGGCCTAAGTACATCATCATTAAAACATCATCGCTCGAGGCAACAGACGTCAGGTGAGTGCCGCTGGTACATTATATTTAATATGGACAACTTGAAATATGTCACAAGTTGTGGCTGGTGTGTACACAGTAAATCATGGGATTTCACGAACTGAGTCGTTGGTACACGGACAAAACTACACAATACAATGTTCAGTATTTGCAATATTATACAGAACAACATATACAGAGTGGCCTCCTCTTCAGCCACATCCTCTCTTCATGAACATTGAAAAATTCTTAGTTTTAAATTGATAACTAATTTAACGTCTCTAGAGCAACAACCGCTCGACAAGAGTCGAAATTTACTCGTTCTAAGGAGGTTTGCTTTGGAAAGGTTTTACTGTATCACTTTTTAGAATAATAAAAAGCGCATTATTTCCCATTTTCGACATTTATTGACCACATTATTCCAACAAACGCAAGTCTGTTCTCTAGATCCAATCTTAGGCGTTTTTAAATTGTATTATACTACAATACACTACTGTGTATTCACTGTGATTGTTGATGTTCGATTGCATTTGAGACTGCCCATTGATGGACGTTTAGACAAGACAGACTGTATCGGACACAAACTGTGTGTACGTGCAATATGATAGATTCACCGACAACAGGGTAATATACATTCATACGTACATGTACTCCTCGTGTACATGATGGATCACGTGTAACCGTTATCTCTGTGAAAGTTTTACCCAATGTTAAACAACGGATGTTTTGTTACATACTGTGAATTCACAAGTCTTTTTAGGAAAAAAGAAACACGTTATCTGACGTTCTTTTCTCAGTTATAAGTTTCGCACATAATTTTCCCTGGATAATTTGGTTTTCTTTATGAAGTGAAACATGGATTATTAGTTCAGTGCGTGGATTTAATAGTAAATTCCTAATTAATATAGTGATTTCAATATCGGTTAAAATTTCTCAGAATTATTATTGTATATAAATTTACAATACAAATATATTTGATTTCTATTTGATAAAACATGTAGAATTCGGTTGAATTTAATGGTGTTTTAATCGCACAATAATAAAACAACAAACTATGAGTTATTAGATAGTTTTTCGGATTATATTCGTAAGTGGTTTATTTTGTCGTTGATTATCAAGCAGAAGTTTCGATGCGTGCGTTATAAATATTCCAGTCGCTTTTTTAAATACGATCTTATTTCACCTTTTACATTCTCTTTCATAGACAGTTTATGAATAGGTGATATTTCTCATTGCATGTAATATAATCGGTGCTCTTCTTTATGCTGTGGATGTTGTATTCTATATAAGGAGATAAGGATAATTTATAACCATCACTAGTTTTGGATACAGTGTATAAGTGATCTGTGTTTGTATCAGGATCTTATCTACAAATATGGACGACGAACAGGCTGATAAACCAATTAACATGCAAGGTACGTCCGCAAAACGATAAATAATTTATTCACGCACTCAAAAGTTTTTTTAAAGCTATTTAAATCCAATGGATAATATTTTAAAACGACATCTTTTTAAAATATTAGCCACTTCGAAACATTGGAATGTTTATTTCTTTCATATCTAAAATCATACTGTACATGCCTAGCATTGCACCCATAATCCATTCTGACCAGAAATGTGAATATATAATTACATCTCCATAAAAGTAGCGGAATCAAAGTACTGAAGGGAGCTTACTAAAATCAAATGTTGCAACATGAAAGTATAATCTCACTTCACAATTCTTGTACACCAACTCTGTCCGTTTATATACGACGCATCATAATCAAACACTGATGCTGGTCATAGTACATGTATTTTGTTGTTTCTGCGAGTTTGTTGTTTCTGGTAATGGTTATGTATTCCGGTTTTGATTGAATATGTAATATATTTGCCCAGTACCAATGGAATCAGTAATATGCCATACATCTAGAATCATGACATACAGTTTAACACATGTCACGTGACGTAGATGACGCATATAGGGAAGCAAATAAATTAGCTTGTAATATTCATTAAGATAAACCATTAACATCAATCAGTTGCATAATGATATGTTCTGCAACCAATGTATGTTTCTTGAAAGCATTGCAATGTTTGTCGCAGACAAATAAACGATGCATTGACTCCGTGGTACGGTAAATTAAAATACAACTCTTAGGATATCTGGTAGATACCGGCAAATCTCGGTAGATCGCATGCTATCTATGACATTCATGAGTAATTGGATAAATCACCGTAGTTTTTACAATGATGTTTACTCACAATGCATTTGTTCGACTACCTGCTCATTATGACAACTTAGTGTATTTTTTGGCTCAGCCGTGCTAACATGGCTTACTTGTTGCATATAAGCGTTGTGTAAACCAATGAAATCTTACGTGAACCAGTAAACCAAAGTCAACCGAACAACGTTTGTAACCTTGACACGGATTGGTTAACTTTTCGTTAAGGCTTATTCGTTTACCGAAACCAAAAACATAACTTGTTTATTGTTATGTATATTCTTCTTCCGATGCAAAGTAATAAACCTATTTTTTGCAATGGTGTTATGTTTGCAAATAAAACATTATAATCACGACATGGGCATTATTCTTATTATTGTAAAAATGTCAAGGTCGTATGAAAACCAGGGCTGCGTTCAGTTACGGCTTGCAGTCGCTCACGTTTTGTTTTGTTTCCCTGGCCAACCGTATCACATTGACTGCACACGGGGAACCAAATTGCGAAACGTTACAAAACGTGAGCCGCAAATACCTTTACTGAACGCAGGGCTGATGAACATACTATTGTTTGCCTCAACAACTGCATCTGAAAGTAGTTCTATAGTGTAGCAAGTTTATTGACATGAATGCGTGATGGATACAATACGTACTGGTGAACTATATTGAAACAGACTACAATGTATACTGACTAGTAAAGCGTAATCGAGCGACCGACAATCGTAACATCTCCGCAATTTTTATGTTGCACAACAAATTGCAACACATTTGCTAGCTTCAAGTTGCGCCCACCATATTTCTTGTTGATTTTTCTCTTATCATGTGACAACGATTGCAGATATGCAGGGACATAAACTAGTGTACAAGCGTTTAACCATATCTATATTGGACTTTATTTACGTTCGTATTTAAATTCGTATCAATTACATTAAGTGCAGGAGCCAAGTGAAAACTTTCGTCTTAAATACATGTTTACCAAATGCATATTTCAAGTTAAAATATGCCGTGCATAGATTTCAGCAAATGTAGATATAATCAGAATTGATTTTTCTGTTCTTTGATAATTATATGGTAGTCACGTTCCAACCACCCAAGATGTACTTCATTCCACAATAAAGATCTTCTGTTAATTTGACATCGGTTTGCTTCTAAACTGAAAGTAGCCTATTTTAGGTAGGGATTTTGACAAATCATGCAGGATATTTTAATCAATCGTTTTGATTACGAACACGGAATGACATAAGGTTTCATAACATCAAAAATGTTTTTCAAACGTGTTTTGGTGTCAGAAAGTGGCATTACATATTGTATGTAAAAATGTTTTTACATATTTGGTATGGAAAGACATTGTTGCCGACGGAAATGTATTTATTTCGCTCAATTTGACATAAATTGGCAGTTAATTTAATTCGTAACATCTTCGACGAGATTTAGTCATTGAATAACTAAAGGCAAAAACTGTTAAATGAGACGAGTTCTGACATGAAAACACCCTAATTTTCTGTTATTTCTATGAATACGACATGGTACAATGGTTTAGTGGATCATGTGTATTATTAGGCCTCGTAGTGGAATCATATCCTCGGTGAGAGTATTAAAGAAACCAGAAGTATGTACAATAAATATGTTAAGGCTCAAATAATCAAATGGGCGAAAGTGTCTGTAACAACAAAATCCAAACCTAGATATCAGTCACCTTTTTTATACATTGCTGAAATAAAACTAGATTCTATAATCATTATGAGGTGTATATGCAGTCTTGTAAACTATACTGTATAGAATTAGGTGTTAAAATGAATTTTCATATTCAAAGGCATACACATTTTCCTTCTAATTTTCAGAACCCAAAATGGCGGACATGGAGAAAACCGAAAAATATCGACGTGTAATTGGTATTGGTAGAATTGTCGTAATAGTACTCAGTGTTGCTGTAGTAGCATTAATTGTCGCTTTTGCCGTCACAGTATCACAATTACAGACTGAACTGGACTCGAAAACGGAGAACTGTCCATCACGTGACGATAATATTAATTTAGATCCACCGGAAGTACTGCCACCATTTCATGATCTTACTAGAAATGAAATTTTATCTATTAGAGATTTTTTGTATAGTCAGTCAGACCTAAACTTGGTACATCCAAAGAATATTGGTTGTAACAAAAGTTACATATATACAATAGAAGTGCTAATTCCGAACAAAGTATTAACGTTAAACTATCTCGATAAAGGACGATCCGCGCCAACAAGAGAAGCACGCGTTGTGATATTCAGGGGAGATAAACCTGCACCATATATTGAGGAATTTGTGGTAGGACCGTTGCCCAATCCAATCTACAAAAAACAAGAACGTACCAGGCCATTCCTTTTCCGCCCGTTGACAGCACCAGAGATGGGGGCAGCTATTAATATGCTAACAATGGAAGTTAATACAAAAGTAAGCAACATCATTAGTGAAAGTTATGGAGGAAGTCTATATAACTGCGGGGATACGTGCGTTGGTTTTCAAATGATTACACCAATGTCGCCATCGGCAACCGGAGAAACTATGTCGAGGAAGATGTGGTTCTGGCTCCTACCAGATGTTGAGTATGTCGCTTCGCACCCGTACGACTTCTTAGTTTTGATGGACCTTACAAGTAACGAACCAGAGGAATATGTCATAGAAAAAATATTTTATGGCGGCCAGAAATTTGATTCCTTGGAAGATTTGCAAAGCGCTTATGGGTTTGGTTCAGTCGGAAGAACACGAATTGAATATCCGGTGAAGGACAATAATTTATATTCATCGATGAATCGACGTGGTAAATTGTTCCCTGATGAGCCTTTACCACCACCCAGAGAGTTTGAACCCAGTGGTAAAAGGTATTCCATTAATGGACGCCACATCAAATATATGAATTGGGACTTTGACGTGCGAATGTCAACAATATCTGGTCCACAATTATTTGATATCAGATACGATAATGAAAGGATTGTGTACGAACTTAGTTTACAAGATATAGCTGTATTCTACTCAGCAGATAGTCCTGCATTGCGTTTTGCCGACTATGTGGATAGCGTCGCTTTGATTGGTTCCCGAGCACGTTCACTAGTTTCCGGTGCTGACTGTCCGTCACATTCGACGTATTTGAGTGCGGATCACTCGATCGAATCAGACGACGAACCAGTTCATGTTGAACGTGCATTCTGCGTATTCGAACACAACACAGGCGTTCCATTAAGACGCCATCTTTCCAGCAGTGGAAACACACGTAAGTTTTATGAAGGTATGGCGGATATTGTTCTGACTGTGAGAACAATTACTACTGTTGTGAACTATGATTACATACTTGACTTCAATTTTCACCAGAATGGGGCTGTGGAGGTAAAAGCTATCTCCACTGGGTACATTCTTACATCTAAACGATTTACCGCCGAAGATAATTACGGCTTCCGACTGCGAGATCAAATCATTGGTAACATTCACCATCACATGTTTAACTTTAAAGTCGATATAGACATACATGGAACGAAAAACAGATTTGAAACAATTGATATTGTTCCATCGGAAGTTGACAATTCACAATGGTCGTCCAAAAATGGAGCTCGTTATTATCAGACAAAAATGGTTCGACATCAGGTTCAAACTGAAAAAGAAGCAGCTATGAAATACAGTTTCGATTTCCCTAAATATCTGACGTTCTACAACATATCTGCACAGTCGCCGTCAGGAGTACCTAGAGCATACAGATTATTTACAAGAGGGATGTCAAAACAGGTACGTATAACATATTCAGTCAAGGTTATCTGAACACACTGCCCTTGAAACACAAAATGATTGCTCTTTGATAACATATATTGGAAAAATCAGGGGATTACTCTTTAGTACATCCCGATCAGGAAGTGCTGTGTTACTATATTTAGATTTTTATGCTCTTTCGGTAAACGAAATGTCAGTTTTTTATATTTCTAGAAAGCTGTTCAGAGGAAAACTTTCCTGTCGAGTAAGAACAATTTAGACACTGGTTACCTACATAGGAAAGTCATTTATAAATGTTCACCGCTGAGTCTTTATAAACTTGTCTAGTTGTTTTTAATCTGGCAGTACAGTTCAGAAAAAATCAGGAACTGATTTAGAAACCACACGTCCCAATCAGGAAAAAAATCAAGCGAAATGACTATTCTGACTTCCAGTTCAGGGAAGTTTTTTGGTTCACTATCCATAAAGTGAAACTATATGTAGGTAAAATGCGCAACTCTGTGTAACATACCTCCAGAGTTGTCCTCTCTTGAGCAATAATCTCTCTTTAACTATAGTATCATTTTTATGCAGTAAAATACCAGTTGGACATCACAAGGGCAGTAACCTCTTAAAAACCAATCTGTTTTGAAAGAGCATTATTGCTACATGTTTACCACACTCATATGCAGAAACGTTAGGAACACATCAAGCTTACATTCGGATACAAAACTAATTGAAGCGGAGAGCAATATGTGATGTAACTGTTACATACTAAACATTTGATAAAATCTTCACATCAATTGGCCTTTTTACACACTAGAAGCACTGATGCCCGTTCACATTAATGTGAACTACATCGTTTTTGGGTCCGTTTTTCACTTAGTTTAACATTCCTATAATTGTAGAAGTCATATATCGTGTGAATATCTTCGCGTATGTATTGAAGTCAACTGTGACCTTAGAGTGAGTTTGACCACCGAAACCGATATTCCAATAACCATTGTGTCATTGTTTTACAATGTCGGTTAGATACGGTCCGTATCCTCTACAAACTAAGTAACATACATAACAACCATTTATTTCTTATACGGATACTTTGTGTTGAAACTTTCGTCAATTCCACAAAAAATGACTTTCATTCGGAAAACATTATTAGTACAACGGATACTGCGCTCAGTGCAAGTTACCGATTGTTTACAAAATGTTTACAATTTTCGTTTTCTTACTAGATGGTAAAGGAAGGAACTGGACAGGAACCATCTGTATCGTGGGCAAGGTACCAGGTGGCTGTTACAAAATACAAGGAGACAGAAAGAAGTAGTAGTTCCATGTATGCAATATGGGATGCTGCAGATCCTGTAGTGAACTTCCAGAGCTTTATAGACGATGATGAGGTTATCACAGACGAGGTATGTGTACAATGTTCACTTTTATTCCTGAGATACGGTTAACATCGATAATTAAATACATATTCGCCTACAACCGAAATCGTATGGAGTATCAGTGTCACTTTTTCACAATACAATACACAAAAGCAATAAAGCAACACAAGGGATGTATCTCACGAAGCATATACTACTTGTTCATTGACGTTTGCAGAACATGCATGTAGAATAGGTTTACGTGCAACTATATATATGATAGATTAATAGATTGTGCTCGAGGGTAATTTATAATGCATACTATTATTCCAATCATACCTGAGTGTTGCATTGAATAAATCATGAATGTACAATTATGTCGGCTCATGACAAGGAAAATGTTATATGAGCTAAGAGATAAATACATGTACCTACGAAAATGGAAATATATGCAGTAGCCATTCCTTTTTAAACATACCCGACAATGGATGACAATTAACAGTTAAATTTTCGACACTTATTTGGTAATGTGGATCGAATATTTTCAGACAAACATTTCGAGGTATCTACTTGAAATTGTTGCAGCTTTTTGTGATTTGCAGTTCTGTCATTTTTAATATTCTCCAACATTATACAACGTTGTCCCCTCTTGTTGCCCCCTTGAACTTTCTGTGGTTGTTTTTGATAGTCAGCCAGACTCTGCCTTACGTCCCCATTCCCACAGATGTTTGCCCTTCAAGACACCTCCTCAACTCCTCATGTTTGTTGATGTTTCCCTGGAATCTAAGTGGGGAGGCATTGTCTTATGTTTGTGGTGTTCCCTGTAACAACTGAATCTTTCCTCTACATGTATAAACAAGTATGACTGAGTACTGATACATGGCCGTTGTACGTCAATTCTCATGTGCGTTCAAGCTACACATGTTATTAATATTGGAAAAAAAATTACCATCTTAGTTTGTATCAAGTAAAATGAAATGATGGTGTCTGGTCATTAAATATGAACTTCAATATATCGGTGTTTGTTATCAATTATGTTCTTCTCCAATTACTAGTGAAGAAATTCTCCACTAGTGTTAACATTAATTGGTTTAACAGTAGGACAATAATTAGATTCATCTGTTGTAATATTATACTGTTTAAAAAGGTTAAAAATACATCTCATCGACTGTTCAAATTTCAAAACATTCTAAAATTATTTGCATGATGTACTACAGTTTGAGGATGATGTGTACATGATCAGTCTCGTTCTCATAAAATAGGGTCAGAATTTAAAGAAGTGTTCATTTGCTATTTCAAACCTACCCGCCAAAAGTTCCGGTGCACTCCGAACAAATCGTATTGGCCCGTGATAATAACTTCTCTAGTGTTGATCGAGAGCAATATCCGTGTAGTACAAGAATCACGGATTCTTAGCATGACTTATGTATATTTCAAACTATACCAACGTTATGCAAAAAGTATTACTCAGAAGTGCATGTAAATGCGCACAGGTAAAAACCTCGTCGATTTGCTTAAACACCTGAAGACAGCAAAAAATCATGTTCAAGTCTGAAATTTCGGTCGTTTTGAACATACAGACATATAGAAGGGGAGAGAATTCGATAAACTTGATAAATATTTAATACACATAGAAATATGATAATACCATGCAGTAGGAATATAACTTCACCATACGGTAGAAATATGACAACACCATACTGTAGAAATATGATTATACCGTACTGTAGAAATATAACTGTACCATACAGTAGGAATATATCTACACCATACAGTAGAAATATAACTGTACCATACTGTAGGAATATAACTGTACCATACTGTAGGAATATAACTGTACCATACAGTAGGAATATAACTGTACCATACTGTAAGAATATAACTGTACCATACTGTAGAAATATAACTGTACCATACAGTAGGAATATAACTGTACCATACTGTAAGAATATAACTGTACCATACTGTAGAAATATAACTGTACCATACAGTAGGAATATAACTGTACCATACTGTAAGAATATAACTGTACCATACTGTAGGAATATAACTGTACCATACTGTAAGAATATAATTGTGCCATACTGTAGAAATATAACTGTACCATACAGTAGGAATATAACTGTACCATACTGTAAGAATATAACTGTACCATACAGTAGGAATATAACTGTACCATACTGTAAGAATATAACTGTACCATACAGTAGGAATATAACTGTACCGTACAGTAGGAATATAACTGTACCATACTGTAAGAATATAACTGTACCATATTGTAGAAATATAACTGTACCATACAGTAGGAATATAACTGTACCATACTGTAAGAATATAACTGTACCATACGGTAGGAATATAACTGTACCATACAGTAGGAATATAACTGTACCATACAGTAGGAATATAACTGTACCATACTGTAGGAATATAACTGTACCATACAGTAGGAATATAACTGTACCATACTGTAGAAATATAACTGTACCATACGGTAGAAATATAACTGTACCATACTGTAGGAATATAACTGTACCATACTGTAGGAATATAACTGTACCATACTGTAGAAATATAACTGTACCATACTGTAGAAATATAACTGTACCATACTGTAGGAATATAACTGTACCATACTGTAGAAATATAACTGTACCATACGGTAGAAATATAACTGTACCATACTGTAGGAATATAACTGTACCATACTGTAGGAATATAACTGTACCATACTGTAGGAATATAACTGTACCATACTGTAGGAATATAACTGTACCATACTGTAGGAACATAACTGTACCATACTGTAGAAATATAACTGTACCATACTGTAGGAATATAACTGTACCATACTGTAGAAATATAACTGTACCATACTGTAGAAATATAACTGTACCATACTGTAAGAATATAACTGTACCATACTGTAGAAATATAACTGTACCATACTGTAAGAATATAACTGTACCATACTGTAGATATATAGCTATACCATACTGTAAGAATATAACTGTACCATACTGTAAGAATATAACTGTACCATACGGTAGAAATATAACTGTACCATACTGTAGGAATATAACTGTACCATACTGTAGGAATATAACTGTACCATACTGTAGAAATATAACTGTACCATACTGTAGAAATATAACTGTACCATACTGTAGGAATATAACTGTACCATACGGTAGAAATATAACTGTACCATACTGTAGGAATATAACTGTACCATACTGTAGGAATATAACTGTACCATACTGTAGGAATATAACTGTACCATACTGTAGAAATATAACTGTACCATACTGTAGAAATATAACTGTACCATACTGTAAGAATATAACTGCACCATACTGTAGAAATATAACTGTACCATACTGTAAGAATATAACTGTACCATACTGTAGATATATAGCTATACCATACTGTAAGAATATAACTGTACCATACTGTAGATATATAGCTATACCATACTGTAAGAATATAACTGTACCATACTGTACATATATAGCTATACCATACTGAAGATATATAGCTATACCGAACAGTAGATATATAGCTATACCATACTGTATATATATAGCTCTACCATACTGTTGAACTATAGCTATACCGAACAGTAGATATATAGCTATACCATACTGTAGATATATAGCTATACCATACAGTAGATATATAGCTATACCATACTGTATATATATAGCTATACCATATTGTAGATATATAGCTGTACCATACTGTATATATATAGCTATACCATATTGTATATATATAGCTATACCATACTGTATATATATAGTTATACCATACTGTAGATATATAGCTATACCATACTGTAGATATATAGCTATACCATACTGTAGATATATAGCTATACCATACAGTAGATATATAGCTATACCATACTGTAGGTATATAGCTATACCATACAGTAGATATATAGCTATACCATACTGTAGATATATAGCTATACCATACAGTAGATATATAGCTGTACCGAACAGTGTAATTTCTCCATAGAACCACCTGTTGGGGATGCAAATACCCGCTTTTGTTGAGCGGTTGTTGCTAAACTGTTCAATTTAACTGTTCTTGAAAAGAGTTTGTAGCTTGAAACGGATCACTCTGGGGAGATAGAAATATATATACTTTAGCTACTAGTACTGCATTGTTTTAATGAGGTTATAAAATACATTGTGTAACGATGTTGGGTCCTTTTGTAAAAGCTAAAATGTTTCTGAAATAATATGCGAATAACTGCAATTCAAGGGCGCTTATATTTCGTTCAGTTGCACTGACAGTTTAAGATTGTAATTGAATTGCGGCACCACCATACATATTGCAACCATATTGTAACGTTTTGTTTTAATTTATATTCTAGGATCAAGTTGCCTGGGTGACGATGGGAATACATCATATTCCACACATGGAAGATTTCCCAGTGACCCATACAGTCGGCTTGGACCTTTCCTTCTTCCTGCTTCCATACAATTACTTCGACGAGGACCCCGCCATGGGATCCAGCGACGCAATAAGGATAGAACCAAATAATCAAATAAAACTAAACCAGGGATTAAAAATAAACCGTTATGGAGTGTCAGAAAATTACCAATGTATTCCAAAGAAATCTAACTTTGATAAGAGCATAGGGGACAGTCCTAAAAGTCTGTTTGATGCGCCTTCAGAACATGATACTATATAGGTAGTATCGCATTGATTTATAATCCATTAAACACATCTTCAGTATTCTGTGTATGTAATGTCACTCAGTATGTCTGAATGTGTACATGTTATATGTGTACTGGCTTTGTATATGTTTACCAAACATTTTCTATGATCAATTATCCAAAATACATGGTATTGTATTATGTATGTGTAACTGCGTTCGAAGACTTATGCCGCTGACGACTGTGTTCCAAGTTTATTTTCGAAATAATTGCAAAACGCATGGACAAACCATAAGTGAGCCTGCCATATCTGGAAGCATAGAAATAGCACATTTAAGTCCGTTAAGAATGAAATTGTTCTTGTTTAGTGTTTATTAATACTCAGTCTAGAAATTAAACGATTCTTGTTAAAGCAGATAGGATAATAATAGCGCACGCGTAAGCAAGGAGAGTAATTATTCAAAATAATTTTAATCATCCCGAGTTAACTCCCTTGGATTACGTTTACATTTAGCATTAACAGTGAACATTGCATGTGTTTATTTCCGTTTAATATGTGCAGTATCAATATGTGGTGTGAAGTTGAATACATATACTGTAAAGTATGATTTGTTGCAATTAGTGTTGATTTAAACCGTGTTCAACGTGTGATAATTATAGTGCGTAGAGTTACATTTTCATGACGAGGTGTCATGCGTCTACGTTACACAGTCAATTGGAATTCTGTATTATTTTCGTGTACTTATGTGTTTTAAATTGAAAACATTTAACTGTAAATGATCAACATCATAGGATGTTTATTATTTTAGTGCGTGTTGTTATATTTTCGTCATGGGGTGTTATGGAATGTGTCTACACGGACCGCAAAGCTTTAAAATGTGTTACGCTGTCAGCTGGAATTCTGTAGTTTTTGCATGTACTTGTGTTTGTACTTGAACCTGTTAATATTATTGCATTTGCTATGTCCAGAATGAACTACTTTCAACTGTATGTGGCGCATACATGCTTATATTTAGGTTGTTTGTACTAGTTTAATTGTTAAGTATGATATCATAGCATTAATCTGAACTGGTGTTGTCCTTCCAGTACCATACGCATGTAAATGACTGTTTTTGTATGATATTTTAGATATGTTTGTTTTGTATGAAAGGTAGCTTTTCTTTTATTAGGATAACAAATTTTCCTCTGACTCTTAAAAGACGTTGGTTGGATACTACGTAGCACACTAATGTAACACGTTGTTACACGAACAAACTGGACTGTGTGTTTTCATGTATAATTCGCTTTTAATATTGAATAAAGAAATATGACACTATGTACATGTTTGTATGTATATAAAAGGTAAATTGTATTGAAGCGTTCATCTGTTACAGTAATGAACATCTGTTATTTTATTATAAGTTATGCACATGTCTAATGACTTTACGATCAAATACACAACGATAATCAAGGTGCTGTGACAGCTGAATGCCCGGGGCTGCTGACAGCTGAATTGTGGAGTTGCTTGCTTGGTACAGATCTTGTGACTCGGTTATAAACAAATTAACACATTATCTACCGTGTTTCCATATTATACCTGCGGTAATTGTTTACCATAAGTTATCTCGTGCAGACTATACAAGTCGGTATATCTTGTGCACCAGTGAACACTATAACACAAACTGTCTATTACAGTATTTAGCAATCAATCCATAACTGTAAACAGTAATTAGAAAGTTTTCAATTTGAAGAAACAAAAATTATGACAAGCAGTCACAAAGTTTAACCTAAGCTTTACATTCACAAGACAAGCACGCCAATAATGTATGACCTATTTGTTAAACGGGGCGAGCATTTGCCTTTTAATTGCTGCCTTCATAATATACCACGTGACTCATCAGTCTGGCAGCTACCCGCAGAAACATTTGTTATTATGTACTGTCTTTCTGAAAACAAAACCGTGTGTCACTGTATCGACGTGCATGGCCATTATAACCTGTAACAACATCTTTGTTATATTTTTCATTTCTTTCTAATTTTCGCGTTTGAAACAATATTTACATTACGCTGTATTGGAACAGTACACATATATAATGTTATAAGTTGTTTCGATAGAGATAACTGAGGAAATAAGAAATCATCTGGCGAATCTTGCGATGAGCCAGAAAGTTGGACATGATCGACTTATTTCAAGGGATGCAATTCAAAAACGGGACATTAAAAAGAGTTATCACCCATATACTATTAAAGTGGTCTATGCATACCCCATACATACATATGAATTCTTAGTCATTATTGAAGAGAATGATATTTATAATTAAAAATATGATCGAATATGTCCCTGACCTTTTTTCCAAGTTGGAAGTGGCCAATATAAATTACATATTTGGTCATTTCTGGGTGAACCACATGTAACACTAAGTACATTGTATTACAATTTATTTGAACCCTTAATCATGATAAACAAAAAAAGCGCAACAAAAAAAACCTCCCATTATCCCTTGACTAATTTTTCATTACATTACACTAAGAAAAGGCAAACATAGTATCATGTACAGATTATCTCCTCCTGTCATAAAACACAAAACCCAACCACAATGGTCTGATAAGAACTACAACAGGGGTTATAAACCATATTAAATCAATAAGGGTCATATTCGATCGGTTGATTCATTATTCGACATACACAGGTACATATTCGACATGTGAAGGACATTTTCGACACTTTGCGGGTCATATTTGACTAGACATATCCTATGTTTCATTGTTATACTTCTTTATTTTACATCGATTGGGAAAGGTTATTGCAACTTATACTAATTTCTGTATTTTAGCAAATGTATTTGCAATAAGGCAATTCTGGGAGACGTGATTCCCACATAATTATATCTAATGTTACTGACATTGTTGTCAAGTTAAACTGAATGTATCATTTATATTTAAAAAATGTAATGTCAAGCGAAAACAAAGGACTTGCTTCATAGTCCAGTCAATCTAAACTTTGACCTCAAAAAAATTGCAAAAGTAATTATATTGCGTGAACACATCAGAATTAATGTCCTTTTTAACATATAAAGAATCTACAAAAATCTAATTTCGGGAAGTTAGTCAAAAAAAATATTTTTGTAAAATTGGTCACGATTTTTGTGTGATGGTCCTCCATGGCTGCGTCTGCTACGCATTGACGAGTTCCGAGGAAATGATGGTAAACAATGCGGAAACTTTCAGAGAAATGACTACCAGCAGCATTAAACAATTGAATAGTCTATTCCATTTACGGCCAACAAGTGATCATTTACAGCCTACTTGAATGTCAGAAGTACTTTGCAAAATGTTTTCGCGATCCCGCAATTCTCATGTACGCATACTATATATAAATATAACAGTAATTACAGAGAGTTTTCTAGCATGTGTTTGTTACATTTTATATTGGAAACATATTTTAGGAACTGTTTTGCTAAAAAATGCATTCTACATGGGTTGCGTCTGAAATAAAATCTACGGAAGGTCATCGGGGCCAAAAATCGCGATTGAGCATTTCTATTCATGTTACTTTTTTTCGCAAAAATAAGGATATTTAATGATTTTTCCCCATTCTAAATGTTTATCTGATCAAAATATTGATTTAAAAAAAAGTTTATGATAACGCATAAGCTAAATGTTAATGTTTTGGTAAAAAGCAATGTAAATTTTAATGTGGTTTTCGTTAAAGATATCTTTTAAGAGATGATTTAATTGTTGTTACACTAGGATCTGAATGGTTTCTGCAATTCAAAAGTTATTGCACGAGATATCAGAGCACGCCATCAGCATATATAAGTTCTAGGTCTACACGATCACAAAATGAAATGTTTTTGTTTGAAGAGCACTGTTTGTTCTGTGGACAATCAACCAAGTTAAATGGTAAAAAAGGGGGATACTATGTATTTCCTGTCCGAACACTGGACTTTCAAAAAAGTATATTGGACATTTGTTTGACAAGAAGCGATACTTGGGCAAATCGAGTCCATACAATGATAGAATTTGCATCCGATTTACCCGCTAGAGACGCAGTAAACCACCAGACATGCAATATGAATTTTAGGACCCTCAAAGAAGTTCCAAAGTGTTTTCAACCCATTCCCCTGAAATTCATCAGTAATCATGCACACAGGTACACCCAAACTGCCATTGTTACTTTTGACCAGCCACTATACTGGAAAGCGATGACCATCATAACCAATGAGATTGACCAAACTTCACTAAAAAATGTTGTGGTTCGCCTTGGGGGTTTTCACTGCATCATGAGTTACCTTGGTTGTATTGGTAAACTTATGTCTGGTTCAGGCTTGAATGAATTGTTAGAAACAGTGTTTGCAACCAATGTCATCCCACACATCACATGTGGAAAAGCTGTTTCAAGAGCAATAAGAGGACATTCCCTTGCAATGAATGCGTTAAACGTTATGTTGATGCGTCAATGCTCAGAATCCCTAGCATCAAGTGTTGATGGCATTATCAACAACAGTGAAGAGAATGAAATGGGTCAAGGGCTAGACAATAGCAGATTAGTTGAACTGGCAAGCATATATGAGAAGCTCGTTTCAGGTGAAGTCAGCATTGAAGAGGTGAATGGCAATAGCATAGTAGATGAGTTGAACAAATCAATCACTTCATTAAAACAACACATTGTGCAATATCCTACTACATTGAGATGCATGAACTATTGAGAAGATTCATTACTGCAGTAAGAACTGGAAACTGTGAAATGAGTTTGTAATCGATGCGTGAAATGTATTGGGCGGGAATGTCGACTGATCTGGTGATTGAGCAGGCCTTGATGCGGAGCATCAAATCTACAGGCGGATTGACTTGAGGAATGTCAACGTGCGCAGTGGTTATTGTCAATGCCTTCCTGTGTCGAAGTGAACAATGCCATGCAATTGTTTTGTGGTAAAGAATTCTTCACAAGTCCGCAGCACAAAGAGTTTGGCAAGTCACGCATTGAACGAGATTTTAAAGATACTCAGAAAATTGACCCTCAGTTACTCTTTCAAAGACTCTCGGCTGCAGCACAGAGGTTCATAGAAGATATGCCTACTGTGTTTGCGTATGAACTTTGCAGTGTCCCTTCCTCATTGTTTGACACTTCTGTGCTTATCAGAAAGTCCCAGAAATCACTATTGGCAGATGCTATCTGGGCTCTTGGAGACTGTTGTGGTGTTCACACAATTGACACAAGTGAGTGTATGTATGTGTTAGATGGAGGTTCCCTACTGCACCATATTCCCTGGACAAGAGGGATGCTTTTCTCTGAAATATGTGATGCATACATCAATTATATCACTGCAAACTACCCAAGAGCTCTTGTCGTTTTTGATAGCTACCAGTCAGGACCCACTCCAAAGGATGTTAGACGTACGCATGGTGTATCGAGTGCTAAAGTGTATTTCACAAAGTCAACACCATTCTCAACAAAGAAGGACAAATTCCTAGCGAATTCTGAGAACAAGCAGAACTTCATTTATATGCTGGGTGAAACATTGACGGAGAAGGGATATGAAGTTGCTCATGCGCAGAGCGATGCTGATGTCCGGATAGTTAATTCGACCATACGAATAGCTGGAACAACAAATGTCGTTACTGTAGGTGAAGATACAGATCTTCTGGTGCTACTACTGTACTATATAGACCCCAATGTATGGAGAGCATATTCTTGTTATTCTGTACGGAGGCTTACTAGTTGAAGGTCTAGACCTACTACGTTTTCGCAAGTTTTCAACAAAAGTTATGTCAAGTTCATCATCTGTGCAAGTCCAATCCCTTCCTCCTACGTCTGCTGCTGCAAGCCACCATAGTCAACGTATATACTATCAGGTGCAGGAATGGATCGGGGATGACAACAGTCTTCTACCATGTGATTGGGGGTGGAAAACTACCTAAAACCGTCTGATGCCGATACAAACAGACCTTTCTGCTGCACCTAATGCTCTGCTTAACATGGTCAGATGTAAGTGTAAACAAAGATGTAACTCAAAAAGGTGCACGTGTAGACAGAATGGACTGGAATGTACATCGGGATGTGCAGAATGAAGAGGTGTAAGCTGCACGAACAGTGTTAGATTCGCTGACTCGGACTCTGACACTGATTAACTCATTATGACAATGCATGTACATGTCCATGAAAAAAGGTATACCATATGATCATATGATCTATTTGATGAGTAATCCTGTTTTCTTGTAAGAAGAACGATTTCTCCATATAAAGGTGTATTGTTTGGTAAAATCGTAAAGTGTGTTTGTACAATACAGCTATTCTAGTGTATAACAGGTATTCACAATGTTGAATTCAGTAAAATGACATTGACGTTTGATATCAATAAGATGGATTTAACTCATAGATCGGTTAATTTGTTTATTTTTGTTCTTTAGTTGATTGACAATAGGATACAATAACAATGATTAAATTTGGAACTAATATACATTCTAAGTCAACAGGAAATAGTAAGCTCTTTCATGCAAAGGTTTATGAAAATATAAGGTATTTTTTTCATGCTTAATATCTTTATAAAGAGAATTTTTTTGAATAGATTTCTGACTGCATGTACTTGGATAATTATATATATAAATAATGCAAATACCATTTCCATTTCGTTAATGGTAATGTTTATTACGCGCTACTTTACCCCACCCACTTTTCCGAACATTTTAAAGCTCCCTGTGCTTTAAATATCTATATTTTTGTTCATATATTATAGCAAAATGCTTATAAAACATTCATTGTATTGAACAAATATTCCAACGATGATTTTATATCAAAATATGATGTCTCTTTGTGCATAAGTCGTATTTCGTGTGCTTTTGTTAATCGCAAAAACACCGTTTTAGGTCCTCTTTTAAAATGTGTTTTTCAAAATGTTCCCGTACTTAGATTTTTGTAGATTCTGGATATATTATCAGATATAGATTACAAAACACGAAAAAGTGATTGTCATTTCTTTTGCAATTTTTTTGAGGTTAAGGGTGTTTTTTCCGTAGATTGACTGGACTATCATGTTATAGGAGACCGCGGAGCCAGCTCGTACATCTTTATTCGAGTTTTCTAAATATTTGAATACATACCTAGTAGCGAACACAGAGCTAGCACTGACATCAACATTCGAACAATACCATGGCGAACACATATCTGAAGTCGAATAACGAGTCCGGCTCGTAAATCGTTATTAGAGTTTCTAAATATTTGAATAATGACATAGTAGCGAATCCAGAAATAGCACTGACAGCAACATTCGAAAAGGGTCCGAGGCTAATACATATCTAGAGCCAAATAACGAGCATTACAATGGCGAATACATGTCTGAAGTCGAAAAACGAGCCATTTTGATGTCAGTGCTAGCAATGGGTTCGATTTGAGATATGTATTCAAAAATATAAGTCGAATAACGATGTCAGTGCTGGCTCTGTATTCAATCTTGGTCGGTATTCAATGTTGATGTACGATTGCCGCGCCAACTTCACTCAACTGAGTAAAACAATATTTTCATTGACAAATATCACCGAATCGTTTTCATTTGTATTTTATTGTGTGCAAGACGCAATTAAATTGTGTGTTGTTATGATTGGTATATAGGGACACACATATTCAACAGCTCTTTCAAAAGCCAAGTTACTGAAATATCACCGTGTTAATAGAGTTTCATTGAATCAATTTAACGCTTGTATTATGTGCTACATGAACATAACCGTATTGTCGGATTATTTTTAATGAATGTGGCATGGCCTTCGTGCAGTCCTTCATTTGACAAACGAGGGCGGTGCTCAGCCCTTTGATTGATCAAATTGCAGTTTATGCTCTTATCTGGGCCTTTCGAATCGTTTCGTGATCAAAGTATGTTCAACTATTTTTTTATAAAATGCCATAATAGGCTGTTACCAAACATAAACATAATTCATGAAATGTTACGAGTATGTTGTGTATTGTTGCATACATACCACTGCTAATAAGGTGTTTGTATTTATTATAACGTTTTTTGGTTAAGCAAATAATAAATCGAAACAAATCTGTAGCACGTCACTGACTCAAAGCTTCAATGTTGTAGTTTCCTACGAATATGTGTTTTAATAATTACACCGGAGAATGAATACTATTCGTTGTTTAAGTCAACTTAAATTATATCGACATACATAGGGGAGACCGGGGCGAAGCGTTACATTTTTCAAAGTTTTTGAATTATAGATAACATAAAATCGTTTACAACAATGTAACTAAGGTTTCTATAAAAAACAACGAAATTTTAATCTTAAAATGTATTTAATAAAACAAATAAACTATTTATTCACAATTTAGAATACATTAAAAATGTCGATTACATGTAACACTTTGCCCCTAGTTTTGGGGCAAAGTGATACAGTCCTCGGGGTAAAATGTTACACTATAAATATACTGAGCCAAACAAGTTACGATACATGAAATCAATTGGATACAATTTTATCGTGGGTCAGTGATATAAATATGTTTTAAGCATTTTGAAAATATGGTCTTTGATACATAATTTAAATTGAATATTATGCTTCAATTTCATTTAAACTTTTTGAAAATCAATAAGAAAATGGACTGATGAAAATGTTAAAGTTCTGGAATTTGTTAATACCGGGTGTGACCTCCATGTGCATTCATTACAGCAGTGCATCGTCTACACATAGAATTGAAAAGTGTTGAATATCTCGCTATGGAATGGCATTCCATTCTTGAATAAAAAAAACTCCAACTGGCTGCGCTAATGTTTTGGGATTGCGACGTCTAATCCGACGGTCCAGGGCATCCCAAAGATGTTCTATTGGGGACAAATCTCTGCCATACTTTCCACAGAGACTACATACATTCATTTTGGCAGCCATATCGGAACTACTTTCCCGCCACGTTTCTTCCGAAGTATATGTATATTAATAATAGCCGAAATGATCCGATTGTAATATCTTCAGTTTGATTAGCAGTAGCGTTGTTCGACTTCACTTGGACCACGTTATCAGCCTGATTAAATGACAGCAATAGCTTCGTAATAGTTAATTGAACTAGATGCAATTTCCGACATTTTTCTGACCAAAACATGTATATATAGCAAGTGAATTTTAACTGATCCAGACGGAGTTTTCGTGTGACACGGGCAGACAGACGGACACACAGTTCATAACTTGGTTCCAGTGTGACGATATTGCAATTCTACATTTTAAAAAGCAGGCGAGAAATGTATATTGAAAGTGGCATATGTATCGTTTTTTACCGCATAATAAGAATATGAAATTTTGACAACGTTACTCGGTCACTCACAATGTAGTCGGTTGCCCAAGTGCTACCCATAAATCACAAATTAGACAGTAATTTGAAATTTATGTTGTTTTATGTCTTGTTTATCGGAGGTGGTCGAGTTGAAAGGGAAACTTACTATATATAGCAAAAAGATAACAGTGATGGGTGTTGGATATTTTAAAATATGGGCGTAGTATGTGTAGAAGCCGTGTAGTACACGGCTGAAACCACCCGTAATATTCTCGTAAACATCGAGGGTAGGTATCATGGGTGAAAGATTTAATGATGGTACAACACAACGTGCCAAAGATTATATGTATCGCGTAATTGTACACACAGTATAACGGAGACCTTTTCAGGCGGTCAGTTTAAAGAATTAATCCCTCGGGCGTGTTTTCATACCGTGAAACGGAAATGCACGAGAAGCTCGGTGTGTAGACAGTATGTATAATAATTATCTTTGTCCAATAATAGCGGAAAAACTCGAACACTTTTCGTAACGTCCGATTCTAGGGTCATCATAATATGTGACCTTTAAATCACGGATTTTTGTTGCTGACTGTTATGTGTTGTGGAAATATGCGCGCCATTTCATGGCGGATGGAAATTTAGCATGTGTTTACGATGTTTACGACTGGATTAAATGGACGAAATTGTACATACTTTGGATGGAATTATGTTTTATTTAGGATATATGTGTTTTATGTGCTCATTCGCTGTGTTATATCCTGGATGTTAATGGTACCAGATAGGACAGTGTCCATTTTCTGTGACCGAGTCAAGAAATTTGGTGGTCTGCATATGTTGAATAGGTATAAACATAATTATATTCTTGTGCGAATTCGTCAGCAAAGATATTGCCTTATGTTGTAACACTTTAGACATAGAATATGAATATCATTTTATTTGTATTTGGTGCTGTTGTAGTGGTGTGGGGTAGAGCACCGTACTAGTGTTACGGGGTCGTGGGTTCTAGCCCCACATTAGGCACACTTTTCCCCCTTGATTTACTTCTATGGTGGCAGTGGTGTTTGACGGCCCATGGTGGTTGAGCCTCAACTGCCGGAAGGTGGAGGAGTGTAGTGGTGTGGGCTTAGACAGCCGCCCGGTTAGCTCAGTCGGTAGAGCACCTTACTAGTGTAAGGGGGTCGTGGGTTCGAGCCCCACATTGGGCACACTTTTCCCCTTGCTTGACTTCAATGGTGGCAGTGGTGTTTGACGGCTCACGGTGGTTGAGCCTCAAATGCCGGAAGGGGGAGGTTGAGTGTAGTGGTGTGGGCTTAGACGGCTGCCCCTTTAGCTCAGTGGGTAGAGGGCCATACTAGTGTTAGGGGTTATGAATCCAAGTCCCACATTGGGTGCACTTTTACCCCTTGATTTACTTCACTGTTATGGTAAAACTCAGGGGAAAAACTAGCAGGCCCCTCAGTGGGATTGAACAGCACAATTTAATCTAGCAGAAAGAAAAATGAACATTCAATTTTTTTTGATTGGCGTTATTTATTTAAGAACTTATGATCTATAATGTGGGTATTTCACGTTCCTTCTTTACAGTAAATTACCAGTTATTGAGAGTTTTATGTATTTCATATATTTATGTAACCGAACCGAAAGAAACTGAACGAAACTGAGAGACAACCAGGCGCGTAGCTTGGCTTACGCATGTATGCACATGCGTAAAATAATTTTAGACAGGTCGAAAAAATAAAAATGAAATAATTGCGAAAAACGCAATAAAAATGTACACTGGGAGTTAAGGGGGGTCAAATAGTACCACATTCTATGTTGTAAAATATACTTGAAAAGACACCATAGACCATAGAACATGCCCCCGGACCCCCCTAGCAGAGTGCGTAAAGTCAATTTGGGCTCAGCTACGCGCCTGACAACAGGTCTGCATCATTGCAGCCCAACTACACTGGCGTTGATAATATACAGTTAACTCTCATTACAATAGAATATTTGTTTAACAAAACAAATCCAGGCAGTGGGATCAAATATGCACATTGCTTCATTGGTCAAATTCAATATAATGACGTATTCAATACATTATAATACTGCAAATAAAAATCCAGTATTTTCAATAATTAAAGGCTCACATATAGTATTCTATATACACAACGCTGACAGGGTATATGACGTGCAAACTAATTTCCCCTTCATGCACCTCATGGCCATTTTTGTTGATGGCTTGGCTTGAAAACTTTTATTGCTTGATGTCCGCAAGTAACTAGAAATTGACAATTGATCTTCATACAGGAGTCAATAAATATTGCAAAGATTAAATGCGTTCTTGTATTTATATTCAAAACGATAGATTGTTTAAGGTTTGAGCTAAATTCAGCTTGATAAAGTCCATGTGATCAGACGCTTGAAATGTGAATTTCAGAATCAAGCGCACGCTTAACCATGTGTATTGAGGTACCTTATGGGGTATACAATACAGGCAATATATGTGCGAGTGAAATAAAAGAAATTTGATCTGCAGCAAGTAATTCCAGCTTTTAAAAGGAAAACGTTTTAATTACTTATATTATACATAACTAAAACACTCTAAAAAAATTTTTGAATCAAAAACAGCAAAAATACACATACAGTATCTAAATATTAGATCTAGAGAGCTAGGCATCGCAACATTGCTTGTTTAACTAAATTTGTATGAAAACATGGATTTGCAGTATTATAAATTCGTTATACAGGTTGTTGACAGGGTTTATGGGGGATTATAACCTGTCAACAACCTGTATAACTAATAATATAACTAGAGTTGACTGTTTTATATCATCTACTTGTATGTTTGTTTTTATTCTAGAATCTGTTAAATTGATGTTAATTTCTTGCCTTATAGATGACAGTGATTGAATCCAGTACCATGGAAGTAATCTTGCACCATTGGAGCTGTAATTATGGTAGAAGTCATCAGAACATGGAAAAGACATTACAGAATAGAACAGAATCACACAGATAAGTGACTCTATTCACTTCATTTTTCTAAAATTTGTCTGCATAATTGTTTGTACCTGTTAATATCATTAGTTAACAAAAAACATCAAAATCATCATCATCATCTAGAAGTGGAAAGAGTGATTGACTGGAGTATAATAGCAATAAAAATGTAAGTTGTATTCTCTACTACAATATTGTTTATTCATTTATTTATTTTATCATCATTTGAAGTTTTCATTTATCATCATTTCATTCATTATACCCCTGGCAAACAAAGTTTGTATACAGGAGTCACTCTGTTGGTTGGTCGGTTGGTCTGTTAACAAAAACTTGTGGAGCGAACTACATCTACAGCTTTTGGAGGATTTTCATGAAACTTCACATGGACAATCTCCATGATGAGTTGTAGTGTGTCACATAATTATCAAGGACTGTATATAAGCTTGATATACAGCTCTTTTTTCTGACAAAGAGGTACTGCTGGGGTATTACTCACTTCCAGTCTGCTGGGGTATTACTCACTTTCAGTGATAGTTTTAGTATCCTTGGTTGGTGTTTGTGGTGTAAGAGAGATGTTGGTTGAGTAACATGTTGAATGGTCCGGGGAAGGTGATTTAGTCCCATTAATTGGTCAGTTTATAGATGTGGTTTTGTTGTTGCATTGACTGGTTTCTGTGGTAGGTAATGCATGGAAGACAGTGTAACTTACAGAAAGCAATATCAAGGTGCTTTAATTCATTTCAACTTTTGTGTATATACCAGTGCATTAAAATGAAAGTGTTTCAAGTAATAGACATTTGCACTATGCTTTGACAAAACAGCCTCAGTCTGATTGGATGAATTTTAGAAATGTCAGAAATTTTGTGAGAGAATTATATTTGGTGAGAATAGGTATTTTTCTGTCTTGCTTTCTTCCATCAAACTGTAGAAACATACATGAATAGAAGAGTTATTTTTCAATGGAATTATATAAGATATGCTATATAATGAAATATTTATATTGAGATTGGTTTCCTAATCAGCAAGTATAGGCTTATGCATGTAGTTTTGTGATTCCGTATATTGAGTAAAGACCATTTCTGTAGGCGGACTGTCTGACAGAGTGCATTGACCAAAGTCTGTTGCAGTAAAGGTTACACGTCAACATGTCATTCAGATTATGTCAATTGTGTGAATATGGTTAGAATTTTCCATATTTTTCAGTTAGCAGAGTTAGATACTTAAATTATTTTGACTCACCTGAGCTAGTTTTTATGGCTTGTTTGAAATACTGTCCTGTGCTCTACATGATATTAGCTACAAAAGAATATTAGTTGAGATAAGCAGGGGCATTGCCAGCGATATTAAAGTTAAAAATTGAAAAAACAATTATGACCAAAAGTGGACCCCTCCATAGAAAGTCTGAAAAATGGCCCAGCTACACCCCTGATAGGTGATATAGGTGATTAATAATTTGAAATAATGTATAAACCGAAGATAATGCTGTTATATTGCCAGTTTATTTATACCTGGTACAGTTTAGTTACAGTTTATTATGTATATACTCACAATACTTAATACTCTTACATGTCTTCCCACAGACAAGTGACCATGATGCAGTAGTTGTCTTACTCGTTGTCCGTAAAACATTCTGGTTCGTAGTCCTATTATCCATCCTGTTGGGTCATTCATCCCTCTCTGAAGGCCCTGGTGGTAATGCTTGACTTTTGTTGTCATAGCTGGTGTGGATGTATTAAGTATTGAGAAAAATGTTTCCAAAATGAGATTGTGATGATCGTAATGACATACATAACTGTGCGACAGCAAGTATATTCGGTACAGACTGTTAAATGTCTTGTCTTACTACAGATCTGTCTATATGTTGCATGCACATATGAATGAATTTTACTTGATAAGAAAGAATCATTTTGGATTATGATAATATTAATCTTTGTACTACAAAGTGGTCCCTTAACACAGATTAATTGGAAGGCAGGGAATGGTCATTCAGTGATATGAGTCCATAAATAGAAGAGTCTTTCCGTATCAGGAAGAATGTCCTGGTCATGACACTGGTTGTTATTTAACTGATAAGAGAGATAACCACTGTGGGGAGCTTGGTTGATGTATGTTGTATGCACATGATTAGAAAAGGTATTGAAGTTTGATATTAAAACTTGTTTTGGGTCATTGTAACAGAGATCTTCTTTTTTTATTCATGCATGGTTCATTACTACAGGTATTATGATATCTGCATATGAACTCATTTTAAAGATAAGGGCAGTGGTCCTGAAATGCTGATATATAATCAAAGTGCTGTAAGGAGTGTAGGCATGGGCTGCTGAAAGTTGGATTGAGGGTTTGCTTGCTTGTTATAGATGTAGTGATTTGTTTGCACACAAATTATCACATAATGTATTATTTCGGGAAACTGGGACATCATCTTATATTCAAAATTGTATGACAATTTGCTTAAAATTTTGTGTTTATCAGATTTTTTGTGTCTTAATTAGTCTATGTTATACTTGCTTGTTGTATGCACTTATCAAATTGTACTATTTATGGTGAGCTTTTTGGATCCTTGGATGTCCGTTGTCATGCATTGTGAATCGTGCGTCGTGCATCAACATTTTCTTGAAACAACAACTCTACCTATACATGTACCACTAAATGGATTTTGTCCAAATTTTACAGGAATGATCCTTGGTTAGGCCTCTTTCAAAGTTGCATAAGTCATTTCGGTCCGCTGCATAATTAGGTCACAGGAGCAAAAAAAGTGTAAAATTTGAAATTGTTCTTGTCCAAAACCCTAAGGTCTAGAGCTTTGATATTTGGTGTGTAGCATTGTCTAGTGGTCCTCTTACAAGAGTGCATAAATTATTAAGTTCCGTCAAAAAACATGGCTGCCAGGGGGCGGGGATTGTTCCCTATATGTATATAGTGGAAACTATAAACATCATCTCCTCCTAAACCACTCTATGGATTTTGACCAAACTTCACAGGAATGATCCTTAGGTGGTCCTCCTTCGAAGTTATATGAATGGTTCTGGTCTGTTGCATAAGTAGGTCACAGGAGCTAAAAATAGATTTTAAAAGTAAACTTTGAAAATCTTCTTGTCCCAAACCACAAGGTCTAGAGCTTGGTGTGAAGCATTGTCTAGTTGTCCTCTTACAAGACTCATACATTATTAAATTCTGTCATGTTCCCCATATGTATATATTGGAAACTATAATTTTTGGATTGTATGATTTATAATAATTTTGTATAATGGTATTAAGAAATCGGGAAATATAAAACATAGTGATAACAACTATTTAGAAGACTATTTATCGGAAACCTAATCTGACATTTTATATAAATTGGGCAGAGATGTAGTAAGTATGTTTGCGGTGACAGTTTTCTCTTGAAGATTACCCCATCCATTAGTTTGAACATCTCTTTGTTTATCCAGTAGTATTTTGCCTCTGGACTTGACAAGAACAGGGCCCCTTCCTCCGGTTCGCATTGGTTGTGCAGAAATGGGTGAAAAACTTGCAAGTTGACATCCTTCGCTTGGGAAATATATTCTTACATAATGATCCTTTTTACACGCTATATTTGCACAAGTTTAACATATTTACAAGAATATCACATAACCTTTTTTAGTTTCACATATTTTTAACATTTCTTGCGCGCTAAATGACCAAAGCTGTCGATGCGCCATAAAACAACATAATAATAATAATCCTTCGCTTGGGACTGGTTGAGCTCTTGGGCTGTAAAACCCCAGCTACATGGGTTTCTGGGGGATGTTACTTCCGGTAGTCTCACACTGCCATTGACCATCACCAACAATTTGTTTATGGATATATCCATCGACACCTCTTGTCTATGGGTGTGACAAAACCCTTCCTTGTTTTGGACGTTTTGCTCAAGCTGTATAGTAAGTGAATCTTGTGCAGCCATTATATCCCCTTGGTTGTAGCCTTCACTGGACTCTTGGGAACAAACTGCTCCCACTGTTGTGTTATCGCTTGGCACTGTCATTAACTGCAAACTTCCACTATTAGCATAGTTCACTGCATTGTCTGTCTCCTCAATGAAACTTCTCCACTGTGCATGAGTCCGACAGCAATAATTGCATCCTCCACATGGGAAACCCTTTGGCTGTATCCCTGTCAAGTACGAGGAACAATGGGTTAATCTGTCCAGTAGTCTTAATAAGGCGTCAGTGCTCCCATGCTTGTATCCTAGTCGGTTCTTAACAACCATGTGGTATTGTGCTAGTTCTTCCATCCACAGGGCAAGCTGTCCTTGGCGGTCCCTGAACCTCAACAACCAGGTCAGACTTTAGTGATCGGTCCTTACACCGTAAACACTTTCCCCAATAAGTAATACCTGAATTGCCTTGTAAACCTTTAAATGCTCAGCAGCTCTTTACAAGTAGACAATATCTTTTTTGTTCCGGAGTGAGGGCAAAGCTGCCATAAGCGACCACTCTCTCCCTGCCATTGTGGACTTGACTAAGGATGCCTCCAATGGCCCAGTTAGAGGCATCAACATCCAGTATGAAAGGGTCTGAGGGATTTGGGATTGCTAACACCTGAGGTTCCACCACGGACCTCCGCAACTTTTCAAATGCTGTTTGTTGTTCCTCCTCCCATATAAACTTCTGTTTCCCTGTGATGGCATACAGAGGTTGCGCTAGTTTAGCGAAATCTTTAATGAAGGCCCTGTGATCATTTACAAAACATAGGACAGTTCGGGACTGCCCAGTTGGTAACTGATTGTATATTTTTCTCAGTCACGGACAACTATTCCCCATTGACCATTCTTTCCAAGAATTCCACCTCAGTCTGGAAAAATCAGCATTTCTGGGGTTTCAGCTTCAATCCATGTTCCCTGAAGCCCTTAAATGCCTCTTCTAAGTTTTCCAGGTGTTCTCTAAAGGTCTTGCCCATCACCAGGATATCATCCAGAAATGCCAAGACGGTCTTCCAGGTCAGTCCTCGGAGAACCAGGTTGACCACGCGAGTAAGTGGCTGGTGCATTTGTTAGACCAAACCCCATCAGTACATGTTCAAATAGACCGTACCTGGTGATGAATGCTGTCTTTTTCCTATCCTCTGGTTTAATGCCCACCTGCTAATATGCCGCATTGGCGTCCAGTTTAGAAAACTATATGTTCCCCGTAAGTGAATCTCATTAAATGCTGTTCATGTCTGTATAAAGGTTGAAATGCTTATATTCACATATCATGTAACTGTAAAAGGCAGTAGCCTATTATTGAGTGTCCAATTTTAAAACATTGTAAGGCATAGGGTTACTTTTCTTGCTTGGCATTATTGTTTAAGAATACATTCAGAAAATGTAAATAAATATAAGCACTCCATTAGTGAAGGAATTCAATCCATTATAAAAATGTTACAAATGAAAAATGAATCTTTCTTGGGATGGTTAGATAGTCAACAGGGTAAATCACAAAGTATAATTCTTTTGCATACTAATTGTTCTAATAGAGCAAGCACTTGTCCATTAGTTAGAAAGTATAAGCTTTAACAGAACAGAACAGAACTAATTAATGCAAAATCAGACATTGGTTATCACATGGCAAAATCCCTTCATACAATCATGATACAATTCTGAGAAAATGGAATACTGGCATACTGAATACAATCTCAGGTTTAATACATTTATGAGCAGGTTGTCAACATATTTCTGATTTATGTTTTCTTAGATCAGTGGCTTATGAGCCATTTGTCACTTATCAATACAAGAACATAAGGGTATACTTAGATGAACAACTCAACTCTTACATAATTAAAGCAACCACTGTTTGATGAATAAATCTCTAATGTCTAAAGCAGTACATAGTTACATCTTGGTAAAAATGCACAGTGATATTCATTGACTTTACCTTTTAAATTCAATCAACAAACTTATAATGATTAAATATACATAATTGCTTATATAATTTATGAAACATTTTTACTTTGAGATCTTTTTACAAAGATATTTAATAGGTGTTTTAATAAATGACATTCTCAGTTATAACACTTGTTGAAGACCAAATTATTTGATGTATTGCAATAGTCTGGGAAATGTTAATGGCTAATTTTACTTTATTTCTTTAAATACCAGTGCATTTTAAGATCCTGTAATTTTCCTCATATTTTTTTATTGGATAAATTGTCATGAAGTATATGACTTCTAGAAAATTAGTAATTAATTATATATACACAATGCTTTGTAAAGATTGGTAATGTTGATTTGAGATCTCACCTTTTACAAAGAAAAGTAATACATATGGTACTATCAGACTTTAAAGTACCTTATTAATAGAAAGTGATTTAAAGGCATTCTGGTGTTAATATGTCAGCTGGTTTTGGATTGTTTAAGGGTGATTCTTGGTTGTCTTGTTGTTGCATAAATAGTTAAAATCTTGTAAATGAGAGGAATTTTTTCAGGAGTATAAATGTTAAAGCAAAAGTTGATGTAGGATTAGATCACCAAGATATTTAAGGTGTATCAGAGATTTGTCATACTCCTGATTATTTACTATGCATTAGGTGGATTGTGTCAGGTTTCATTGTGATTGCCACATTATAGATGATAATGACAAACAACTCTGCAATTGTACAAATGGTGTTTACTTAGACTGTTGTTTATTAAATGGGAGCTGAAATCAGATTGAATACACAATGTACATTGACAATGAGATCAATTTATTTTGAGCTGCCTGTCAGGATGTGAGGCAATGCTGTAATGTGGCTGAACATCTATTCAAACCTAATTTCTCTGTTTGGATAGGTGAGTCCTTAATAGTATTTGTTCTTTCTATTCGAATAGGCAGCGTCTTGTTCTTGACTGGGGACTTTCAAATTTTGGCCTTTGTGTAAAATAAATTTACACCTCTCTATAGAATGTCACAAAACTGTCCTTCTCAGGACAAAAACTGTCCTTTTTAGGACAACATCTCAGTGACAAAAAAACTGTCCTTTTTAGGACAACTTCTCGATTGACAAAAAAACTGTCCTTTTTAGGACAACTTCTCGATTGACAAAAAAATTGTCCTTTTTAGGACAACTTCTCGATTGACAAAAAAACTGTCCTTTAGGACAACTTCTCAATTGACAAAAAAACTGTCCTTTTTAGGACAACTTCTCGATTGACAAAAAAACTGTCCAAATGGTGTTTACTTAGACTGTTGTTTATTAAATGGGAGCTGAAATCAGATTGAATACACAATGTACATTGACAATGAGATCAATTTATTTTGAGCTGCCTGTCAGGATGGGAGGCAATGCTGTAATGTGGCTGAACATCTATTCGAACCTAATTTCTCTGTTTGGATAGGTGAGTCCTTTATAGTATTTGTTCTTTCTATTAGAATAGGCAGCGTCTTGTTCTTGACTGGGGACTTTCAAATTTTGGCCTTTGTGTAAAATAAATTTACACCTCTCTATAGAATGTCACAAAACTGTCCTTCTCAGGACAAAAACTGTCCTTTTAAGGACAACTTCTCGATTGACAAAAAGCTGTCCTTTTTAGGACAACTTCTCGATTGACAAAAAAACTGTCCAAATGGTGTTTACTTAGACTGTTGTTTATTAAATGGGAGCTGAAATCAGATTGAATACACAATGTACATTGACAATGAGATCAATTTATTTTGAGCTGCCTGTCAGGATGGGAGGCAATGCTGTAATGTGGCTGAACATCTATTCGAACCTAATTTCTCTGTTTGGATAGGTGAGTCCTTTAAAGTATTTGTTCTTTCTATTTGAATAGGCAGCGTCTTGTTCTTGACTGGGGACTTTCAAATTTTGGCCTTTGTGTAAAAAAATTTACATCTTTCTATAGAATGTCACAAAACTGTCCTTCTCAGGACAAAAACTGTCCTTTTAAGGACAACTTCTCGATTGACAAAAAGCTGTCCTTTTTAGGACAACTTCTCGATTGACAAAAAAACTGTCCAAATGGTGTTTACTTAGACTGTTGTTTATTAAATGGGAGCTGAAATCAGATTGAATACACAATGTACATTGACAATGAGATCAATTTATTTTGAGCTGCCTGTCAGGATGGGAGGCAATGCTGTAATGTGGCTGAACATCTATTCGAACCTAATTTCTCTGTTCGGATAGGTGAGTCCTTTATAGTATTTGTTCTTTCTATTTGAATAGGCAGCGTCTTGTTCTTGACTGGGGACTTTCAAATTTTGGCCTTTGTGTAAAATAAATTTACCACTCTCTATAGAATGTCACAAAACTGTCCTTCTCAGGACAAAAACTGTCCTTTTAAGGACAACTTCTCGATTGACAAAAAAAACTGTCCTTTTAAGGACACCACTCAATTGTCACAAAACTGTCCTTTTAAGGACACTACTCAATTGTCACAAAACTGTCCTTTTAAGGACACAACTTCATTGTCGACCAACTGTCCTTTTCAGGACAACCTCTATAGATTGGCTACATTACAAATTAATATAAACTACAACCATTTTTGATCTCATTGATCTCGGTTTGTAGCTATCGTTGGGTTCAAAATTAGTCTAAATAATAATCATTTGTTACGAGAGCTGAGTTTTTGTTGATATCAGTTTTAATAACAAACCTATCACTCTGAAATGCTTCCACATTCAGTCAATGTATGGTAAATGTGTGTTCCTCAAAATAATCTTTAATATGAAAGAAGAAACAACACAAGCTCCTTGCATTGTTCTTTACAGTCACAAAATTAGCTGATTTGTTATCAACTGAATGTATAACTTCGGCTGGGGGAGAGGCAAATCTTTACATGAGACTCAATAGAGGAGTGCCTGATAGGCAAAGAGTATAAGAATATGAAGGGTTTAGAAATAAAAGGTTTAAAAAGATAGAAAAGTTATATACAGATTTTTGTAAAAACATACAAAAATGAGTTTTTT
The DNA here is from genome assembly GCA_032209605.1 of Mactromeris polynyma. Lineage (NCBI taxonomy): Eukaryota > Metazoa > Mollusca > Bivalvia > Venerida > Mactridae > Mactromeris > Mactromeris polynyma. The sequence continues at coordinate 736,419 of JASFXZ010000008.1, read as the reverse complement.
TTCTTGAAAGATGAAAACAAGAAGCTAAGTTACTACAACTCAAAAAACTGTGTTAAAAATATATATGTAAGGAACATGAACATAGAATTTTACCATTGTATAAAAGCTTTCCAGACTATAAGCTTATTTTTTTATTCAAAATTATTTTATGCTGGAAATTGTTTGGGATGTAAATGTAATCTGTAATTACTTTCCAGCTTTCTTTTAACCATATTTTTGTGTTAAGTTTGAAAATAGTGTTTTCATTGCATAACTTAATATCACTTGGTAGCAGAGCTTTTTTTCAAGATGTGAAATAGTGCTGTTTTATGGGAGATGATTGCTTTATAAATCATTTATGTAAGTGCAAACTGAGTTTTGATTCTATGTATGGGGAAGTCATCAAGTAAAAAACTTGCTCCCCAAATTCTTTAATCAGAACAACACAAAAATGTACACCATTAAACTTCAAGCCATGTGATCACTGACGATCAGACAAACAGTACAGGTGAAAAGCTTTTGAAAATATTGACACTGACACACTGATAAAGCTCTCATTGGCTAATGTAGTCATACAATATTGGAACAATTATAGAGTTAAACTTTATAATTACATGCAAGGTTATCAGGAAATGGGTACATACTCAATGTACCTGGAAGAGTTGTTAAAGCTCTTTGCTGGTAAATCCATATAACACAAAAGCTTTATGATTACATAATGAACAGTGTTTCTTTGCTCTATCAGTGCAAGACTGGGGTTTACATGTTTTAAAAACATAGCTATATTTGTGAAAATTGATTACTCATCAGATTACATGTATGTTTGAAATATGTTGTGTTTAATAGAAACAGGATAATTATGACTTACATGGGTATGTATGGTTAGGGGGTGGAAAACTATTGCTTGAACAACTTCAATCTTAGATATGGTCTGCTTTTTATAACTTTACAATTATCTGACATGTTGGCGGCGTCCACATGGTTTCCGCTCTCTAAGTCAAAGAGTTTTCATCCGATCTTTACCAAACTTTGTGAAAATGTTTGTGGGCATAATATCTCGGCCAAGTTCGATAACCAGCCACATCCCTCAGGCACTTCTGAATTATGGCCCTTGAATTATCAAAAATTCGTCAAATTAACCGTGTCCGCTCTCTAAGTCACAGAGTTTTCATCCGATCTTTACCAAACTTTGTGAAAATGTTTGTGGACATAATATCTCGGCCATGTTCGATAACCAGCCACACCGCCCAAGGTACTTCGAAATCATGGCCCTTGAATTATCCAAAATTGGCCAAATTAGCTGTGTCCGCTCTCTAAGTCAAAGAGTTTTCATCTGATCTTCACCTAACTTGGTGAAAATGTTTGTGGGCATAATATCTCGGCCAAGTTCGATAACCAGCCACATTGCCCCAGGCACTTCTGAACTATGGCCCTTGAATTATCCAAAATTGGCAAAATTAGCCTTGACCGCTCTCTAAGTCATACAGTTTTCATCAGATCTTTACCAAACTTTGTGAAAATGTTTGTGGACATAATATCTTGGCCATGTTCGATAACCAGCCACACCGCCCAAGGTACTTCGAAATTATGGCCCTTGAATTATCCAAAATTGGCCAAATTAGCCTTGTCCGCTCTCTAAGTCAAAGAGTTTTCATCCTATTTTCACCTAACTTGGTGAAAATGTTTGTGGGCATAATATCTCGGCCAAGTTCGATAACCAGCCACATTGCCCCAGGCACTTCTGAATTATGGCCCTTGAATTATCCAAAATTGGCAAAATTAGCCTTGACCGCTCTCTAAGTCAAACAGTTTTCATCCGATCTTTACCAAACTTTGTGAAAATGTTTGTGGGCATAATATCTCGGCCAAGTTCGATAACCAGCCACGCCGTCCAAGGTACTTCGAAATTATGGCCCTTGAATTATCCAAAATTGGCCAAATTAGCCTTGTCCGCTCTCTAAGTCAAACAGTTTTCATCTGATCTTCACCTAACTAGGTGAAAATGTTTGTGGGCATAATATCTCGGCCAAGTTCGATAACCAGTCATATCGCTCATGTCACCCAGGAGTTACCACCCTTTGATTTTAGAAATTTCCTAAAATTCGTCTTGTTTTGACTCTGAGCTGTGTCTTATGACGGGCGTATTTTGTGACAGTTTGGCACTCTTGTTCTTACAACAGATTGACCTCATATTATCAAACTGATGTCACTGTCACAACTTGTAATAACATTACAATTGGAGAAAGAGAAGTACAAAGAATGTAACATTAATTCACAAAACAAAACTTGAAAGTTCAAACACAGTGCATTCTTTCCAGTCTGTCTTGTATAATCACAAATTGAATATCCATGAACTATTCCTTCCTAATGTTCACTGCTTTAGAGAAAACCCAAAGTGAGTCAAATTTAATGAAACCCATCAGTGTATAATGTCAGTCATGTTGGTTGATGGAATAGGTCTTACAACTTGTATGGAGGATATGGAGTTTCTATATTTGATATTGCACATACAGCATACCAGGCTGTGTAAAATTTTGAAAATTGCTCTATTCCTTAGAATGGTCATGTAAATATTGTGTGATAGAATGGATAAAATATCCTACTTTTTAAATTGGTACAGTAAGATAATAATTGATATTGTGCATACAACAAGGACAAATTCTTGAGTATAACATGACAGAAATTGACATGGACATAGTGTATATAATATTGTTAGCATGGTCAAGGTCAAATTGGTTTAGACATACAATAATCCTCATACAGTTGGGCGCATTGATAAACAAAACACAAAAATGTATCAGATATTATGTCTGATTTTTAGAACATTGTATTTTTGTAGATAAAATAGTTCTTTGTAAGTATTGCTTTGGCTCAGAGGGAAAAATTAAATTTGAATTGGGAAAGTTCTTTGCAAGTATTGCTTTGGCTCAGAGGGAAAAATTAAATTTGAATTGGGAAAATATACTATTTTGGTGGGGGAATCAGGGGCTGATATTTGGCTCCAATAATGGAGAATAGAGGGTTCTCGTTAGTGCTATCATATAGAGCACTAAAGAATTATGTGGTGAAAGCTTTTTTCCTTCACTGTCAAAATGTTAATTGTGTTAACAGTTTGGTTTTTCAGAATCTTATTTATTTCTATAGGAATATTAAAATTAAAAGTTGATATCGGGCATACAACATACTTGACCAAGTATTATGTTTTCTGGGTCATACAAATATGGACATTGTATCAATGGCAATGGCTAAGTATTGGTTTTGATAAGCCCTTAAGTACATTATGGCAATTTAATCATTTGTCTTAATTTTAGGTAAAACGTTCCAGTAAAAGGTATATGGTAATTCATATGTGGAATATTTTTACCTTTGTGCCTTTAATATTACATAATGGGAACAGAATATAAGTGAAGATTTGATGTGCATGCAACATATCAGTGCAAGTGTTATGGATGTCATACTCAAGTAATCTCATTTACTGAAATTTCTCTATTCGTTATTCATAACAATATCTTGAGTAACTGTTTGAGTGGTTAAAATATACTGTTGTGTAGTATCTTGTACTTGGCATTCATTTATGAGGTCAAATGTTTGAGTCCAGAAACATGCTTAGTGGTTATCACAACTTAAATGTCACATTTAATGCTTTAACTGCAACAATGGGACCTTGTCCATACAGTATGCACAGCAATTATTGATTGGTACTGTCAGATGACATTAAGAACATAAAACAGCAGGTTCTAACATTGGTCATAACTGTTTTAAAAATGAACGACCCTATTAATTTTGCATAACATGCATTTATATGCAATTGTATAATGATGAAAAATGATACATTATAATCATTATATTCCTGTTTGGTAGGGTAAGTTGGTAGAGCACAGGACTGAGCATTCAAGTCTCAGGATAAGGGTATATTTTTCATTTTCACCTAAAATGAATCCTGTAAGCTAGTATTGATCTAGAATTATTACCCCTGTGTCAATATCAATCAGCTAACATTAATTTTACTTCCATGTCCTGTATGCAAGGGCAGATCTGGGATTCGGATTTGGGGAGCATAAATTTTTGGTCATTTTTGGTTTTGTTCAATCCTTATAAAATGACAATGACTGTTTCTTTGTTTATAAACATCATCATATTGCTTCAATAAATCAAAATTGCTTATTTGAAAATTGCTTATTTAAAGATCTCTGTATATTTTCGTATTTATAGTTATTTGTAAGGTTGGGGAATTTTAGGGGGATGTCAGATGTGCCCCCTGGATCTGCTAGTGGTTAATGCACATCAGCATAAATGAATTACTGTTAGGAATTATTGCTCTTCTGTAGGTCACATTGATTTCTATGTCAGTTTGTCCTTTGAAAACAGGAATCTGTTAAAGTAACAACACATTATTGCATCCTCCTTCCCTGACCATTTATCATGTTGCCACTGGCATAACTCTCTGTTGACCACATTCACCAATCATGTCATCCATGTTCATGTCTTCATCATCATTCAGCTTCATTGACAAGATATGTTTGCAGCTCTATTTTTATGTTTATTAGTTCTTATAACTCTCGAACATTTGTTATTTGTTTATGTACCTTAAAATTACACTGTTTATATTTTCAGAATGAGGAAGACAGCTGTGATCCCTCTAGAATGGGTTCAACCGAGTCTAACAGTACTAATACTTTATGTCCTTGTCTGTTCTCATTTGATTTAGTATTTTGGTCCTGTGTTTGAGGTCATTAATACTATACCTCTAATACATGCTGGGAAGTTAGTGGTTCCTTGCAGAAGAACGACAGTGGTTAGTACTGGTAGGCAACCCAGAATTTGTATGGTCAACTGACTGCTGTATTATTGAATACTGTAATAACATGTTCTTTATTACCTAAATGCAACAGTCTTCCATGCATTGTTACTTCTTTTGTTGGAATTATTTAGAATTTGGTGTGTATATATTTTCAGGTTTTGTGTGAATGAGTAGTTTTGATGTTCAATTGCTTTCATCCAATCAGAATGAAGCTGGCTGTGAAATGTAATTTTCCTGGAACTCGTGAGTTTGAAGTTATTTCATTTTATTTAGAAATAATGATAAAAATGCAATTGAAAAATATAATATTACAATTACCATGAATAGTACTACAATTGAAACTGTTAGTTTATTTTACCTGGTATAACCAATATGCAAGGCCAAGGCAGTTCTTCAATTTTGGCACAATGATATTTTATGATATTATTATAGTACCAGTATGCTTTCTAAAACACATTGAGAAGAATCTGAAAAGGGATTTGCGCCCCTTGCCTCCTGAGCAATAATTTGAGGGGATGAAAGCGAAATCAATCTTGTATCTTACAATACAGAAAGACTGGTTTCGCTTTCACCCCTCAACATTTAGAGCTAGTATATCTGTAGATAAATGTAGTGTACGAATTGTGTACTATTTGTATTGAGTTTAAGAACTATTGATTTGTTTATGGTTTAGTTCTGTGGTATATTCTTGATTTCTTTGTGCATACTTTGTTGCCATTTTAATGATTCTGAATGCTTTTCAACTGAATTCTGTGTCAGTTTGGTAACCTATGGTCAATGTATTGGTTTGTGTTGGTCATTGTCCCCTTTCTTGTCTACATTTAACATTGATCTTTGATCATTGATGTATGCTCAGTTCTTGTTCTTTGTCGAGATGTAATTCACTGATCTGTCTCCAAGCCTATCTCACCATACATATAAAGCCAGAGTCTTAAATAGGATGATCTTTTAATATCTAGACTTTTCTTCTTTATTGCCCGGCTGAATTACATGATTTACGATAATTTTATGCAGGAATATCGTTTTAGTATCTATGCAAATTGTGCGAAATGATGGAAAAATGGGGAAATGTTACACACAGGGAGAATAAGTAATTACAAGCTTATTTATCAGAAAACAAACTGTTTATGTAACATTTGGCAGATATGTAGAAAGTATGTTCATGGTTTCAGTTTCCTCTTGACTGTTTAATCGATTTATTTAAATATTTTTAATTTAAATTTATTTGAGAATTTTTGAATTTGCTTAAAAGTAGTTACACAGCTTTGAGTTAGGTTTTATGTAATATTGATTATTTTTCTTGTGTAATTGTTTTGTTTATGATTATTTTTCTTGTGTAATTGTTTTGTTTAGGTGTCATTTAAGGGTATTCTGGACTTGCATCATATGGCAACAACTTTCGGCCAGACCCTATTCCAAATTTCATGCTAAGTTGGTTAAATGAAGACATATTGAACATGGTAATGAGGTTTATGGACCTTTCAGAACTCGGCACTTAATGCTTCAAAATTTCAAGCAGCAAATAACCTCACTTAGGATTTCAATAATCTTATAACTATTTCATTAACTTACTGTTGTATTAAAAATGTCAGCTATTAGGGTTAAGATAGGTTTAGGGAACTTTTTGGAACCTAATTTTACTCAAAATTGCATATTAGGGTTCATTTTTTGAATGAATGAATGTGTTTAATATAATTATTGTGTTTCAATTTATGTTGTTTTCTGTTAGAAGGCCATGTTTTATTTAAGAATTGTACAATTGTTTTTGTATACTTCTTTACATGTCACCTTCTGTAAATAAAGATATTATTATTATTATTTAAGGAAACATGTGGAACTTATTTCGCATCAAAATTTCAATTTAAGTGCATTTGAAAATATTTAATACTAAACTTTCATATTGAGGTTTAGGTTAAGGTACTTTTCGGAACTTTTTTGGCATCAAAATTTCATTAAAATTATTCCAAATACTTTATCTGCATATATCTTATTCTTGCATAAAGGAGCGGTTATGGTCTGAAGCTCATAGCGGCCATAATTTATCCTTTCAACTATTGAATTTAAATAAGGACATGTTCAATGCAAACTCTGTTTCCCTTAGGAATATTGAGGGGTGGAAGCGAAACTCCTCTATCTGCTTGTTTATAAATAGGCAGTTAGACAATTTCAATTTTACACCTTGATATTAACCTCAGATTAGCTATCAACTATCCACGACTCTTCAACTTTTCATTTACTTTTCTTAAATTATTTAAGGTTCAGGGTCTTAATGTTTTAGGGATTTAGGTTTACTTTAAGGTTGTGATTAAGGGTCATATGGTCATTTCCAGTATACAAGGTTAGGCAGAGAAGTCGTTAGTCCTCTAGCCTCATTTAGGAGTTTGTATTAATATTGCATTTTTGCTGCTTATTGATATCATGAACATACTTATATAATTCTGATGAATGATCAGATTACAAATTTACTGATTATTTTTCTTGTGTGAATCTATCATACAAAGGTCAGTACATACCCCCTTCCCTGTATGTGTGTATCTTTCTTGAGAGGAGATTTTTCTGTTGGCCTCTGTGTTATTTGTGAATGACATGTTTTTGTTTATTGACGCAAGTTCTGTCCCGTTATCCCATCCAGAGTGCTCTCCCTTTATCCCTTCTCCATTGTGTGTTTGTATACAAAATACAGATTTCACATATCCTTGCTGTAGGAACATCTTTCTTTTTTGATGTGTTCGTCTATTCAACTCGTGCACATGATTCACTTGTTTATGCTGATTCAGTTTCCTCCTGTGATAATGTATAAACATGGTTGTAACCCAATGGTCCACTCGATGTATCTTTTGACAATGACCAATACATCCCTTCTGAAAACTCTTTGTCTATAAGTTCTCTTACCAAGATGGTTCCATGTGGCTGTCAGTGTTTTGGGTTTGGTTATGAAGCTTGTAGTGTAGATATCAATATGTTAAGTTATCAATAGTGTAGATATCAGAAATTTTGTATATAACTAATATATTAATCATTTAGATAAGAATGTCATAAATATTACACCCATATATTATTATATTATTTTTATTTATGTTATTCCTTCTTTAGTTTACGGAATGAAGCAGACACTGGCACAGTCTCTTGGTTTATATGTATTGCTTAAAACATGTTTTGGTTTATTTTCTCCATGTACTACAACCACAATGTGGGATGTTTGGTGTGGAATGATGGACAAATGGTATAGTTGGGAATCAGAGACCTAAGATAGCAGGTAAATTACTTTTTATCATATTTTCTACACTTACTTTAACTGTTGTACAATAATACTTGAAGTTGCCAGAAAGGATCAGAACCTTAAGCAAATTGCAACATGGCAGTTTTCTTGCTGTTTTACAGCACAAAGTGCTCAATGATGAGCTATTTGGATCTTTAGCTGTCAGTCCATCTGTCATCTGCTATTTAATTGTTTACACTCTAGAATCCACATTTCTTGAGCAATCGTAATCAAACATAGAATAATGTCTATATGGCCATCAGTTCTTGGCCAGTTTCAATTATGGGCCAAATCATTCTACTAGATCCAGAGTTATGGCCCTTGTATTGAACAAACAGGAATAAAATCAATTAATTGATGATAATATATCACAAAATCTATTAACAGTATGTAGTTGTCATACATTATAAACTTTGAAGATCATATGAAAGTTATGGTCTCCTTAAAAAACAATTTTTTTTAACCAACATGACATTTTATGTCGCTCAATATATATTTTAGAGAAAATTATTTTTAATTAAATTTTGTGCACATCACCCGAAATGAAAGTATCAGAACTTTGTTAAACATAGTAGTTGGTCATGCCACTCGATATAAGTTTGATCCAATAAAATAATAAGTCTGGTAAAGTCCGGGCATATAATAACATGATTTTAAGCAATTCCAAGTATGGATAACAGGATTTGATACACTACTGTGCGGTTGTTGCTGTTCTTGCCTTGAATTGACAATCTGTCCATTTATCACACCAGGCAAATGTCACAAAATAAAAAGGATGCAATGATCTGGACATATACTAGCTGCATATTGTTAAAAGACTGTTACTGACCTAAGGAAGTGATAAATATCAGCTTATGGTAAAATCATAAACAAAATTCTGAGCAAAAATGATCCCAGTGAAAATATAGTCATGACATAAATAAATAACTGTGCAGTGTACTCAATCTATTAAGAGACCACTTTATTAAGCGACCACTTTTTGGCTGTCCCTTGGGTGGTCTCTTACTACAATGTCTACTGTACTAAGAATATAAGGCAAAAATATGAATTATGATAGTTAAAACACCTCAAGCTCCTTGTCTCTGTGATTTTCTAAATTTACTGCCGGATATAGGCTGTTTCCCCCTATCAAAAAGTGTCCATTTTCCCCAAAAATCTTCATTTTTTCCCAATTCTTTGTTCATTTGTCCCCCCTCTGACTGAATTTCTGTCTTTGTGTATTTAACGTTTTATAAAAGAATCTTTGCTCTTACATCACCTTATATGTATAACAAACACCAGCCACAGCTGAAAAGTTATTTTTATAAGCAAAACAACCATAACCTGATTTTCCCAAATTTGGTATTTATCGCGGCTCTTTTACCAATTAAAAAGGCACAGGCAGTAAAATTATTTAAAAAAAATCACTGGCAGTTGTACAAATGTGTCCACTCCTGTACATTGCAAATCTCTGTGTTGGCTGAACACTGCGATTGAACATGCTAGGCCACCATATTAAAATGAAAATGCTGGCCATTATACCTGTTAATTGGCGGACATGCTGCCCCAAAATGACAATGGTGAGTGTTCCTTGGCAAAAACCTCAATGAGCATACTGTACAGTGATATAGATCTCAATACTTGCTTCACATGAAATATTGTGACAAAACTTGGTACATAGATGGAGACTACATTTTGATTACTTGGGTCAAAGTCAGTGCTTCTAACACTGTATGCAGACCATTTCCTGATTGCCTAACCAGGTGAAAAGTTCTTGCAATTAGCATAGAGATTTGCTCAGGACAATGACATTTGTTATAACTGACGGTACCTCGTTGGTTAGAGCACTATAGGCTGTTACCTGGGAAGCCCGGGTTCCATTCCAGCAGACTGGGCAGGTCATGTTTTTCTCGGACATTTGGCTACTGTCATTTGTTCTCCACCTCTGATTCATGTGGGGAAGTTGTCAGCTGCTTGCCTAAGGGCAAGTTAGTATTTGTTGTTAATTAATTCCATGGAAACTGCATGGGAACTGCATGGAAACTCACCACCATATACCAAAAAGTTGTTGATTAATTGGCAAAACCTGATTAAAACATACAAATCATCTATATACATATGAAATTGCACAAATACTTAACCCATCAGCACTATGAACTATTTTTGAAGTTATAAAACATTCAGATTGATCCTTTGACTGTGATATAATGTTCTCCAGTTAATTGTTATAAGGATATGACAATATTTATACAATTTTCTATCTGCTAGGTTATTAATCTGCTTGTTCCGCAATGTTTGGTCAAGGTCACGCTTGAGGGTCATATTATAAGTGCGTAATTGTTTCTTCTCGGCTCCTTACCCATGTGCGGCTTTCTTGGATAAATATCAAGAATAATCTTCGTTGATAAGTGGTTTTGTTAAAGCCATTTCCTCTAAATGAGATTGTCTCCCATCTACCTGAAAATGATAACTGTCAAATATGGTAGATAATAAATAATTGATATTGGCTCCATACTATTACTGATGTAATATATTCTTGAAGTTAACGTCTCCTGATCATTATTGTTAGGGCCTAACCATCCCAGCTTCGTTGAAAACATGACATAAAGAAGTAATAATTCTACACTAATTCACTAACACAATTTCCTGAACTTATTCAATCATGAAATATGAATTATTGGTCCATAGTTTCAATACTTTTTTAACAATATTTTAATCATCGGTAACAGTTGGTAGCTTTTAACACCATGTACAAAATGAAGCCATATTAAAACAATTGCATTTTTAATGGTGTTAAGTATATATTCTTGAGGGTTATTGAACAACAATGACTTTACTATGGAATTAACAGAAATAAATAATTTGTTAATTTTCTAACATTAATGGCAACAATAAAAAGTTCAATGTAAGATAAATGATATATTTTTTGTAATTATGTATGCATGTTGATAATATGTGAAAATGAATATACTGCTATTATCACACTCGATTTAAAAGTAAATTTATAAGATCAGAAAACTAGTCTATAAGAACAGCTAGTAACTGTCGTAGTGGACATAAAACATGCAAAGTTTTAAATCGGCCCCTTAACGTTTGGAAAATGACAATTTTTCCTACATGGTCTATGTGATTAAAGGTGAAACTCGAAGTAAGAACATTTTTAGTTTGAATAAATATTTTTACACTAAATAAAAGAGAGGAAATTGTAGAATACTCGTAAAACTGTTAAAATATTCTAGTAATAAGATAAAGCTGTATAATCTACATTGATAAAAACTGGTAGAGCTGGAAACTTGATATTGATTTATGAGTCATTTTCAAGGGAGACAATCCACTTCAATAAGCCAGCTAAAAGGCAGTGAAAACTGGGTATGCCTAAATTGGTTGATGAGGTATACCAATCCATTAAATGTGTTTGTTCTTTTATAGAATTTTCTTAAAACTTTTTTATAGAATAGTTTCTAAATTACTGTATGTCATCAATGGGAATAAACAAATGATATTTGTATAATAAACTGTAAATGAATTAATTCATGTTTAAATCATGTAAAATACAGTCAAATCTGCTTTAGTGACCGCCTGCCCTAAATGATCACATTGTTATCTGCCCTTTTCATGTTCCTTTATTCCAGCCCACATGATACAAGTTTAAATAATTATATCACATATTGTATTCCAAGACAATAATTTCCAATGAAAGAAAATGTCATACTTGGTACAGAACGCATATTTAACAATATCAACATCATTGAGTGCACCTTTGTCTCGATTGTTTTGTTGTGATGTCACGCACATGAGTTGTTATTTCACAAGTGAGTTATCAAAATTATTACCACTCTTCTTTGTATGTTATGTTATAAATGTGAGATATAGAATTACATGATGTAATTGGACAAATTCTGTTGGAGTCGTCTGCATGCCGAAATTGAGCTGGAAGGATTTCTTTGTTAACTATTTAATGAAAATTGTGTAACAAATTTACTTCTTTAATTTCAGGTCTACATTCATTATTTGTTGGTGTATCTGCTGGTCATTGTTGAGAAACATGTCTTGTGCGGAGATCCTGGGATACATTTCATGGTGAGTTAAATAAAACTGTCACAGAATTCTACATATGAACAACAAATACTGATGAAAGAGCTAACCCACCAGCATTGATACTTATGCCTCATATTGGTTAGCTCTGTTAGTCAATATTTTATTGTGGTGATTCTGCTGATTGAGGGATGAAAGCAATACTCTGTCTATAACATTCTATATTCATATAGACTTTTTCACTTTCACCCCTCAAAATATTCAATTGAATAAGCAAAGCACTAGGCTATTGGCAACACCGAACATTAACTAAACTTAAGGACTATATCTTAGGTTAAAATTCTATTTTAAATGGACAGCATATATCATTATTTTGCTTGTATCCAATTTTCACTATATTAGCAAATCAAAATAAGTCGTTAAATTGTAACCGTGAAAATTTAGTAAAATATGTAAACTTTGAAAATCTTCTTGTCCAAAACCTTAATGTCTAGAGCTCTGATATTTTGTGTGTAGCATTGTCTATAGTGGTCATCGTACAAGATTGCATAAATTATTAAGTTCCGTCAAAAAAACATGGCTGCCAGGGGCGGGACCATGTTCCCTAAATGTATATAGTGGAAACTATAAACAACATCTCCTAAACTACTCAATGGATTTTGACCAAACTTCACAGGAATGATCCTATATGTATATAGTGGAAACTATAAACGTCATCTCCTCTTAAACCCTTGAATGGATTTTGATCAAACTTTACAGTAATGATCCTTAGGTGGTCCTCTTCCGTTACATAAATAATTTTGGTCTGTTCATAAATAGGTCAAAATTGTACATTTGAAATATAATATTTAAATTCTTGGACGTTCAAGTTCATCAAGCTCATGGATAAATTTACACAATGTTTATGCACAGTTCATGAACTATTCATGAATGCATTTCAATGGGTTTAAATCTGGCGTGGTCAGGAGCAAGCTAGACTACCAGCCTGAAGGACCCGGTTCAATCCTGGGTCCATCCAGCTACGGTCACTGTCGTGATTTGATCTAAGAATCTTTCTGAGGTCATTCACCTCCCACTGCTGATTCAAGTGGGGAAGCTTTCAGTCGCTTGCAGTGAAACCAAGGACTGCACTGACTATGGAGCTGTTAAATGAAGACAGCTGTTAGTAGGGGGTTATTTAAACAAATTCAATTGAAAAGATACTGAGGAAACAATATACAGAATGGTCAGTCAGCTCTTATCAGCTGTTTGTGGAATGTGAATTCCATCCTCACTATTACAGAATGTTAATAGTCTAAGCCGTAAATGGTTGCTTATAGCAATGACACAAAATGTATCAATTAAAATGAAGACTGTTCCATTAATAAACGACCACTGTAAGTAAACCTTTACATCAAAAGCTTAAATACGAGGGGCATTTGATAAGTAATGGCAACAGCGGCGGGTTATTCAAACCCCTATCATTAACCCATAAATGACTATTTGAGACCTTCAAAGTACTCTCCCTGCGACTGTACACACTTTTCAAGTCGAATTAGCCACTCAGAAAATGCACCTTTAAAGCGTTCTTTGGGTATACTGTTTATATACTGATATAACGCGCTGCCTACGGCGCTGCGCGTTTCAAAGAGGCGCCCTCACAAGCATGATTTAATATATGGGTTCAACCAAAAGTCACAGGGAGAGAGATCTGGGCTATATGGAGGGTGTGATAAAACATGAATATGATGCTCCTTCAGATCATCTTGTACTACAGCTGAACGATGTGCTGGTGCATTGTCATGTAGCAACTTGATGCCGCGGACCCCTGTCCGTGGGCGCTTTGTTGTGTAATAGTTAACAACAGCCGGTAGTATATTTTCTTTGTATAATATACCAGTAACACTTCTGCGTTCAGGGACTGGGATTTGGGCCACAATTCCATCGGAATCGAAAAACAGGGCATACATAACGCGTCTGACACTTCTACTGCGCCGTGCAATTACAGGCCGTTGATTATTTTCACCTATCCACATTTTGTTATTTTCTTTAGTGGCAGGCTCAAAAAAGTACAGCCATGTTTCATCACCTGTTACATTTTCTTTGAGGTGCCTGGGGTCTTTATTTATAAACATAGTGAGAAGAGCCGAAGCTTTCTCTACCCGCTCCCTCTTCTGCTCAGGGGTGAGCAAGTGCGGTATCCAGCGCGCACAAACCTTGTGTATGTTTAACTTTTCCTTTAAAATCAAGAAAACCCATGACGAATTGAGACCCGATATCTCCCTGATCTGTTCAACAGTACATCTGGCATCTGTTTCTATTATATCTTTTACAGTGCAGATGTCTTTGTCAGACACTGCAGATTCTGGGCGCCCTGGACGGGCCTCATCTTTAATGTTAGATCTGCCATCTTTAAAGAGAGAAACCCACCGGGCAACTGTGCGATATGGAAGAGCACTTTCTCCATATACCTTGACTAAATCAGATTGAATATCTAAAGCGCTCAAGCCAAGCAATCCACGTATTTAGCAATACGCCCTTTGCTCCTCGCGAAAATCGCTATTAGCTTCAGCCATTTTTATAGCCACTATAATGTACCACGCTATTTCAAACTTCATTTTAAAGTTCATTTGCACGTGATTCGCGTGTAATTTTTTGCCAGGTGAACGGAAAAATCAATACTCTTTCCATCGGTATGCTACACTAGTGGATGCACGTGAAAATCGATAAAGTATTGGATCGTTGCCACTAATTATAAAATGCCCCTCGTACTGTAGTCAATCACAGTACATAAAATAACTGTGTTTTTGAGAAATTATCATGTTAAGTGGTTAAACAATTCATCAAAATTAATGAACTTTGGTTCATGAACTAGTTTTAATGCTAGAAATTAATTAATGACATTGGGTACATGAATTTGTTTAAATGGATGTTTGGTGGACAGTGAAGGACAGTTCATGACTATTCATTAACATTTCATGAATGTTCATAAAGAGTTCATCAGTTCATGAACGGATTCTGGTATGATCTAACTGATGGAGCCAAATTAATGTACTATAATGCATATATTCTTCCCATTCTTGATTACTGTCATTGGGTATGGGTTTAATACATGAAATGCTATATCAATAAAGTACAGTAAAACCTCTATAATAATACCACCTTGGGACCCTTGAAAACGGGTCTTCTTTTTGAGTTGGTCTTAATATTGAGGTTGAATAAAGAGCAAAATGGTGACAATGGACTTGAAAGTTGTATGCTTAATTTTGAGGTGGTTTTGTTATTGAGGTGGTCTTTAAGTGAGGTTTTACTGTTCAAGTATTTTAATTAAGAGCTGCCAAGATTATTCTGAACCAGGCAATACAATCTTCTTCACAATTGTTCATAGATCTAAAATGGCTAGAATAAAGAAATGGGTTAAATATCAAATGGCAGTGATAGTTTTTAGCAAATTAACCAGTTTTTAACAGCATACTAAAGCCCGAATATCATTATTACAATATTACCATAACATCTTCATAATTTATGTTTAAAACAAGTATTATAATTTAGTGTAGGTAAATATGTCATATAAGTGTTCTGTATAAGTATAATTATATATTGACTAGATTGAAAATGATATTACATTTCTGTAATTAGTCATTGGTGTCTTCTGCTGGCTTTGAAAGTACAAATATGTCCAAATTAGCTGAAGTTCTGCACTGTGGGATTATAAGTGATTCTCATGTTATGTTTAAATAAATGCTGTGGTACTGCTTTGGTGTATGATAGTACACTGCAACTCCATTACAACGCGATGAGAGGGGTCCACGACTCGCGATCGCATTAGACTGCATTAAACTTTCCCACCCACCCAATATATAGCATTGTGCATACTTTGTGTTTTCATAATATATAATAAATATAGATCTCAAGACCCCATTGCATGGTCTGTATTAGGTAGCAGTGGTAGAGGAAAGGATATATGAATACTGGTAACCTAGAAATGTTTGCAACAATATTTCTGTTTTTTTTTATTTATAGACATTTTTGCGACTGTAAAATGTTCACATTTTTACAAGAATCATGATTAAATAGTGGATATTTGTGTGTTTCCATGTAAGATTGAAAGTTATTTCACTGAGTGAGCAGCAGAGAGAATATTATCGAAAGTGACATAACCGCAAGTGAAAATTTAAGTCAGATACTCATGAGGTGAAATGACTCGATCTCACACCGAAACATACAGATGTTCTATTTATTTCATGCATCATTTTCGTCCTTTTTATTTTTTACACTTATTAATTACTTCAAATTTCCGTTCAATACCTCAATTTTTTACATGACGCCGTTTATATGTTGTCATTATCTTTTTGATAATTTCACAGACAAACATTTCAGATGTAAGTAAGGAATTGCGTAATTTATTCGAAGAAAGTGTGCAAGGGGAAGGGGTCTGCCCTGCAACATTGAGCTGTGAGGATTTTAATGAAATTGATGGCTGTAGATATGTAACAAAATTCCTCCTTTACTTTCAGGTCTCCATTCAATGATATGTTTGTGTATATGATAGTCATTGTTGAGAGCGGTTTCTGGTGCTGAGATGCTGACACACATCACATGGTAAGTTAGACTGTCACATAATCCATCATATAAACAGGAAATATTAACCAAAAGAGCTAATCCACCAGAATAAATGCTATTATCTTAAAGATTTGTAAAAATTAAAATGATATTCTGAGTATTTCCTACTAAATTATGCTCAAGGAAGAAATGGCAAGGGAGGTAACAATCACTATACAATTTGCTACCACTCCCTGTGTGTCAGTAATGAGGTAAACCTGCACTATGGTATAATATAAAATGTAAAAAATGTAAATACAAAATGGTGGGTTAGCTCTGTTAGTTAATATTTGTTGTCAAAATTCTGGTGATAATCAAATTGAGTTAAGCTAGTCTTTAAGACTATCAATCTCATTGAAATCAGCCCCTAACTTTAGCTCCATTACTTTCTGCTGTTAGGATCTAAAATAGATATGCATGATCTACGCTCAAATAGAATTTACGGAGCTCGTCTGAGATCAACGAATATTCATAACTCTAAACCACAGCAATTTGCAGTCGACGATTTGATTGGCTACTCAAAGGTCACAAGAATGTGACCTGTATTGTGCAGTCATCAGATCCAGTTAGCATATAGTATAGGAGTGTGCGACTGGAGCTGATTTTAATGAGATTGAGACTCTATATGCATATACTGTGAAACCTAAATTAGACCACCATTGGTTCTCAAGAAAATTGGTCTTATCAATAAGGAGGTCTGATTTTTATTTAGTTAAAATGTGGATGAAAAATTGAAAACTGGTCCCTGAAAATATGGTCTCAATAATGAGGCGGTCTTACTATTGAGGTGGTCTTTTTGTGAGGTTTTATTGTAGATCAAGCAGCATAATTATGAGCACTGCTGTATGAATTTCAACCTCTTCTTTAAGTGAGGTCATTTACATAAAACATCACATGTGACATCACCATGTACTGACAGTAAGCAATCTTTGTCCCATATTGCAATGGAAACGAAGTGACCCTAGAGAGTAAACATTGTATCTTGTTTGCAAATATTGACATGACATGTTGCGTTTTCTTGAAATGACATCACTTACAGAAGAGGTTGTAAATCCCATAGCAGCGCTCTCGTATAGACTTTTCATTTTCATCCCTCCAAATTGTGTCAAGAATTCAATTGATCTTTAAAGTTTCGATCGTGGCTTATAGAAATATCTCATTGCCTTACAAAGGTGCTTGTTGTTGGCAACACCAAACATCAACTTAACTTAAGGTATGTTCATTTTAAATGATAATACACAAATTCCTGGAAATCTTGGCATTAAATTTATTATAAAAATTACAATTACATGTACTAGGTTAGAATAATATATCACTTGATAACTAGTAAATTAATATATATTTACAGTTACTGTCAAATATACTGGTGATCGATAATACATTCTTCAAAGAAAACTAAATACAACTTAGAACATATTCAATAAATATTTGCTCAAGCATATATTGAACAAAAATATGTTTCAAAACATTCTATTTGAATATGATAATTGATGTATTAGTTAATTATTAAAACAGAAACATTTATAGACATAATACAACAAGATTATACATGTACATTGTAGTTGTAAATCTCTGACAAAGCTGTATTGATGCCGGGCACATACCTTTAAACATATGTATATAATTTCACACTAATAAATAGAGAATATTTGTATGTTTTGGTGTAAGATCAAAAGTTATTTCAACAAGTAAGCAACCCATGCAATATTTTCAGGAGTGGCGTAGGTGAAATACTTTCCATCTTGCACCGAAACATACAACAATTCTGTTTATTTCATGCTTCATTTGGGTTTCTTGTGAATTAAACTTGTTAATTACATTTCATTACCCCATGCCTCAATATTTGATTTGACTTCATTTGCCAAAGCCTGCACCTTGGCCATCAAGTAGTTCTTTTTCAATACAAATGTGAACTCCTTAATTAATTTAATTGTGCTATACTTCATAAACTCTTCTATTGGTCTTAATCATTCTAAACTTCATAAACTCTGCTATAGGTCATAATCATTCTAAACTTCATAAACTCTTCTATAGGTCTTAATCATTCTAAACTTCATAAACTCTTCTATAGGTCTTAATCATTCTAAACTTCATAAACTCTGCTATAGGTCTTAACCATTCTAAACTTCATAAACTCTTCTATAGGTCTTATCCATTCTAAACTTCATAAACTCTTCTATAGGTCTTAGCCATTCTAAACTTCATAAACTCTTCTATAGGTCTTAACCATTCTAAACTTCATAAACTCTTATAGATCTTAACTATGCTATCCAGCATAAGCTCTGCTATATGTCGAAATGCTGACAAACATTTTAAACTCTGCTGTAAGTCTTACGGCTGCTAAACATCATAAACTCTGCTAAAGGTCTTACCCATGTTAAACATCATAAACTCTACTATAGCTCATAACGCTGCTAAACATCTAAACTCTGCTACAGGTCTTACCCATGTTAAACATCATAAACTCTACTATAGCTCATAACGCTGCTAAACATCTAAACTCTGCTATAGGTCTTACCCATGTTAAACATCATACACTCTACTATAGCTCATAATGCTGCTAAACATCTAAACTCTGCTATAGGTCTTACCCATGTTAAACATCATACACTCTACTATAGCTCATAACGCTGCTAAACATCTAAACTCTGCTATAGGTCTTACCCATGTTAAACATCATACACTCTACTATAGCTCATAACGCTGCTAAACATCATAAACCCTACTATAGGTCTTAAAGCTGCTAAACATCATAAACTCTACTATAGCTCATAACGCTACTAAACATCATAAACTCTACTATAGGTCTTAAAGCTGCTAAACATCATAAACTCTACTATAGCTCATAAAGCTGCTAAACATCATAAACTCTGCTATAGGTCTTACCCATGTTAAACATCATAAACTCTACTATAGCTCATAACGCTGCTAAACGTCATAAACTCTACTATAGGTCTTAAAGCTGCTAAACATCATAAACTCTACTATAGCTCATAACGCTACTAAACGTCATAAACTCTACTATAGGTCTTAAAGCTGCTAAACATCATAAACTCTACTATAGCTCATAAAGCTGCTAAACATCATAAACTCAGCTAATAGTCATAACTATGCTAGACATTATAAACTCTGCTATATGTCACAACACTGATAAAGATGATAAACTCTGCTATACTCCTAACCATGCTAAACATCATTAACTCTGCTATGGGTCTCAATCATGCTAAACAGCATACACTCTACTATTGGTCTCAATCATGCTAAACATCATTAACTCTACTATTGTTCTCAATCATGCTAAACAGCATACACTCTACTATTGGTCTCAATCATGCTAAACAGCATTAACTCTACTATTGGTCTCAATCATGCTAAACAGCATAAACTCTGCTATTGGTCTCAATCATGCTAAACAGCATTAACTCTACTATTGGTCTCAATCATGCTTAACATCATAAACTCTACTATTGGTCTCAACCGTGCTCAACATCATAAACTCTACTATTGGTCTGAATCATGCTTAACATCATAAACACTGGTGTATTTCTTAACTTTTCTAAACTGCATAAACTCTACTATTGGTCTCAACCGTGCTAAACATCATAAACTCTACTATGGGTATAACCATGCTTAACATCATAAACTCTGGTATAGTTTTTAACTTTGCTAAACAGCATCAACTCTGCTATAGTTCGTGACCATGCTAGACATTATATACTCCGCTGCAGGTCTAACCATGCTAAGAGCTCTCCTGGGATTGCTTTAGGGGGTCTGTGCGGTCCAAGATCAGAATGAATTAATTCAGAACAAAGAGTACGAAATGGGTAATTAAAAGTCAGACATCCAAATAAAATGAATGACAAGTTGGTGACGACAAAAACAAGTTAAATATGTACCGTCATGTATTCCTTTGCCATACGTAATACATTGTGATATACATGAATGTATGTAAAAACCATGACGGTTTTGGTTGAATTATTTTCTTCATGGATTTCATAATATCTGGGTAGGAATTATCAATCAGTGAATAAATTTGTATAACATTAATATCAAATGATACTTTTTGAGTATAAATGTACATGTCTGAGAACTAAAGCATACTATGTTATATTATGTAAAATTCCATTAAAGAACAAGAAAGAATATTGTCGTCTGCATTTCTAAGCAGATTTGTAATTTCTAATGGCGCAGGAAAGATCTGGCATTGTCGGCATTGTAACACCTTCAGTCGAATAAGGTTTTTTGAATAATGATAACATAATACCACTAATCAATGGACTAGGTTTCCAGATTTAACCAGATTAACCAACTCTATTTGATGGTATAGTGGATTTTTAATGTATGATATTATAACTGATATATTCACAAGTATTGTTACATCAAAAACAGGCATCCGAAATTAATTTCATTCTTCATGTCTGCATTGTGTTTTAACTCGGCTTTAACTGAAAATCAAAAACTTATACATGTACATACTTAATTAAGGCCTATCTACTAATGCCGTATCTTGCCTTAGTCTATTCAAGCTTGATGCATACTGACTAAAAATAACTATGAGGATTTTTTATTAGAAAAGTAATATTGTTTTTACAGCTGTTGCCGAAAACTATCCAACAAAGCTTCAGTTAACTAAGTCTCCACTGCGTTTCAAGTTTTAAAAATGTTGTAATACAAATTAGGTTCCAACAATTCTGGTCTAGTCGATAAAATTGCATAATGTTAAAAAAAGTGAGGTTATTGAAATAATATATTGTGGTACATATTGCAATGCACTGCTAAAGTATTGCAATATATCATGGTACACTATAGACATAAGATGACACCCCTATAAAAAGTTTTATATGAAGTGGTTCAGTAAAGTTTCAAACTTTTATTTTAGTTGACACAAATTTATTTATCTGTGATTTCTTTTTCAGGATCAAAAGACAATGATGATCCATGTAGTGTTACATAAAGCCATGTATGTGTTCTTGGTTGTGTTGTTGCTGCATGTTGATTTACTGAATAAGGTAATATAAAATATTGAACAACAAAATGTCAAATAATTGATTAAAGGGAGACAACTTGCATTCAGTTCAAGATCATTCAAGAACATTTTCCAACATTAGACATCACTTCAAAGAAAACAGGCTTTCTAAGGTCAAATACTTAGATCTATACTTTTTTTACCAAAAACGAATATTTTATTACGAGTTGGAAGTTAAATGGCTAGTTTATTGCAAATTATGACAATTTCAGCAAAATAAAACATATTTTCATTGACAAGAATATCATTCCATACTAAATTCCTGACAAAAGTTATGTTAAATACATTAATTTACATACAATATGTAATGCCACTTTAATAATATCACAGTATGTTAAATTAACTTCATGATGTTGTCAGAATAAAACATTGGCAGTAGAATATACCAAATACTAAGCAAATGCCTTATGAAATGTAGAGCAAACTATTCCTTTTGAATCATTAATACTTACTGGTATACTTTCCATAGTCAGTCAGTGGGTCAGTCGGTCAATAAAACTTCAGAACATTGAATAACTGTGAAGTGAATTAATAAATGAAAGAATTGTATTCTGAACATCAAAAGTTTGAAATACTTTGGTTGGTACTTAAGTCTGCCAGTATTTCACAAAAATGTGGAATTATAACTGGTTTTGGTTTTTGTAACCGAATGAAGACATACCATCAAAGTTTAAATATCATTTTTTGCTTTCATTTGATGCATTCAGGTGAAAGCTATCACACCTCACTAATTAAGCACATCTTAATCTGAAGAAATCTGAACATTGACAATTGATTTTCTGTTCATATAGGCCAGTGAAAATAAAAAAAATGGGGATAAAAATAGTAGAAAATGTTATAGAACAAAATGTGGATTTCTGTTGCAGATGTATGTAGAGTTTCAATTGAATAATTTAATAAAATAAAATGCACATTGTTACAAAAATATAATATCATGGCATTGTGATAAAATTAACTGTTCATACAAAAATATTGATGATTACAATTATTAGTAAATTATTAAATTTCCTGATATTTTAAACTTCGTATTTTAGTATATTCGAGTATATTCGAGAAATCAGGGCTAGGAGTATCAAATTTGTGACAA
Organism: Mactromeris polynyma; assembly: GCA_032209605.1. Classification (NCBI taxonomy): domain Eukaryota; kingdom Metazoa; phylum Mollusca; class Bivalvia; order Venerida; family Mactridae; genus Mactromeris; species Mactromeris polynyma. The sequence continues at coordinate 713,672 of JASFXZ010000008.1, read as the reverse complement.
ATAATAGTGAAATATTTCAAATGAACACCTTTGTCTGAGGTTATAAAACTTGAGATTGATTTCAAATCTTGTTTTGTGTGTTTTCTAAGATTAATTCTGTTGTTTTATAATTGATCATACAGTAATTGCCATATAACATAAATAATTAACCTAAAAAGTTACTGAAACATTTAACAAAATATCTATTTGACAAAATAAGTTGTGACTGAAAAAAAGCTTTGAGTACAACAACTGATCTCAAGTTTATAATCTCTGGCCATGGGCATTGATGAATTGCAGATTCACACTAAAATTAAAGCAAAAGCTAAAAATACAGAAATAAAATTATTATCAGATTTTTTTCATGTACAAAATGATGGGGAAAAATAATAATAGAGAAAATTAAAACAAAATTTGATAAATTCTTTGCCACTGAGATTACAGTAAAAAATAACTGGGGCTTGTTGATTAATTAACCAAAATATTGACTGACTTACTTTAAAAAGTAAATACATGTAGTAGAATAATTAGGGATGGGAATAATCAGTTATTTTGTAAACTAGTTAACCGGAAAATCTTCCGAACGGTTTATCGAACGAGAATACAAACATTTATTGCATTAGTAGATTAACACACAGTTGGTACATATACTGACATTTGCAATTACATGTATATTGATGATTTGCCATCACTTTTTTAACTTAAATTATTAACATACAGAAATGTATTCTCTATAAAATAGTTATAGTAAAAAAGTAGCTGAAAATTATCTCAAGATGTCACACACACCGTATATACCATGTACTGAACTAACGACAACCATATCAGCGTCATTTGAATAACCGTTTTTGAGGTTTCTTCGTTGGCATAGTGGGTATGGTTGCAGTTTCTTCAGTGCTAGGTGCTGATGTCATAGGGGTCATAGGTTTGAACCCCTTTGGGTTCACTAATGAATTTCAAAAATTTATTTGAAAGATATTCATTAAAGTCAAGTCTGTCAGTTAAACATTTAAGTAGCTTAATAATATCACCCAACTATAGTTGTTTTGATGAAAAATGTTGGATTTTGTCTTGAATGATAATTGTACTAGGTTGTTTTTTTGCATTTTAATAAGCAGACATATTTTCCCATCATGCCTTAGCATCTGCATTGACTTGGCTCATTTTGCTTTTCTCATGATACTTATACACTTAGCAATTAAATACAGCTATAGTAATTTACAGTCGGACCTCATTCGTTCAAATTCATCGGGTTCAAAATTTTAAGTAATACTTGGTTTCAAATAGCCCATTTCAATTTGACGCGCATAAGAAGATACATTAGGACCTGATATTTATTTCCGATTATACCTAGTATTTGGACAGAAGGTCGTCAAATAAACAAGGTCCTAACCCACTTTGTTATTTGAGGATATTTTTGATATAGCTGTGTTAATTGTGACAAAATTGAGAACATACTTTTTTATATTTCAGGTATGGAATGAATCTCATCAAACAACTTCATCAAATTGGTGCATTTGTCCCGTCAATGAATGGTTGTCCAGAATGAATGGTTGTCCAGAATGAATGGTTTATTTTTGAACGTTATTAAATAACAAAAAGTGACATATTAGACATGAATGATATGTTTCAACATGGACCAGAAGACTTTTGTGTTAGAAAATAGACAATTTATGTACTTTCCATTGTGAAATCTTGTTTATTATGTTTGTTTTGTCCATAAAGGACCATGGTCCGTAGAAGTGACCAGATATAATTTGTTGCATCTTGTTGGTCTTACTTATTGCTATCTACTTACTATAACCACCCACTGACATCCATGACTGATCTATTCTCTTAACTGCTCCACCATCTTTGGGTTTTAGTTCACAGTTTTGATAGATCAAATACAAACCATTAATTGGTTTCTTCATCATAAGATGAAGAGTTTTTCCTGATCACATGGCTTATTCTATGATTGAAAGTATTGACCCACATTTGATGACAGCGGTTAAGTATGATAGTCAGTTGCAAGTTACAAAAGACTACCAAGGCCTGCCATTGATTAAATGAAGCAGCCATTGGATAATAGATGGATTGTCAAGTATTGGTGGCAAAGTAGGGCTAGACTTATGTGTCCCCAGTTGGCAAAGGGGCTAACTCGCCTATGAAGTTCTGCCACATCTTAAGCAGGGTAGAAGGGAGGCTACTCTTGTTTAGAATGGCGCCCAAGCAAGGTAGAGTTATGCATCCTGCTTAAAAATGGTCGCTATTATGAATAAGAGTAATGTCCCTTTATTACAAAATGGATGCAATTTTAGACATGATTTATGTCCCCTGATGTCAAAATGGCTGCCATTTTCGCGGAATATCAACCATTTTGAAATCAGGGGAAGTAACCCATGCTGAAAATTTCCGCCATTTTGAAAGAAGGGAGGCTACTCATGTTTCGAATGGTCGCCTAAAAGGTACAGTTATGCCCCCTGCTTAAAATGGCGCTATAATGAATGAGAGTAATGTCCCTTTATTACAAAATGGATGCAAATTTAGACATGATTTATGTCCTCTAATGTCAAAATGGCTGCCATTTTCGCGGAATATCAACCATTTTGAAATCAGGGGATGTAATCCGTGATGTTAATTTCCACCATTTTGAAAGAAGGGAGGCTGCTCTTGTTTCGAATGGTCGCCTCAAAGGTACAGTTATGCCCCCTGCTTAAAATGGCCGCTATAATGAAAAAGAGTAATGTCCCTTTATTACAAAATGGATGCAATTTTAGACATGATTTATGTCCCCTGATGTCAAAATGGCTGCCATTTTCGCGGAATATCAACCATTTTGAAATCAGGGGAAGTAATCCATGCTGTTAATTTCCACCATTTTGAAAGAAGGGAGGCTGCTCTTGTTTCGAATGGTTGCCAAGCAAGGTAGAGTTATGCATCCTGCTTAAAAATGGCCGCTATTATGTATGAGAGTAATGTCCCTTTTATACAAAATGGATGCAATTTTAGACATGATTTATGTCCCCTGATGTCAAAATGGCTGCCATTTTAGCGGAATATCAACCATTTTGAAATCAGGGGATGTAATCCGTGATGTTAATTTCCACCATTTTGAAAGAAGGGAGGCTGCTCTTGTTTCGAATGGTTGCCAAGCAAGGTAGAGTTATGCATCCTGCTTAAAAGTGGCCGTTATTATGAATGAGAGTAATGTCCTTTTTATTACAAAATGGATGCAAATTTAGACATGATTTATGTCCCCTGATGTCAAAATTGCTGCATATCAACCATTTTGAAATCAGGGGAAGTAATCCATGCTGTTAATTTCCACCATTTTGAAAGAAGGGAGGCTGCTCTTGTTTCGAATGGTTGCCAAGCAAGGTAGAGTTATGCATCCTGCTTAAAAATGGCCGCTATTATGAATGAGAGTAATGTCCCTTTTATACAAAATGGGTGCAATTTTAGACATGATTTATGTCCCCTGGTGTCGAAATGGCTGCCATTTTCGCGGAATATCAACCATTTTGAAATCAGGGGAAGTAATCCGTGCTTTTAATTTCCACCATTTTGAAAGAAGGCCGGCTACTCTTGTTTTAATGGTCGCCAAGCAAGGTAGAGTTATGCATCCTGCTTAAAAATGGTCGCAATTATGAATGAGAGTAATGTCCCTTTATTACAAAATGGATGCAATTTTAGACATGATTTATGTCCCCTGATGTCTAAATGGCTGCCATTTTCGCGGAATATCAATCATTTTGAAATCAGGGGAAGTAATCCATGCTGTAAATTTCCGCCATTTTGAAATAAGGGAGGATACTCTTGTTTCGAATGGTCGCCTCAAATGTACAGTTATGCCCCCTGCTTAAAATGGCCGCTATAATGAAAAAGAGTAATGTCCCTTTATTACAAAATGGATGCAATTTTAGACATGATTTATGTCCCTTGATGTCAAAATGGCTGCCATTTTCGCGGAATATCAACCATTTTGAAATCAGGGGAAGTAATCCATGCTGTTAATTTCCACCATTTTGAAAGAAGGGAGGCTGCTCTTGTTTCGAATGGTTGCCAAGCAAGGTAGAGTTATGCATCCTGCTTAAAAATGGCCGCTATTATGAATGAGAGTAATGTCCCTTTTGTACAAAATGGATGCAATTTTAGACATGATTTATGTCCCCTGATGTCAAAATGGCTGCCATTTTCGCGGAATATCAACCATTTTGACATCAGGGGAAGTAATCCGTTCTGTTAATTTCCACCATTTTGAAAGAAGGGAGGCTACTCTTGTTTCGAATGGTCGACAAGCAAGGTAGAGTTATGCATCCTGCTTAAAAATGGCCGCTATTATGAATGAGAGTAATGTGCCTTCATTACAAAATGGGTGCAATTTTAGACATGATTTATGTCCCCTGATGTCAAAATGGCTGCCATTTTCGCGGAATATCAATCATTTTGAAATCAGGGGAAGTAATCCATGCTGTAAATTTCCGCCATTTTGAAATAAGGGAGGATACTCTTGTTTCGAATGGTCGCCTCAAAGGTACAGTTATGCCCCCTGCTTAAAATGGCCGCTATAATGAAAAAGAGTAATGTCCCTTTATTACAAAATGGATGCAATTTTAGACATGATTTGTGTCCCTTGATGTCAAAATGGCTGCCATTTTCGCCGAATATCAAACATTTTGACATCAGGGGAAGTAATCCGTTCTGTTAATTTCCACCATTTTGAAAGAAGGGAGGCTACTCTTGTTTCGAATGGTCGACAAGCAAGGTAGAGTTATGCATCCTGCTTAAAAATGGCCGCTATTATGAATGAGAGTAATGTGCCTTCATTACAAAATGGATGCAATTTTAGACATGATTTATGTCCCCTGATGTCAAAATGGCTGCCATTTTCGCGGAATATCAACCATTTTGAAATCAGGGGAAGTAATCCATGCTGTTAATTTCCACCATTTTGAAAGAAGGGAGGCTGCTCTTGTTTCGAATGGTTGCCAAGCAAGGTAGAGTTATGCATCCTGCTTAAAAATGGCCGCTATTATGAATGAGAGTAATGTCCCTTTTATACAAAATGGATGCAATTTTAGACATGATTTATGTCCCCTGATGTCAAAATGGCTGCCATTTTCGCGGAATATCAACCATTTTGAAATCAGGGGATGTAATCCGTGCTGTTAATTTCCACCATTTTGAAAGAAGGGAGGCTGCTCTTGTTTCGAATGGTTGCCAAGCAATGTAGAGTTATGCATCCTGCTTAAAAATGGCCGCTATTATGAATGAGAGTAATGTCCTTTTTATTACAAAATGGATTCAAATTTAGACATGATTTATATCCCCTGATGTCAAAATTGCTGCATATCAACCATTTTGAAATCAGGGGAAGTAATCCATGCTGTTAATTTCCACCATTTTGAAAGAAGGGAGGCTGCTCTTGTTTCGAATGGTTGCCAAGCAAGGTAGAGTTATGCATCCTGCTTAAAAATGGCCGCTATTATGAATGAGAGTAATGTCCCTTTTATACAAAATGGGTGCAATTTTAGACATGATTTATGTCCCCTGGTGTCGAAATGGCTGCCATTTTCGCGGAATATCAACCATTTTGAAATCAGGGGAAGTAATCCGTGCTTTTAATTTCCACCATTTTGAAAGAAGGGAGGCTACTCTTGTTTTAATGGTCGCCAAGCAAGGTAGAGTTATGCATCCTGCTTAAAAATGGTCGCAATTGTGAATGAGAGTAATGTCCCTTTATTACAAAATGGATGCAATTTTAGACATGATTTATGTCCCCTGATGTCTAAATGGCTGCCATTTTCGCGGAATATCAATCATTTTGAAATCAGGGGAAGTAATCCATGCTGTAAATTTCCGCCATTTTGAAATAAGGGAGGATACTCTTGTTTCGAATGGTCGCCTCAAATGTACAGTTATGCCCCCTGCTTAAAATGGCCGCTATAATGAAAAAGAGTAATGTCCCTTTATTACAAAATGGATGCAATTTTAGACATGATTTATGTCCCTTGATGTCAAAATGGCTGCCATTTTCGCGGAATATCAACCATTTTGAAATCAGGGGAAGTAATCCATGCTGTTAATTTCCACCATTTTGAAAGAAGGGAGGCTGCTCTTGTTTCGAATGGTTGCCAAGCAAGGTAGAGTTATGCATCCTGCTTAAAAATGGCCGCTATTATGAATGAGAGTAATGTCCCTTTTGTACAAAATGGATGCAATTTTAGACATGATTTATGTCCCCTGATGTCAAAATGGCTGCCATTTTCGCGGAATATCAACCATTTTGAAATCAGGGGATGTAATCCGTGCTGTTAATTTCCACCATTTTGAAAGAAGGGAGGCTGCTCTTGTTTCGAATGGTTGCCAAGCAAGGTAGAGTTATGCATCCTGCTTAAGAATGGCCGCTATTATGAATGAGAGTAATGTCCTTTTTATTACAAAATGGATGCAAATTTAGACATGATTTATGTCCCCTGATGTCAAAATTGCTGCATATCAACCATTTTGAAATCAGGGGAAGTAATCCATGCTGTTAATTTCCACCATTTTGAAAGAAGGGAGGCTGCTCTTGTTTCGAATGGTTGCCAAGCAAGGTAGAGTTATGCATCCTGCTTAAAAATGGCCGCTATTATGAATGAGAGTAATGTCCCTTTTATACAAAATGGGTGCAATTTTAGACATGATTTATGTCCCCTGATGTCAAAATGGCTGCCATTTTCGCGGAATATCAATCATTTTGAAATCAGGGGAAGTAATCCATGCTGTAAATTTCTGCCATTTTGAAATAAGGGAGGATACTCTTGTTTCGAATGGTCGCCTCAAAGGTACAGTTATGCCCCCTGCTTAAAATGGCCGCTATAATGAAAAAGAGTAATGTCCCTTTATTACAAAATGGATGCAATTTTAGACATGATTTGTGTCCCTTGATGTCAAAATGGCTGCCATTTTCGCGGAATATCAAACATTTTGACATCAGGGGAAGTAATCCGTTCTGTTAATTTCCACCATTTTGAAAGAAGGGAGGCTGCTCTTGTTTCGAATGGTCGACAAGCAAGGTAGAGTTATGCATCCTGCTTAAAAATGGCCGCTATTATGAATGAGAGTAATGTGCCTTCATTACAAAATGGATGCAATTTTAGACATGATTTATGTCCCCTGATGTCAAAATGGCTGCCATTTTCGCGGAATATCAACCATTTTGAAATCAGGGGAAGTAATCCATGCTGTTAATTTCCACCATTTTGAAAGAAGGGAGGCTGCTCTTGTTTCGAATGGTTGCCAAGCAAGGTAGAGTTATGCATCCTGCTTAAAAATGGCCGCTATTATGAATGAGAGTAATGTCCCTTTTATACAAAATGGATGCAATTTTAGACATGATTTATGTCCCCTGATGTCAAAATGGCTGCCATTTTCGCGGAATATCAACCATTTTGAAATCAGGGGATGTAATCCGTGCTGTTAATTTCCACCATTTTGAAAGAAGGGAGGCTGCTCTTGTTTCGAATGGTTGCCAAGCAAGGTAAAGTTATGCATCCTGCTTAAGAATGGCCGCTAATATGAATGAGAGTAATGTCCTTTTTATTTCAAAATGGATGCAAATTTAGACATGATTTATGTCCCCTGATGTCAAAATTGCTGCATATCAACCATTTTGAAATCAGGGGAAGTAATCCATGCTGTTAATTTCCACCATTTTGAAAGAAGGGAGGCTGCTCTTGTTTCGAATGGTTGCCAAGCAAGGTAGAGTTATGCATCCTGCTTAAAAATGGCCGCTATTATGAATGAGAGTAATGTCCCTTTTATACAAAATGGGTGCAATTTTAGACATGATTTATGTCCCCTGATGTCAAAATGGCTGCCATTTTCGCGGAATATCAATCATTTTGAAATCAGGGGAAGTAATCCATGCTGTAAATTTCCGCCATTTTGAAATAAGGGAGGATACTCTTGTTTCGAATGGTCGCCTCAAAGGTACAGTTATGCCCCCTGCTTAAAATGGCCGCTATAATGAAAAAGAGTAATGTCCCTTTATTACAAAATGGATGCAATTTTAGACATGATTTGTGTCCCTTGATGTCAAAATGGCTGCCATTTTCGCGGAATATCAAACATTTTGACATCAGGGGAAGTAATCCGTTCTGTTAATTTCCACCATTTTGAAAGAAGGGAGGCTACTCTTGTTTCGAATGGTCGACAAGCAAGGTAGAGTTATGCATCCTGCTTAAAAATGGCCGCTATTATGAATGAGAGTAATGTGCCTTCATTACAAAATGGATGCAATTTTAGACATGATTTATGTCCCCTGATGTCAAAATGGCTGCCATTTTCGCGGAATATCAACCATTTTGAAATCAGGGGAAGTAATCCATGCTGTTAATTTCCACCATTTTGAAAGAAGGGAGGTTGCTCTTGTTTCGAATGGTTGCCAAGCAAGGTAGAGTTATGCATCCTGCTTAAAAATGGCCGCTATTATGAATGAGAGTAATGTCCCTTTTATACAAAATGGATGCAATTTTAGACATGATTTATGTCCCCTGATGTCAAAATGGCTGCCATTTTCGCGGAATATCAACCATTTTGAAATCAGGGGATGTAATCCGTGCTGTTAATTTCCACCATTTTGAAAGAAGGGAGGCTGCTCTTGTTTCGAATGGTTGCCAAGCAAGGTAGAGTTATGCATCCTGCTTAAAAATGGCCGCTATTATGAATGAGAGTAATGTCCTTTTTATTACAAAATGGATGCAAATTTAGACATGATTTATGTCCCCTGATGTCAAAATTGCTGCATATCAACCATTTTGAAATCAGGGGAAGTAATCCATGCTGTTAATTTCCACCATTTTGAAAGAAGGGAGGCTGCTCTTGTTTCGAATGGTTGTCAAGCAAGGTAGAGTTATGCATCCTGCTTAAAAATGGCCGCTATTATGAATGAGAGTAATGTCCCTTTTATACAAAATGGATGCAATTTCAGACATGATTTATGTCCCCTGGTGCCATTTTCGCGGAATATCAACCATTTTGAAATCAGGGGAAGTAATCCGTGCTTTTAATTTCCACCATTTTGAAAGAAGGGAGGCTACTCTTGTTTTAATGGTCGCCAAGCAAGGTAGAGTTATGCATCCTGCTTAAAAATGGTCGCAATTGTGAATGAGAGTAATGTCCCTTTATTACAAAATGGATGCAATTTTAGACATGATTTATGTCCCCTGATGTCGAAATGGCTGCCATTTTCGCGGAATATCAATCATTTTGAAATCAGGGGAAGTAATCCATGCTGTAAATTTCCGCCATTTTGAAATAAGGGAGGATACTCTTGTTTCGAATGGTCGCCTCAAAGGTACAGTTATGCCCCCTGCTTAAAATGGCCGCTATAATGAAAAAGAGTAATGTCCCTTTATTACAAAATGGATGCAATTTTAGACATTATTTATGTCCCTTGATGTCAAAATGGCTGCCATTTTCGCGGAATATCAACCATTTTGACATCAGGGGAAGTAATCCGTTCTGTTAATTTCGACCATTTTGAAAGAAGGGAGGCTACTCTTGTTTCGAATGGTCGCCAAGAAAGGTAGAGTTATGCATCCTGCTTAAAAATGGCCGCTATTATGAATGAGAGTAATGTCCCTTTTATACAAAATGGATGCAATTTTAGACATGATTTATGTCCCCTGATGTCAAAATGGCTGCCATTTTCGCGGAATATCAACCATTTTGAAATCAGGGGAAGTAATCCATGCTGTTAATTTCCACCATTTTGAAAGAAGGGAGGCTGCTCTTGTTTCGAATGGTTGCCAAGCAAGGTACGTTTATGCATCCTGCTTAAAAATGGCCGCTATTATGTATGAGAGTAATGTCCCTTTTATACAAAATGGATGCAATTTTAGACATGATTTATGTCCCCTGATATCAAAATGGCTGCCATTTTCGCGGAATATCAACCATTTTGAAATCAGGGGATGTAATCCGTGATGTTAATTTCCACCATTTTGAAAGAAGGGAGGCTGCTCTTGTTTCGAATGGTTGCCAAGCAAGGTAGAGTTATGCATCCTGCTTAAAATTGGCCGCTATTATGAATGAGAGTAATGTCCTTTTTATTACAAAATGGATGCAAATTTAGACATGATTTATGTCCCCTGATGTCAAAATTGCTGCATATCAACCATTTTGAAATCAGGGGAAGTAATCCATGCTGTTAATTTCCACCATTTTGAAAGAAGGGAGGCTGCTCTTGTTTCGAATGGTTGCCAAGCAAGGTAGAGTTATGCATCCTGCTTAAAAATGGCCGCTATTATGAATGAGAGTAATGTCCCTTTTATACAAAATGGGTGCAATTTTAGACATGATTTATGTCCCCTGGTGTCAAAATGGCTGCCATTTTCGCGGAATATCAACCATTTTGAAATCAGGGGAAGTAATCCGTGCTTTTAATTTCCACCATTTTGAAAGAAGGGAGGCTACTCTTGTTTCGAGTGGTCGCCTAGAACGTAGAATTATGCCCTCTCCTTTAAAATGGCCGCTATTATGAATGAGGGTAATGTCCCTTTACTACAAAATGGATGTAATTTTAGACATGATTAATGTCCCCTGATGTCAAAAATGGCTGCCATTTTCGCGGAATATCAACCATTTTGAAATCAAGGGGAAATCCGTGCTGTTAATTTCCACCATTTCGAAAGAAGGGAGGCAACTGTTGTTTCGAATGGTCGCCAAGCAAGGTAGAGTTACATGTGACTTTCGTGGCTACTACCATATTATTGATATGTGACTTTCGTGGCTACTACAATATTATAGACATGTGACTTTCGTGGCTACTGCCATATTATAGACATGTGACTTTCGTGGCTACTGCCATATTATAGACATGTGACTTTCGTGGCTACTATCATATTTAATCATTATAGGCGTGTTACTTTCGTGGCTACTACAATGTTACAGACATGTGTCTTGCGTGGCTACTACCATAGTAGCCTATGCAATTCTGAAGAATTTATTTGGTAAGGTATATAATCGAATGCTTATATTTTTTCTTACCTATTCCTAAAAGAAATTGTATTGATGATGCAAAACCAAATTTAAAGTTCACCTTTGATTTTCGATGTTAACGCCTGTAACATAGACACTGGAATGGTGGAAACTAACACGTACGTGTGAAAAGACGTCAGTGTCAATTGACGCGTGTTGGCAGTTGATATACTGAGTTAAAATAACTACACCTTTAAGATGGCTGATCGACCGTTATCTTATCACCAGACGACATTTACGTCAGACGATTTATCGAGTTCAAGTTCAATTTACACAACGACTGATTCTATAGATAAAACAACAACAACAAGAGAAGCTTTTACAGAGAGAAATAACACTGTAACAGGTTTACCACCAGTGCCACCGCCGATCACATTAGATGATATTCTAAGTCAGTACTGGGAATATATCGTGTCACGTGACCTTGGTCCCTATGGTTACCCGATCATAAACATACTTGGAACTCTGGGTAAATTATTGACTTTCATTGTTATGTTTCACCCAAAGATGCGACATCGTACAACATGTTTCTACATGACCATAGTGTCGGTGTTTGATACCCTTGTGTTATATTTCGCGTGTCTAAGACAATGGTTGTCATTTTTACATGTTGTACACCCGCTCACAATGAGCCACGCTGCTTGTAAAACACTAAACTTCTGTTCCTACGCGAGTTTTGACATTGCAGTGTGGATGCTGGTCATCATGACAGTGGATCGCTTTCTTGTTGTACAGTTTCCATTCAACGCCCATAAGATATCATCAATACCAAAAGCAAGGCCTATAATCATTATTCTGGTTATAACCATCGTTTTGTTTAATGGATGCTTCTTCTGGAGTGTTCAACTGGATGGTAGAAAATTCTGCAACTGTTTGGAAGGGTTCGAACATTTTCCTGACAACATATGCCTTTCATTGATGTTCAATGTTCTTATAATCTTAATCCACACACGGTCTGTAATCGTGCGTTGGACAACAATGAACAAAAACACGTCGAGATCGAAGAAAAACGGCAGCAAGGGGAACTACTCCGTTTGTCATCAATGCTTCTAACTGTAACGTTTGGATTTACTTATGCCCCGGTCACACATTCACGGATCGTCTTGCCGGATCCACTACGGATGGAAACTCACGGATGACCCCGGAAAAGACTCTATCCGTGGTCCGCTACGGATGCTCTACGGTTTGACTACGGGTTTTGACGGATCAACCAAGGATAATGCAGAAAATGGGCTAGTTGACAACGGGACTGATACGGATTGCTACGGTTCGGTACGGATTAGTACGGGATGACACGTGTCACGGCGTATGCACTGCGGATTAACAACGGTTCGCTACGATTTTAGTACGGGTTAGCACGAATTAGAACGGTCTGGCACGGATAAGTACGGACTCTCACGGAGCGCCACGGACCTGCCACGATAAGCAATCCGTACACATAAACTCCCGCGCTCGCGTGTTCATTCCACAACTTTTTAGGTACAACCTCTGCTGCTTCGCTTCCAAGGTATCTAAGTTGCCACCCCTGGTGTTCTGCACATCGTCCATGTTAACACCCTCTCTCCAGGCTCCGGGGATGACGTTGTGGTTAACATCCTCTTGATCCATGAGAGGGTTCTGTTCACCTGGATATCTGACCCTTATGATGTTGTGAAGGCACACACAGGCGAGGACTATAACATGTACTGTATCAGGGTCCTGCAACATGACGGAGAGCAAACACCGGACTCTGTTTGCAAGGATACCAAATGCATTTCCACAGCTCGTCTGGCCCTCCAGAGGCGGTAGTTGAAGATCCTCTCGTCATTGGTAAGACCCCGTATGGAGAAGGGCTTCATGAGCCAGGTTTTCATGCCAAATGCATCGTCTGCAATGATATAGTAAGACATCAGTCTGTCATCACCGGGAAGGGGGCTGCTGGTGGGATGCCGATTACACCCCTTTCAATCGCGTTTTTCAGCTCACACTGGTTCCAAATCTGAGCGTCGGGGCAACCACCTTGTGCACCAATATTCATCCACCGGAACTTGTAATCGGCGTCGACTATGGCCATCAGAACTATTGAGTGATATCCTTTATATTTGTGGTATAGGGAGTCACCGTTCTTAGGACATCGTATGGCAACATGTTTACCATCTAGAGCACCGAGAGCATGTGGGAACTGCCATTTTGCAGAAAAATGGTCGGCTTTTGTCTGCCACTGTTCAGACTCAGTAGGAGTGTCGATAACATCCCCAGCATATGTTGCAATTTTAGTCCCGCATACGTCCCGAACAATACCAGAGATGGTATTGTGCGCCACCCTGAAGCCATACATCAAGGTCCGGTAGCTATACCCCGTAGCCAGGTATCGCAGGGTGACTGCTAGCCTCACTCCAGGTTCGATGGTCTGTACCAGGTAATGTTCTCATAATCATGCGACCCACTACTTGTAACAGTTTTCGGAATATATGTGGGTCTATTCTCACAAAGTTCTTGAAAGCAGCTGGATTTTCCACACTCAGTTCAGCCATGAGAGCGTCATACTGGCCGTGGATGGGTCGTCGGAGGAGCCAGTCCCCAGTCCACCATCTCTTCTGCTTCCGGTCACCTCTCAGTGTGTCCTCAAGCAGCTCCACCATGGCCCTGGCATTTTGTGCCATATCAATGTCCAGGTCCAGCCAGTTAAGTGCCAGCCTCAGTTGTTGGTTGTTCATGTTGGTTGTTGTTAGATGTAGACTTCTTGGGTGGAACAGATATGAAGTAGAGCCCTATCAACTGGAAGTATTTATACAGAAGTCTGGTGACAGAACGGGGGTGATACCTAGATGACAAAATCCGTTATAAACTGTAGTGGACCGTAGTAAGCCGCATTATGCCGTGATGTCACGTAGGAATCCTTGAGAAACCTTGGTAATCCCTACCTATCCCCAAGAGAACGTAGTGCGATCGTGCTGATCCGTGACAAATCCGTAACAAACCGTATTGTATCCTTGGCTAATCCGTGGTGTAACCGTACAAGTACGTAGTTCATCGTAACTAACCGTACCGATCCTAGAGTCCGGGGATGTACTACGAATAAGTACGGTTTATTACGGGCTACAACGGATTAGTACGTTCTAATACGGATCAGTAAGGATGTACTACGGTAGTCTGATCCGTGGGGAATTTTTGAACATGTTCAAAAATTGTCACGGATATACAAGTACTACTACGATTGACCCAGGATACAATACGGACAGCTACGGACCACTACAGATTGCCACGAATGATGCCGGATCGTATCCGTGGCTAATCCGGCGTCCGATCCGTGAATGTGTGACCGGGGCATTACTGTCCGCACCAAATGGGATGTTAGCGTGCATCAGGAAAGAAAAGAAGATTTTTCTGTCACTGTCGATAGCTTTCGTGATATTGCATTGTTCAGATTTCTTGCCACAGTGAAATCATATTGTACATTTCCTGTGATACTGTATGACTGGACAAATGTTTCGGCGAGAGTTGTAACGTGTTATCATACGTGACCTGTCTAACGGTCGGAGGTCAAGGTCATCGGTATATTCAGACGCAATAACTCGATCAACATGAGTGAGCGAAGAGCCTGAGATCCATGCACTGTCCAGTACGATTATAGATAGTTATATACATGTATGAATATATATCATATTATTAAAAGAGACATGGATAAATGACTTCTCAGATATTGCTGTAGATAATTTTGACTATTTTATTTTGAATAGAGCGGAGAGGAAAGCATCAACTAAACGTTCATCCGGAGGGTTGATTGTATATGTGAGAAATGATTTTCTTTGCCCTGAAACTCTAGTTTTAAAAAGTCAGGATGATATAATTTGTGTAAAATTTGACGGTAAATTATTGTCATTGGAGGATGATTTGTTTGTATGTCTTTGTTTTGTGGTACCTGAAAACAGCAGTCGACAGAATATGATAGAATCACATACTATGACGGATTAAATTACTATGCTAGATTTAAAATATGAGCATGGTGTTAATTTAGTTTTGTGTGGTGATATGAATGCGCACACTTCTGATTGCCTGATTTTGTATTTAATGATGACACTTTACATATGGATGTGACTCGATGTTCTCAAGATATAGGTCGTATCAATGATTATGGGTTTATGATGTTAGATTTATGTAAACAAACAGGTATGCGTATTTTAAATGGCCGTTGTGATAGAGATAAGCAAGGGCGTTTCACGCATGTTGGTAAAAGAAGTTCGAGTGATGTAGATCATGTCATAACTACACAGAATTTATTTCAATCCGTGTGTATGTTAAGTGTACATGATCCTAATATCATGTCTGATCATTGTTTAATTGATTTTTCACGTGAAAATAAATGTACCAGGTCTAGTTATAAATCGAATATTCGAAAATGTAAATTTAGTATGATAAACAAGAAACACGCAAACTAACTGCAGCTAGACATTAAACATGCTCAGTTATATTGGAATATGGAAAATGATTCTCTTCCCTTAGTCTAAAGCACCTGTGTCTCAATACTACTAATGGTGTTAAAATTGGAAAATATAACGGGCAGACTAACTTGTGTATGCATATTCATACGTCTTTCTATGCCTCTGCTTCTGACACTTATATACAAAATAACCTCAATTATTAGATCCTATAGAAATGCTCCATTACATCATAGAGGTGCCCCGTCATAAGCATAAAATGTATTTTTACAAAATTATTACCAGCATGTAAGGGAGAGGGGGAGAGGGGAGGAGGGGAGGAGGGGGAGAGGAGGAGAGGGGGAGAGGGGGAGAGGGGGAGAGGGGGAGAGGGGGAGAGGGGGAGAGGGGGAGAGGGGGAGAGGGGGAGAGGGGGAGAGGGGGAGAGGGGATGTATGATACATTTACATGTATTTCCATATTTGATAAGTTATGAGATATTGAAACATGAAACAAATGTGTGTGATTGTCATGTTATATTTTGTAAAGCTATGTATTTGTACTTAGGTATAGACGTTACATACAATAATGCAATTTAAGTTTGTTTACTTTAATTAGACGGTCACCATAGTAACCATTATTTCCTGGACTGGTGAAATTATGTTTTACATTTATTTGGTAATTGACAATGTTACTTGTAACGTATTGTAGACATAGTATTGTATTGTAAGCTTGGCATTATCCATTTAATCTTATAAGGTGTAATTATATTTTCCATGGTGTAATCTTACGATTTTCCATATGTCCAACTAAATTATACACCAAACAACTTGCGACCTGTTGTTGTTCAAATGTTGTGTTTGCAACAAGAACCGCGAACACATGCACACCACCAGAGTCACACATGCACACCACCAGAGTCACACATGCACACCACCAGAGTCACACATGCACACTACCAGAGTCACACATGTAAATGTAATGTACTATCATGATTAATATTATTGTTATATTTTATGTTGTATAAATGTTCGTGCTTTTCGTTGTCAAGGGCAAACATTGTCGATATGCAAAAAATGTGTTAGTTTTGTGGTAAACAAAGTAATTAGCATTTTCTTAGATTAATTGAAATTGCTTCTGAAGACAATAACACGTGCTGTTTAGCTAATCAAGATTATTAATCATCATTAAGTTTAAAAGAGATGTAATTGAACAGAACATATATTTTATTTTTCAAACACAGATTGCAAAACATTATATTTTGCAATAAAATGTGAACAGATAGTATGGATAAATGTATACTCAACCAAAAAAGAATCCTGACACAGTATATTTAACCTATGCTCTAGGAATCAGATAAATGACGTTATTTTGATGAGAGGGGTGGTAAATTGAATTTCCTGTAACTGGCAGTGAATTTTTGTGTTTTTGAAATAACAAATATTCATTTTCCTGGCATTTTTTCGCAGTTTTTAAAAATTAATACCGGTTATGGCCACCTCTGGCTCTGACGAGTGTCTCTATGCGTCTTCTCATTGAATTAACGTACCGTTGTAGCAGACGGTTTGGCATCTTGTTCCATTGCGTAACGAGGGCATTAGCCAATTTGAAAGTCAGTTTTGTTATTCAGCACATATTGACAGCGTACACGTCTGCTCAGCTCATCACAGATGTGCTATATTGGATTCATGTCCGGAGACATGGCTGGCCATTGCATTACGTTGACGTTGGCGGCGGCTAAATGATTACGAGTGACCCGTGCAGCTTACGGACGGGTCATTGTCTTATTGAAAAACAACAGGAGCATTCAATCCAATAAATAGAAATGCTTCAGCATCTAAAACTTTATTAATTAACCTCTGAACATTCAAGTTTCCACGAATGACAATGAGTCTGGTCTTTTAGCCCCCCCCCATGATCCCACCCTACACCATTACACCACCGCCTCCGAATCTGTCATGATGTCTGACACAAACAGGGGCAAATCGCTCACCTTGACGGCGTTTATCATGTTGACGGCCGTCGGCGTGACTGAGATTGAACGCGGACTCGTCTGTAAACAAAACTGTGTTCCAATCTCGGCGACGCCAGTGACGGTGCCTACGTGCCCAGTGTAAACGAAACTGACAATGGCGTAGTGTCAGTATACCCTCTGTATATGGACGGCGTGCTCTAATCGGGTTATTTTGTTCACGCAATCTAATGCGTATGGTTTGTGAACAAACATTATACACTGGTGTCGTTAACGTCACATATCTAAACCTGTTACGTAGGTGTGTCAAGACAATGGCATAGTCATCCCGCTGGCTAGTCGCTCTTGGTCTTCCTGACCTAGGAAGATCATGCACATCACCAGTCAACCTATTACGTCTAGAGAGTTCATGAATAGTGTTCCTACAACAGTTTAACGTCCTACTTACGTCAACGACAGATACGCCCGCTTGCAAAATCCCGATAGCTCTATTTCCTTCAGCCTCTGACAATATTGGTATTATGTTTACACCAGATTTCAGTTGTGAATTGAGTAGTGCGCTAGCTAAGGTACAATGTGACACACTTGTTTACACTTTATCGGATCATGTTTAGTGTGCACAATGTCCACGTGCAAAAGAAGCAATTTTGAGATTAACCAATTTTTAGAGACGTCGTACGAAACAAATTTTAAACACGTGTTGTGTAATGAAAGACCATCTGTTTGTGGCATGATAATACAAATTTTATGTATACAAAAACATTTACGTCTCATTATAAAGCGTCAGGTTTCTTTTTTAGCTGAGTATATATATATAATGGCGGACATTTGTAAACACAACACAAAGGATTTGGAGGTGGTGATGGTAATCACACTTTAGTATAGTCAGATGAAAAAATTAACCTGATCTTGGCCTTGTTTAAATGAACATATACTAGAGAAAATAAAAAAACGCAGGTTCGGTTTTGGTTTCATAACTTGTTTATGGATGAACCAAATTTACTTAAATTTCACACGCGGTGACCTTGGTATACTGCTTTGCGTTCAGTTACAGCCAACGCAAGCCGATCGAAGTTCGCGTCACAAATAAGTTTATTGAACGCCTCGTTTTTATTCTGGTTCCCTGCCTCAAAAACAGTAAGGACAGGGAACCAGCCTAGCATTCATTTTGCAATTTGGTTCCCTGTGTGCAGTCATTGTGATACGGTGGACCAGGGATACAAAACCAAACCTGAGTGACTGTTAGCCGTGAGATTTTTCAGGTGACAGGAGTATTTGTCTTTGAAAAACGCCAAATCGTGAGGCTAGGATGCCAAACGCGTTTTCTACTACTCGGCGAGCACGACTTAAACGATAGTTGAATATGCGTTTCTCTACGTCGAGTTTAACATTCGCTTGACTGAATGGCTTCAATAAGTTTTCAGTCATTGCAAATGCGTCATCCCCGACGAAAACCCGACGAAAACATATGGCATAGGTACAGCATCATTCTCATGTAGTATATCTGGTTCTGGTATTGCAAGTTCATTTTCATGCAACTTCTTACCAAATGCTGTATGGCTAATCACTCCTCCGTCGGATACGCGTCCATTGACTCCAACATTAACCATTAGAAATTCATACTTAGTGTTCACAACTGCCATCAGAACGATACTAAAGAACTTTTTGTAGTTGTAATAGAATGATCCCAATTCAGGTGGCTTCTTTATTGCAACATGTTTGCCATCGATAGCACCTTAGCAGTATGAGACGTTCCACTGTACTTTGAAATCTTGGCTCACAAGGGACCATTCTTCTTGAGTCCTTGGTAGCTGCAAATACAAACAAAAATATTTCCAATTTTGTTTCAGGTAGAAGACCGTTGTTCAGCCACAAGGTACAACTTCGACTCCAATTACCACATCTTCTAAACCTGATAAGGGCATGCATATTAAAAGAAAGAAAGTTGGCAATGATGATCGACGCGATGAATTGATATCCTTAGCGTGTAAAAGGCTGCGAGAACCAGAGGACGACAATCTTAATTTGGCAAAACCTTGGGCCATGACATTTCGCAGATGAATCAACAACAGCAATTATTTGCCAAAAAAGCCATCAACGACATTCTGTTTGAGGGGCAGATGGGCACTCTACATAGGTCCTCTGTGAAGATTAATGAAACTGACCCGCAACCAAGCAGGTCAAGCACACCATTCAGTTTCATAAATCATGGCTCATATCAAGACAGTGCCACCACATCTTGTGATAGCGGTAATCGATATCAAGACAGTGTCACATCTTATGATAGCGGTCATTGCGTGGAAGATGGAAATCAGAGCCAGCTGAGACAGTGTTTTTCTACTTTCCAGCCATAAAATGATATTCTGGCAGGAAGGCTTACATTCTGGTAACTGAATAGTGGTGCTTGTTGTTCATATTCTCGCGTTTTTAACAGTAATAAGATGTTTTGAAATCCGCACACCACATATTGACCCTTCCAATCCCATGTGGAGACCTGGCATATTTGCAAACTGTGTAAATCCAGATGAGCTGGGATAATTATTATTATTTTTCCATTATACTATTTGCTGTGAATACTTGTTATATTCTCATTATCGATATGATAAAATGTACCCACAAAATATATTTTAATGAAGAAATAAAGAACATTGTCCCAACATTATCCCAATACTCATTGTATATGTTGCTCTGTAAATGTAGTAATAAACTTATGATTTGATAAATACCATGTTCCATTGAAAACCACAATCAGTATTGGGTTAATTTTAAACTAGATGTTGCTAACAAATAATGTGTTCTTACCTGTATGTATGACTTGAGACGGCTTATGATTGCCTCGCAGGTTTCTATCACTATACGACCAATTGACTGGGGTGAGATAGCGCTTATGAACTTCAGATCTTCGAAAGTATTCCCCGTTGCAAGATAACATAACGTGATGGATAGGCGTTCCATGGGTGATATCGAGACACGCATTATTGTTTCACTCTTCTGTATTAAAGGAGTAACTAAAGTTAATAGTTCCTCAAATGCTGTTTCATCCATACGATGATTTTCTTTTTTTGCGTTTTCCTCTTATCAACAGAAAATGCAAACGCAACGGACGACTTGCCACGTCGTGAGCATCCGCGTGTTACAACGCGTAGTCAAGACCGCTATATCATGAACACGCATTTGGGCAATCGATTCCAAACTGCCACTGCTACTGCTGCTAACACACCAGTGCTTCATAATAACCGAATAAGTAAGCAAACTGTTCGTAATCCTCTGTGGAAGAACTGTTTACACGTTTCAACGCAACGTCATAGTGTATATCGTTCAAACTGGGCACGTGTACACACTCGTTGGACACGACGATGCTGGAATACCGTTCTTTTTCGGATGAACCAATATTTTGTTTACATTGGGTGATGGCAGGGTGCGCGTCGACCGTAGGAGAAATGAACGCTATGCTGACTGGTGTGTTCTTGAACGACATCGTTTCGGCGGTGTGGGTTCTGTCGAGGTTTGGGCAGCCATTGCCAATCGTTATCGTTCACTACTAGCCGTCATTAATGGCAATTTATATGCTCAACGTTACCGCGATGCCATTCTCGCTCATCACGCCATTCCTCTGTTCCAGAACATCTCGATTTTTCAGCATGATAATTCCACATATCATACAGCTAAAGACACTGTAAATTTTCTTATAACAAATAACATTGATTTCATTGATGACTGGCCCGCTAAAAGTCCTGATCTCAACCCAATCGAGCACGTCTGGGATATTCTGGACAGACGAGTGAGGCGTCGTCCCAACCCACCCGCTAACGTCAACGAACTTCGTCAAGCGCTCATTCAGAAATGGAACAATATTCCACAGGCAGAAATCAACACCTTAGTCAATTCTATGCGCCGGCGATGCACTGCAGTGCTCAACGCAAGAAGTGGTCATACCCGTTATTAAGTTTTTATAACCCCTACTTCACTTGGTCAAAATTTTACCCATTTTCTATTAACGTTTGGCGATCATGTTTGCACCAAACGATGCATCATGGAACAAACACTCTTTAAACGCATATATAACAATGATTCCCCCGATTTGTTTTCATCCAGCTATGTTCAAGCAAACTTTTTTTGTTTAGTATATTTATAAACACCATAATAGAATGCCTAATCAAAACACTCAGATGAGCCATATACGCCTTTAATAGTGACGTGCTAATTTATTGTTTATATTATACGCTGCCACGTGCACCACATTATCAAAACATCTATTTTCGTGAAGTACATTTTGTTATTGTAATTTTGCAACATAAACAGTGAGGTTTATTACACTTGTAAAACTAATAGTTAAATACGCGTGACACGCCGTGCCGTGCAGAGCAAGTACAGACGGAATAAATTGTCAATTTAAGAAATATTATCATGTTATTATTTGTCGTACCATCACTGCAATGCAGAGTAACAATATGAATACAATTACAGATAAACCTGCGTGTGGTGTCATTTGTAACAACCAACTATAGTATGTTAGATTGACCGCGAACACGTGTATATGAACTTTAATGACCGATTAATGCCAATTTCGGTAAGGAAATGCGCATTTGCGTAAAGCTATAACTGCTGTTTGGAGTACTTTTCTATCAAAACAGAACCGCGGCTTTTCTCCGACAAGCTTTCGGACAAACACGAAAATTTCAAAACACATGTATGTTGAAATGTAATGGTCCAGGTAATATATTCATGTGTTCGCGGTTAATAAAACAGCACTCTACCCTCAGTTATACAGGAATTTTGACTGGAACTTCGTCAGTGATTTACAGTTTCACACATATAAAATCAAACACATCAACATGATAAAAGTCAAAAGATTAGTACAAATGTTTTATCCAGTATCGAAGACGGGTATGAAATGCCACACTTTCAAGTAATTAATATACTTAGATTATGTTTATGAGGGCTGATCCATAAATTGGAGGACAACACGCATTATTTCATATAAACTCGATCAATCATAGGTCGACTAAAATTTGATTCTTAGCATTTATAATAATGAATACAATACCTTTTTGCTATTTGTGGCGTTTTCTTTCACACCTGAACTAAGCTAATTATTTGCATATATACAGACGACTTTGAAGACAAACTATATCATAAATGGTACGTTTATTTCATATTGTGATGCTATACAACTTGGCTACATATTACAATATATCGATATTAGTAAATATTAACATCTCTATCACACAACGTCAGAGTTTTACTGTAGTTGTTTTCGATAATGTTAGATAAAAAAATTGTTTTCAAGGGTATTAGTGTCTTGTAAACAATTCCCGGATCTAGATGATTGATGGGTCGTTCATTTACAGTAGTATATAAACCTGGGCCCTGCAGTCTGTTCTATCTTCATCACAACTTAATCTGCACTTTACAATCATGATCACTATCATAGCGCTCTGTGCTTTAGGTAAGTTTATTTTTCACATATAGTGCAAGAGTTATATACTGGTCAAAAGAGCTAACCCGTCAATTAAGTGCTTAATTCTAAAGGTTTGGAATTTTAAGATAATTGAATGAAACCTGTGAAACATACGTACTCGAAAGCTAGTTTCATACAGCAAAATTCCATTAAATGTTACATTGCGTACTGTTCCTGCTGTCGATGTTGATTGTTTTCTTGTTGTTTTATGCTTGTTATTGTATTTATAGTATTCGCTGTTATATTCGTCAATTAATGTACGTCCAATTAAAAGATGTGATATGTAAACCAGACTAGGCATTCGATAATTTTGGTTGCAAAATGTTTATTGCACACTAAATGAAATATTTAGCTTGAGAAAACCTCCATTTTATATGAGTAAAATAAGAACCAAATCTGGGAGTTGCTACCGAAACAATTGAATGAAAATTTAATCATGTAGAGTATTAGGTCTTCAGGGGTTAGTAACTAGTAGATTTCGTTAAGTTTCCTGCAACGACAACGCTTACGACAACGTAACGAGCCCGTAAGCATTTTTAACGATATCGTTATTTTCATAACCTGAAGCATTGGTTTAGTGTTCCTTAGTTATAGTAACTAACGAAGGTGCTGTGTAATCGTTAAACATATGTTATTCTGCGCCAACAAATGACATTTACAAGTCGTTGCCTATAAAATGGAGACAAAGAAAAGATTGAACAAATAAGAATATATTTCGCTAGGACTTTGTCAATTAAACGACAGGCCATACTTTTCTTATATATTATGCATTTTCAAAACTGATTGATACATAGCAAAATAAACAGAATTACGTACAAGTATACATTTTAAAGGAACAGTACATTTTATGTTGTTTCAAATTAATCGGGATTAATAGATAATCGGTGCATAAATGATCGGTGAATCGGCTTCGGTGTGCAAGACCGATACCTATCCTAAGCAATACAGTAACTATATATATAGGACTATATTGTCTCTGCTATGACAAATAGCTAGTGTTTCAAAAGAAGTTTTGAGTAGGGCAATTAATATACAATTAAATCGCCATGTTCACGCACGTTAAATTCCTGAAAATGTCCATTATCATTAAGTCATATCGAAATTAAGTCAATCGCATAGAAAACATGTAACACTCGAGCATGGATTTATAAATATGTGCTAGTCTTAATAGCATTGTCTTCAACATAAGTGTTTTAGATTTAATACAATCGTAGCAGCTCGAAACCCCTAAAATCGCAGTCATTTTTAGCTTTCAGTTTATGTTGCTTTTATCGATCATAAGTAATCCAACTATATGTTATAACTTCGTTAAAATTGAATAATGCTTTGTTTTAAAAGTTGAAAATAACAATTTCGTGTAAAATTTAGAAGTTCTACAAATGCACAAAATGTTAACTGCTAAGTCATACCAAAATCACAACCATGAACTACTTTAGTTGTTTTAACGTATTCAGATTTAGGAGACATTAGGAGTTATCAAAATGCAAGTTAAGACCGTCACAGCAATCCCTTTTATAAATGTACTTATTTACAACTATAATTTGTGTTCAGAAAATGTAGATTTCAAATGCTGTTTTATGTACAGATGAACTACTAAAAGCCAAATTATTAACTTTTAGCATTTGTTTTAATATTTGGCCATTTCAACCAAAAATGTGTCTTACAACCTTTACAACATGTATAATATGTATATGTTGTATTTCAAGTATATTGCTTAATCGTCTTAAACTCACATAGAGAATTAGAGCCATGACATACAAGAGCATTTGTTACAGTGCTGATGAGCACAGTTGTTATGCCAGTACTTTTGACGTCTACATTGTTCTTACGTATATATAAAGTGACACTGGCGTGATGTTTCGCTGAGAAACGACGACAAAAACTTATGTCACTTACCGAAAATACAGCATGTCTTTAAAGTAAGATTTCTCCTTATCGAATACTTAACTAAGGCTTAGCGAATACACCGGAGTTGTCGTTATGTAACGAAGACTTCGTTCGTTAAATGAAACTACGACAGCTTTTGGTTAGCTCATAACGATAACCTAATGATGGCATAACGATTATCGCTGGATTAACGAATGCTTCTGGTTACTTACCCCAGGAACGTTACGCGAGGGAATGTACGCCTTCGTGTATCTAAGTCAACGGGTCGGACACTATTCACATAATTGATAATACAAACTTCTCACATGCATCACCTTTAATGTTTATACAGCAAGCCTTCTTACGACTAACGGACAAGTGGCGTATAGTTCCCTGGGTAAATCTTGTGATAAACACCATGATTGCTTGCCGAAGAAATGCGAATTTGACATTATTGCAACTTGCGCATACGGAAACTGTGTTTGCGACATGGACGCCACACATGGTAACTATGTCTATCAATTAGTTTATAGCACTGTACAATGTTTAACATATATTTTTATTTGCATCCAACATCTGCTGACACATTTTTGATAGTATATCTAAAGTGCTAGACCATTTTAAACCAAACCTGGTAAAAATGTTTATTGGATAGCCCTGTGCAGTGTCCCCAGTCTACTTTCAACTTTAAATACAACTGGTCTAACATACTTTCAACATTTTGTTACAGACTAAGCTCAAAAGAGTTTCTTTTAAAACAAATCTTGAATGCTTTGACCTGGTTTCATGTCAATACTATAAAAGATGATGTTTTTGCAATTAAGCTGCAGATGAAGTAAACAGTTTAGTAATAATATTTATCTACAATGTATAATTATATAAATGTTGTTATTGCTTGTAGATATGTGTTCATCATATGTTGTATTTATTATGTTTCCCCATGTTGTATGTTTGTCTGTCCAGTTTACCTTGTTCTCCCTTTATCTCCAAAACCCAGTGTTGGATTTTCATCAACTTGCTGGGAAGTATCAGCATGGTGTCTAGTAGTGCATATTGTAATTTGGGGTCATAATGTTAAAGGTCAAGGTCACAGGTGTCTAAAACTTGAAAACCTTGTCTGCTGTTCATCTCTAAAAAAAACCAGTTAGATTTTCATCAAAGTTGGTAAAGAGCATTACATGTACTGTGAAGTTTAGTTTTGCATATTACAATTTGGGATCATATAGTCAAAGGCCAAGGTCACAGGGGCTTTATGGACAGTAAAGATTTTTGGTGCATATTGTCTAATTGTTCAGCTTGAATTTTTAATAACAGGGTTACAGGAGAAATTTTGCAAAATGCCTTCGAAGTGTCAGGGAAAAATAATTTAAAGTCATCAGGGTTTCTTACCCCAGTGAGTTGGGTTTTAGGCAATAGTGGTCCTACCCCAGAGAGTTCTACCTTCTGGAAGGCCTGGGGTAATGGGGAGACATATGTTTAAAAATAAACAATTCTAGTTGATTTCTTGTAATACTTGTAATGTACATATGTTGAAATGTTGAACACTAAATAAAAGTTATGAACGTTGGATTTTTATTATTATATCTGTTCATCTAGTCATTTCAACATGAGCAATGTTCTCATCACTTCATATCAAATATCACTGGGACTCAAACTTCTTGAAAACTTCAGAAAGATGCATGTTTGTACCTGGTTCTGTAAATTGATCTTTAACTCAGGATACGGTATGTTGATCTTGAACTTAAGTCATAGCTGCATGAGCATGTCAAAACTGAACTAAGTGTAACATACTTGTCCATGACATTTTCTTGTACTTCAATTAATACAAGTACCACAATTGGCTAAAGGAAACTAAGAAACAACATAGAACAACACATCGTCCAGACCTCCTGACTTGGTACAGGCATGACATGTGGTGGGTTTAAATCGATTTTACAAGAGCTCAAACCTCACCTGTCTGTCTAGACCGTTTGTTGTCAAACGTTATACAAATATAACAATACGTACAGTATATCTACCAACGGGATGAGCTATTCTACCTGACATCCTTTCTGATAAAATATGTAGTAATTTATGTTTCTGATTGTCCCAGGTATTTGCACAAAGTCTATGAATGCTAAAACATCCAGCCTTTGTGAACAGTTTAAATCCAGAAGAAAGATCAAGTCTCATTGATTGCAATCTAGTTCAACTTTCAATTTGTTTGTTATATATGGAGGGACTTGACCATATTACATTATATAAAATACTTTGCCTGTTTACCTAATGTCACTGGACCCTTTGATTTTTTATTGAACACTTAATGAAGTTTCAAGATAATATAACCTTATCTGTGCAATATGCATTAAAAATCTCGTCTTAATTACAACTTCAATCAATCAAGTTAGCCCGGCTGTCAGTACTTTCAGTACTTTGATAATAAATCGTTCTACTTGGCGTTTTTCTAGTAAATGTGTTCACGTTAATGGACATCAGTCTGTCATATTTTGGAATTGTGTTTCGTTATTGTGATTTTTGACATTTTAAATAATATTTTTCAGCCAACCTTTTCATCCAGGAATTAAAATATAACATTGAAAAGTATTTGGCAACCCATTACACTACAACTGTTAGGCGCAAAAAACGAAGCATGATTTCTGATGCTATGAACAGACTGAGTAAGAAAATAGCGACCACCATAACATTCGAAGAATCACAAATAAACAAACGAAGCGTCAGAAGTGTGCTGTCAATGCGAAATCGTGAATTGCTGCATCCATTACGGAATTGTGCCGACAACAACAGTAGCGATCACCTCCAAATGATGTGGGTGTCGGTGGCGAATTCACTTAGGCTGTACCCGACGATTGAAGAGGATGCATTCTTCAGAAATTGGAATGATATTATCAAACCATTCTCTAAAGACACCATGAAGCCTGGTGAATTCTCCCAAGTTTTCCCAAAGTTACCCATAAAAGACGTTGTTTCAGGAATCAGTACAACCAATGTATTTCAGAGATTGTTTTGGCCTTTCATTTACGAGTTTGCTTTCATGAATCAGAAGTTGGCTTTGTTAGGCTTAACCGGTGAAGAAGCACCATCTCGAGTACAGAAGTCAACATTTTATGCGGCTCTTGAGAAGATTCAGGATATAAAAATACCGATAGTGGAGAGGAAAATCACCTACAGTTTTGACAATAAGAATATTGCTGATGGTTTGATTCATTATGACGCTTTTGGTGACAATGTTTCAGCTAACGATTCCGCGAAACACATTTTTAACACCGACGAACGAAAGGAAATCATAAGGAAAACAGACGCGGCACTTGAGCTTATAGCAGAAACTATGCCTGATCTTCACCGAGCTATAAATCAAATGGTAGGCTGTATTGCATTCTACAAGGCGGAGGACAGGTCACACATAAGTGGATCAATGCATGCAGCCATTGGTGTAATCTGGTTTGATCCCAGTGCAACTGTAGATTGGACAGTTCCATTCTATGCTGAACAGATTGTGCACGAGTATATCCATACATCACTTTATATGGCAGAATTGGTTCACGGAATGTTTACGGACCACAGTAAACTTCCCCTTGCTAAGGTCATGTCATCCATACGGTTAGAGAAAAGAGATTATGATAAAAGCTTTCATGCATGCTACGTGTCAACAGGTATGTATTTTGTACTCAAACAAAAACGAGAGTGCTAAAATGAATTTTAAGTACATTTATCAGCAGCTTCTTGACTGAAGCTACGGTTTTTGCCACTTGCCTCTTCGTGCCATCTGTTGACTGTTGGATTGTATCTACGTGTGTCTTTTGAATAAACCTGATCGATTTAATTATGTACTGGTTTGTGCATGACCCTTTTTATACTTTATGCATATTCATTGTTTCGCACATACATTTTCATCGTTGCAACAAAACATCGCCATTTTGATAGTTGTATATAAAATTTCTCATTATGCACCATATTCTTCTATAACTTCATTGATGAATTTAAATAATAATTTTAATAATTCATCACCTTATGTTGTATTTGCAGGTCTTGTTGCTTTCCATGCAAAAGGAGGATTTTGGACAAGAGCCAAACTGCTTGCCGAAACGATCAGTGAATCAATTGAAGAATTGATTGTAACAAATGAAGCGACTGACATACTGACTCCCGCTGGTGAAGCGACGTTAGATGCAATGAAACATTTTGCGACAGTCATTAGACTTATTGAGTAAACATTCGATTTGTAAATTAATCCGTGTGATATTGATAGTTGTTGTGTTAATTTTCTGCATTGTCTTTTATACTTAGTAACGCAACAAGACAGAAGTATCGAAAGATCACTGACTCTCTCAGATAAAGGACCGACAATAATTACATTGTACATTTCTAGTAAGTTTGTCCACAGTCAAAATGTGTTTTAATGCATTAATACAATTCTGTGAGAGCCAACATCAGAATTTGTTTGTGTTCTTTTTAAACAAAACAGAATCACATTAAATACATTTGAACATTTTCTCTTTGTTTTGCTGTTTCATAACGCAACTTGATCCTCCCTTAGGATAGTCATAGGATTGGTTCGTTATCTTAATATGTATCATTTTGTGTTTTGCTTATGTTTGCCTTTATTTTAAATTCCCTTTCCCTGCCTTAGTATTAAAGATTATGTCTAATTAATAACTAAAATATTTCGGTTGCCTTTACGTAAGGTTAACTATTTACTATTTTGTGATTATTTCGCATTTTAATGTAATAATTTAGTTACGGAGAGCAAGGTCAGTATAGGGCTGCTTGTGTCTTCGCTCTGGATTATAAACCGTGTATTTGTTAATACATGTATATACGTAATGGTTAATTGCTTTTAATGATTAGTTACTGCCTACTTAGTCAATATATGTGTATATGTTGGAAATAAAAATCCATGTAGCGGTATACATACAGTAATAATAATAAAAGGTAACACATTAAGATATGCACATAAAAACGTACATAAACTTATCTCACAAGAGGCCTATATACATGCATAAAGTATTACAAAAAGAAAAATATAAAGAATAAGCATTATTATGATGCTAACAAAATAAATCATAACAAGTATTTTCAAAATATGCAGGAACAATATGTATGAAAAAGAGATTAAATTGTTACAGGGAACGCCGCGTGCACAAGATAATGCCTACCCCACAAAGACCACCGAGAAAACACATAATACACCGATGAAGTGCAAGCGTACACTTTGGGAATAGTGGTGCAAGGAATGGTCTGGCCGACCATAAAGAATAACTAAGGAGAATTTAGGGGGACAAAAAGGGAGGAAATCATTAATGGATGGAACATATCATCGAACAAGCCAAAAGTCAGTAACAATAGGCCGGAGGGGGAGGGGAGAAAAGAACACGAAACATGACTAATAGAAGTGAAAGAACTACATATATATACATATATCTAAAGCATAAGAAGAAATATTAACCATAGTGTGAGGTTAGCTAGCTGTACTCTCCTTTAGCATCGGGCGCTTAGTAGCTAGCTGGTTCCTATTGTACTTACTATCATGTTCAATTCCTTCCCCACATTCCATCCATTAATCTTTCCCCTTGGTGAATTAGCACCTCATAGTTCCCTGATATTGACCCCAGCTTCATTCACGTTCATTATCTTAACATTGCATCAACATGTTATCTGAAATTTGAGAATCGAAGGGGGAACATTAATGGATGGAAAAGATCACAGGAAAAGTCACACGGGGGGTGAACACGTAACGTTTTTGTTTTACTACGCGGCACGAAAAGCTGGCGGCCGATCACAAAACGGTACGTATTATGGCAGTTTTTGTTTTTTAGAAATAGATTTTAATAGCCTAAAACCTTGTCATCCAAAATCCGGTTGCGTCAATGCCCAATATCGGCACATAGACACATCGACACATTTGCCGGAATCTACAGAGATCTATGTGTCGATATGGGCATTGATGCAACCGGATTTTGAATAACCAGGGTTTTAGGCTATTAAAACCTATTTCTAATCTCCTTAAGTGGTAGTTCCAAGTAAGAAAGGCCTAACTGATAGATATAAGGGAGATAATAAGCTGCCCCAGGCAACGGCACATACATAAGACAGTGTCTCCCAGACATACCCCAATGATAAGTACCATTAGAGCAATAAGTTTAATTTATGACATATTGTCATAATGAAGAAAGAAGCATTCTGTTGGTTCCAGAGCAAAAGTTAATGCCTACAAAGTCTCGAAAATATTCCTTAAAGACCTTATCATCTGTCATATCCTGTAATATAAACAACCTAGCATGTAAGTTGATTACATAGATATAAATATAATTATAATAGTGAAATGTTTGATAAGGCAGATACTAAAATGCTTAAAAAACAACTTTCATAACATCCAAATTATGTGGAAACATCGAAAAAGTTGTAATGTACAAACAAATGATTCAAATATTTAAGGCCAACACACATTTGAATCCATTGTCGTAACATTGCTCCATATAAAATGGAATTCATTTTGCACAGTTTTACAAACGTTGTATCATGAAAAACAGCTGATAACAGTAACCACTATGATCAGTTGTAAAAGCGACTCCGGCGCTGTCCATGAATCTTTGTAGACGAGTTATCATATCACTGATATTACTACTACTTGCTTAGTACATCGTTAAAGAGTTATACCACTCTCTTTGATATGACATTCACGAAGTAAATGGATCAATTTATCCTCAGTCAATAAGTTACAACTTTTGCATAATTGAACAAACTGTCTAGATACAAAAATGCATACAACTGTGAGCAGTGCAATACATGTTGCACGCATACTGGGGTCGTTTCTAATAAGTGTCCACAGAGGTGAGCACATATTTACACAATATTAGTCATCATGGTGCTGTGATCCTTACATAAACTTTCCACGAAATTAACCTTTCCTTTGGTATCTCACATAGCTCTTAACATGTCTGTATAACTCATGCAGTGATACTAGTTTGTTATTGTCAATCACAGATTGTATAAATGTCGGTCACAAAATGGTCAATGGATTTAAAGTGTTCAAGGATAATTTTTGATGAAGTATTTCATGAATCATTGACCATTTTTTTGTAAATTTACAGCATATTTCTTTTTGTTCCAAGTTCACTTCTAAAAGGCATATTGTGAATATCTTGAAAACCTGAAACGATAAAGAAATATTTAACATTATAGCAGATCTAAAACAATTTCAGGTTATAATGATATGACCAAAAAGAGCTGTTACATTTTTATTATGTAGTTCAAATTGATGCGTGTAAAAAGCTTTTCGACCCAACATTGGGTGCACATTTTCCCCTAGAATTACTTATATGTGACAGCATTGTTTGACGGTTGAGTCTCAGATGCCGGACGCGAGGGGAGTGTAGTGAAGTGGGGTTAGGCTGCCATCTGGTAAGCTCAGCCAGTAGAGCGCCATACTAGAATTTAGGAGGTATTTGGTTCAAGCCCCATATTGTCAGGCCATTTAATGAGGAATTTAAGCTTTCTGGCAAGCACTGGCACACATCTGTTTAATATCTTTGATACTTGTGTTGGACATAATATTATGTTGATTTTGATTACCAAGTCTGTTAGATTCAGTCGAAGTTTCATTAATACTAACAATAGCCGGTCATCCGAACAAATCCGAACTACGGGCACATCAGTCGCCTCCAACCTCTGGTCATCTTTGGTCGCCCTCGATAGCTGAGTATTCAGCAAATATGGATGGGATGTATATGGGATGCTCTATCATATGTCATCAGACGGATGTCCGGAAGTAGATAAATTTGATACATTATTTCAATATGTAAGGTTATAATATAAATTTATATAAGGTAGTCAGTACCATTATTTATACTTTCATTATGATATGATCTTACTGGATAGACATACAAAATAAGCATAAATATTTCATCTATATTTAATGTGAATTATAATTATGTCAATTTATGTGGGATGCCAATGACACTCATATGTGGCAATGACTCTTCTGTTCATGCACATTCATATCACCACTGGACAATTAATTTATTGATATGCATTGTATAAAATGATATTTTTGTAATAACTTACCTCCAATAAAGTTTTGTGAACAAATCCTATCAAGCGGTTTTGGTTCTTCCATGTCTTAGACCGGTCATAAAAAGACTCATTCTCTTCACCGCCTGCATATATCGCTGTTACCGACTTAAATTTTAAGTTTTTCAGAGTGATTTGCGCGGATTACTATCAAGGGAAGTCACTCCTACCGACTTAAATTTTAAGTTTTTCAGAGTGATTTGCGCGGATTACTATCACGGGAAGTCACTCTTACCGACTTAAATTTTAAGATTTTCAGAGTGATCTCCCCTGATTATAAATGGAAGTCAATCTTACAGTCTTTAATTTTAAGTATTTCAGAGTTATCTAAAAAAATTGAATCGTTCAGAGTGATCTCCCCTCATAATTTTAAAGGGAAGTCACTCTTCACGACTTACATCAGGGGAGATCACTCTGAACGATTCAATTTTTTAAGTCTTTTAGAGTGATCTACCCTGATTACGAAAAAGGGAAGTTACTTAATGTGATAGCACGATAACATGATACGTTGAGGCGATGGCACGATACGATGAGGCGATGTCACGATGCGACGAGGCAATGGCACGATGGGACGATGACGTGATGGGACGATGAGACAATGACGTGATGACACGATGAGACGATGACACGATGTGATAGCACGATGAGACGATCCAATGGCACGATGACACGATGGGATGGCACAATGACAGGACGCGATAGAACTTAGTGCCATCGAATCGTGTCATGGCATCGTGTCATCGTGCCACCACATCGTCTCATCATGCTATCGCGCGAAGGTGCGAAACCACGATGGCACTAATGGAACACCGTATATACTGGTCCTTGTGGTTTAACCACTGATTATAATATTTAGTTAGAAAATATCGCATAATTTGCAGGAATGTGAAAAATAGAAAACATATCCAGAAGCTTTGAAAATGTTAGCAATAAAAATGACTATACGTTAATGTACAGTAACTATTCAAGACTCAATGAAATATTACATGGTGTTCTTTTCTCACATACACATTAAACAAATATCATTAGTTGCAAAATACAACGAAGAAACGTTATCTTCCAGACAGATACGCCACTGATGCAATACTTGGAGTTGTGTTCGTCCTACACACCAAAACCAGTTAAAAACTTCAACTCGTGTAGCAAATAGAGCGAGATCTTGTGTGTATACATATCGACTAAAGCCCGCCAAATAGCCCGTGCGTTCAATTGAAATTAGTGACTGCCACGTAAAGACGTTTATAGAAGTTTTATAATTTGTTTGTGAAAATGAGTGAATTAAATTGAACTGTCTAAGACAATGGTGCAAAGCGGAAAATGGAGAAAGATAGCTACTGCAAACAAGCGCGTCTGATAGAAAGTAAGTAGTTTGTTTTTATTATCAATGGTGGATGTTTCAACTATATGAAATGCATTTTTATGTCAGTGCATATAGAAATGAACAAAAACTATTATATACAGGTATTAATTATTATTGTGGTAGAAGTAATAGTAAAAACCGTATTATTGCATTGAGGGAACTTCATTTAATTAAAAAAAAGTGTATATATATAACATTTTGATTCAGAAAACAAATACAAACTTAATTTTGTTTCATTTTAATTTGTCAGATTCATGCACCGTAATCTGTAAAACTGCCTTAAAGAACTGAGCTTGGAAACCAGTCTCACAACTACAGCATGTGATTGGTTGTTCTTTCAAAGTTTGTGCTCAGTTTGTAACATTTTTATATATTCAAATAGTCTTGTTAATGGTCTTGTGTTAATTTTATATTAATTATGATCCATTTTTAAATGGATTTAAATTATCGGTCAAAAGATTTTGGATTCAACTGCGACGGATGGGAGTGCGGGCGGTGGCGTCCACTAAGTTGTCTGCTCTCTAACTTATGCAGTTTGTTTATCAAATCTTGATCAAACAAATGTTTATTGGCATATTAAGTTCGATTACCAGCCATATCGTCCAAGAGCTATAGTTCTTTGATTGCCAAAAATGACAAATTTGCTTTGTACACTCTCTACCCAATAAGTGTTTATTAAATCTTCACTAAACTTGGTTAGAATGTTTATTGGCATTTTATCTCGTCCAATCTTGATAACAAGCCACATCGCCATAGTCACTCTTGAAATATTGCCCTTTGATTGTCAACATTTGACCAAATTAGCCTTGTCCGCTCTTCTAACTTAAACAGTTATTATCTAAACTTCACTGCATTGGGAAATAATGTTTATAGCCAAGATATCTCGACCAAGTTCGACAACCAGCCAGGTCACACTAGTTTCTCTTGGATTATGGCCCATTTATTTACCAATATTTGCCCAAATTAGGGTCACTTAGACAGTATATAGACCACGCCTTCACCAAACTAGATGTGAATTTTTATTTGCACAATATCTCGGGCAAGTTTGATAACCAGCCAGATCACCCCAGTATGTTGGAGTCATGGCCCTAATGATTTTCCAAAATTTGAAGAAATGATCCTTGTCGGCTCTCAAACATAGTTTGTATTCATTCTTCACCAAACTTGCTATGAATGTTTATTCGCATACTATCTTTTCAAAGTTCGATAACCAGCCATATTGTATTATTCACTCACCAGTTATGTCCCTTTGATTACTGAAATTACCCAGAATTTGTACCTTTATACCACAACATCAGGGTTTTTATCTTGATGTTTCTGTTTACTACCCAAATACTTTCTGTTAACCGAGACAGGTGTTTCTTGTGACAATTTTGCTCATTTAAGCACTGAGATCTGACTTAGGACGGACGTATTTTGTGACAGTTTGACATTATTGTTTTCAGATTCGAGTATGCCATGGACCACAGTGTTGTGAGAAATCAAGCTGCGTATTGAGTGTTCATTTATGTTAGAAGTCGTATTACTTGTAGAGTTATTGCTTTGGATATCTTCCGATCTACTTACTGGAATTCTGCATTTCAAAAGTAAGTCTCATTTCCTTGGATGTGATAATAGAAAATGTATAAGTATGTCAACAATATTCATATCAACATTATTATCAAATAAATCGGAGAAATTACGCCGACGAAGGTCATTATAAATATCACAATGAAACAAAGTGTTGTTCATCTTCAACGCAGTTTTATAAACAAAGTTTACATAGTCTCTGATATAGATGTTTTCCGGTATATCTTAGAGTTCTGCACTAGCATAAAACAGACCGTTTAGTTACGTTTAATGTCGTGTAAATCTCACACTAGAATTCAGCCTTAAAATACGATATGTTCTCAATTTAGGCTAACTTAGAACGTTCAATGGCCATATATTAGAATAATGATCCACCAATATACACTGTGCTTGTGATAAGTTAATGGTTGTTCTATTGTCATAATGAACAGATAATCCCAGCGTTGTCATAACATGTTTGGATTAATTGCTATTGCACTGCTTGTAATCCATAATACGACTTTCTTAGTGATACGATCTTCATTCATTACAACTAGTCTGTTCAACATGCATAACCTGTTTCCTCGTGTACACTAGGTAGTTACCCGTTATCGCCGATCATCGCAAGAACAGGTGTCAAACGATGAACCCCGACAAAATATATCATGGTTCTGTTTTGGATATTGTCAATTTGTTGATAACTTTTTTGAATCCCCAGACCGAGGAACAATAGTCCAGAATTGGTATCACACAAGACGTTTACAGTTTTTCATATAACTTTGGATTAAAGTAGTTTATGTTGCGAACATTGTCCATGATCCCACCCAGTGCACGACCAGTTGCGTTTCCAAGTTACTGGATGAAAAATCGTTCTTTTCGTAAAATATAACGCATGAGTACTTGTATGTGGACACATTTTCCAATGTGTTGTCACCGATCTTAAATTCAAATTCACTTAACAAATGCTTGCCAAGTTTAAGCATTCTTAGTAAAGAGATACAACTTGCATATTTAGTGAAAGGGGTTGGTATCGCTCGACTATAATAAGCATCAAAACTTGGGATTTAACCATTGACTTATATGCGGAATAAAAGCTTTTCAGTGTCTGATGTTATTGTTCCGAAATTGGATACCAGTCTCAAATCTCAAGAATCTGATTAGTTGTTTCTGAATGCACTTTTCATAATGACCAATCACGATTCTGCAAAGTCATTCTATTTAACTCAGACGCAGACTACTTGCCCATATCTTTAATGATGACTGAATGTTGCCATGTAATAACTATTCGCAATAGATGCTTATACAGTGACTGATACTGGATTCTTTGTATATGACAGTGTGAATCTTCGGTGGAGGGAGTTACGATTGTTTCTACAGTTGAAATGTTTGTTGAAGTCTTAACCTTATTTAAGTCAACATTTACAATATTTGAAGAGACGATATACTCGTTGTACAATAACTTCGTCTGTAACCATTCTACTTTCAGATTTGCAATGTTGTGGATTTCATACTTATATAATTGAAGGTGTGACTTCATCATTTAACACAGACTTCGAATTACAAAAGGTACAGCTTTGCACAAAAAACTAAATGCAATTGAGCAACATTCGACAGTAAATATTAACGTAGTATATAAAAATAAACACTTTTATACTTTACGATATCGTTAAGTAATTACATTCTTCTTTGGTTTTGACACTCCCTGATTTACGTGCAAGCACTGGTTGGATGCACTAGAAGCTGTCATCGATAGTGCTCAATAGGGTGTTGATTTGTAAGCAAACCTACTTGTTGGTATGCGATACAATATATGATGGCTTTTGTATAAAGGAAGTTCCATGTTTCACTGGTTTTCAAACAAAACATTACATATACACCAAATTGTAATGCTATTTGTTCGGCAAAAGTTATCGTTTTCATGGTCATAGTTATTTCCTTTTCCAACCCATCCAGTAAACTGTGTCAGTACTTTTAACTTTGACATGTTTGTTTTTCTTTGATTACAGTTGTTGATATCCAGTGTGGACAACACTTTTCACTGTTAAGATGTCCAACTAGTAATTTGTACATGTGAAATCAACGTCCAACTTGGATTTGTATGTGAAGTTCCTTGCGAATAAAATGTTCACTCCATCTTGGTAAGAATGTGTCGTTATACCAGACAGTTTTCATCACATCACAATGCTGTACAGTACAACCTCGCCACAGCAATCCCCTTTGGTGTTTAAACTTTCAAATGTTCTTTGAATTTCAGCAATCCCCTTTGGTGTTTAAAATTTAAAATTTTCTTTGAGTTTCAGCAATCCCCTTTGGTGTTTAAAATTTAAAATTTTCTTTGAGTATCAGCAATCCCCTTTGGTGTTTAAAATTTTCTTTGAGTTTCAGCAATCCCCGTTGGTGTTTAAAGTTTCAAATGTTCTTTGAGTTTCAGCAATCCCCTTTGGTGTTTAAAGTTTCAAATGTTCTTTGAGTTTCAGCAATCCCCTTTGGTGTTTAAAATTTCAAATGTTCTTTGAGTTTCAGCAATCCCCTCTGGTGTTTAAAATTTCAAATGTTCTTTGAGTTTCAGCAATCCCCTCTTATGTTTAAAATTTAAAATGTTCTTTGAGTTTCAGCAATCCCCTCTGGTGTTTAAAATTTCAAATGTTCTTTGAGTATCAGCAACCCCCTTTGGTGTTCAAAATTTCAAATGTTCTTTGAGTTTCAGCAACCCCCTTTGGTGTTCAAAATTTAAGACTTCCTTGACTTGTTCGTTGATGTATTCCATCCATTAAACGTTTCCCCCTTGTTGTCCCCCTAAACTATTTGGTTGTGTTTGTGGTCGGCCAGGCCGTGCCTTGCACCGCTAGTCCCGTATATGTTTAACCTTGTATCTCCTCGGTGCCTTATGTTTTGTAGAGTGTTGTTTTACCGGGTTTCTGTGTGGGGAGGCAATGTCTTGTATATGTGGCGATCCCTGCAACAACTTGATCTCTTTTGAAATTAAATTCTTACCATGGTAAATTGTGACTCAAGGAGGGATTGCTCTGTACGCACTGCTGATTTAAATGAATCATATGGTGATTGATTTTGCTTGAATTATGTTTTCTTTGAATTGCAAGTTGAAGCCCACATAACTATATAATAGGGATGTCAACAAATGGCAATTTTGGTATTCCAATATTCAGTCAACCTCCCAAACGAATATTCGAACATTCGACCGTCTTATTTTATAATAATATATTTGCAATTCGAAGTTTATTTTATGCTTATCAATTTTGTGATTTAAACTGATCACTTAAGTTGTAAAAATCCCTACGATTACTAATATTTTCAGAGCCTAAGTGTCATCACAAGAGTGTTATATCTCTCTTGCCCCTAAATATACAATATGACATGTTAATTGACACCTGTAGATATTATTGTCACGCGTAAAATGTCTTTCAATGCGATAATGCCCATCATTGAAATGTAATACACTTGCACTAAGCTTATATATTGAACATATATATTTTATCGAATATTCGAATGCCGAATCAGTATTCGAATATTCGGACGTACAAACGAATATTCGAATATCCCAATATTCTTTGACATCCCTACTTTATAACTATGGAGATGGTACTTATTTGGATTTTAGCTCACCCGTCCGTCAAACAACCCAACATTTTTTTCAAACAGCTGTTGTACCTTAAACATAATTTATAGTATTACAATTTTTTTTAAATAATCACTTTATATGTAAATTCAAAAACACAATTAAGTGACGTCCGGTAAGGCATTCAACTAAACTTCAAGCCAATCAAACGTGTTTTATACTCCATTTTCTATCCAGGGCGAAAGTCATGTTTCTGTTTTATCGTACGCACAATTCATCTACTGAAATATTATGAAACAACATTTATTTAAGACATACCAGTACAGTGATGAGCCGAAATTGTATTCTTTCTTTTTAATGTATGCATACTGATGCGTCAAGCGTCAATCTTTACCTGGATTTCTAAAGGCGTTGGCTAGTTAGCTGTTTACTATGGTGGTGTCGTTATTGGCATTCAGTTGAAACTCAAAATTTCTTGAAACCTTTTGGCTTACCTGAACATTAAGTGCTCTTGAATTGCTATTGTGGCCACTCACTGTCAATCGTCCGCTAATTCACATTGTTTTTATTAAACATCTCCTCAGAAATAATTTGAAAGTTGGCAGTAATGTTCCTGGACTGGTTCTGTACAAACGTGTTAAAATCATAGATTCATCTGCGCATAGGGGTGCCCAGAGATAAAACTAGGAAATCTTCAAACAACAGATTATCCTTTATTGTGGGTCGCAGTTTGACATAATTACATACAAATGTACCCAAGGTGACTATTGCCAAGTTTATTCAGTTTAGTTCACTATGGAAGAAAAATGGGGCGCTTTTGGCATGGTCACTTTCCCTTTGTATAATGTAAACTTTGAAAATGTTCTTCTAAGGAACTGCCTTTCTGATTTAAAAAAAAAATACACACGTTTGTTATGTGACTCTACCAAAAGTTCCAATTATTACGAGATATATTCGTACAATTTGCAAAAACATGACTTGTAAAGTTTGTGGTCATTTTCCCCGTACGTCACAGAATAGTGGAAGTAATATCTTCTCATAATTATTTTGAAATTATTACAATAAAACTTCAACAAAACGACCATCATTGAGACCCTTGAAAACTGGTCTTCTTACTGAGGTGGTCTTAATATCGAGGTTGAATAATGAGCAAAACAGTTAATATTGACTTGAAAAGTGTGGTCTTAATATCGAGGTGGTACTATTATTGAGATGTTCTTTAAGTGAGGTTTTACTGTGTATTTAAATGGTTTTGGTGACTCTTAGATGTTCAAATTACCCTATATGTTTTTAAATGGATTTTTTAAAATGTTGTTAGAAGATTGTTTGCAGCAGTGCCTGTTCCACCAGTCGACATTGTACTCAGGTGAGCGATTCATGGCTCTCTGGATTATGATTTTTGAACATGTTTGTTTTCACTTTATATCAATTTATAATGTGCTGTAGGATTCGATGTATTGTCAATATATAATTCATTATCTATTCATTTACTTTAAAATGTAGGTAATATTGTTCTGCATTCTATGATAGGAAAAGTAGATTCTCTTTCATTCGAATAAAATGATACAAATGTGGTGGTATGTAGTACAGGGCCATTAATTGTGAAAAATAAGCAAACAATTTTCTCATATCCTTTAAGAAATTATATATTTTTTATATGTTGAAAATCACGTTGTTTTGGCTGTCCATTTGCCTTGACTGTATCTGTGTGAGACATAGCTTCCACAAGCAGGTAGCTCAAAATGACCAGATTAAGTTCTATGTAAACTATGACAACTCTGCGTTTATCTAATTCATTTTACTTATTGCGGGCTTCTTGGCAAGTGTGTAATTCTGACGACTGATATACGACCACAAAAACACCTTGTCGGTTCCTCGGGCAATTTTATACTTAACGTCATTAAAAAGTCGATGGCAAACATTGTCATGCCCATTACAACAAAAACGAAAGTTGCAACAAGCTCATTGTCATATTTTATATTTTATCATATAAAATCACATATTTGGCCAGACAAATAAATATTGTGGTTCCTGTAACATTACATGCCACGAACCCGAGTTACTTGAAGTATCATAATGGGATTATTAGGTAGTCTTAAGAGGATGTAGCTATTCTCTTCATTTCAATTTAGGTATACATCATATTTGATACAATAACTGACTCTGAGAATACGTTCGTTACTACTGCTGTGCCTTATTTCTCTGTCAGAGCATTGTAGGAAAGGGATAAATGTTTTGAAATAAGGCTTATTTATTAATTCATATAACCAATAGTAACCACATACTATAATTGTTTGGACTTACCACAAATATTCTGACATGGTCGCCGCACAAACCTTATTTCAAACTTTCTGTACTTATTGTCATTTTCAATATACTCAAATCAAGTCAACGGAACATATTTTAAGGTATCTCTATTTCCTTTTCAATCGTTTAGTCCACACATTTAATGTAATATTTCATTTAATTTACTTCTTACATCATATCGTTTTTGGCATAGTTCAACAGAGTAAAATTCCTAAAGAAGACAGCCATTATGAATAAAAAATCGTCAGTAAATATATCATTTCCTGACTTGTTAAAGATGTTATTACTGGTTGATACTGTGTAAACACATTAGAAATGCATAATTGCGATTTGATAAATACAACATTACATCTTTCAGATATACTGGCACAGACCGTAGAACAGCAATTTTTGAAGGGATATTGAAACATTAAATTCAAGGTGAGTACTCAGCAAATTATATTTCTTTGAAATAAATTGAAAACATATTGCAAAGTTAGTGACTGTAACGATAATTTGGTCCTATGAACATTGGCGGTAATGAAGCAACGACAGGGTGTCCTTAGCATTGAAATTCATGTCAATAATGGCCGTTTAAAAAGTGTTCATATGACATCTGTCCATCCACTTGTTTGTAAATACTACCTTCAGCACCTGAGATCATGTGGCATCCGTCCATTTATTCACCTTTCTGTCAGTCAATATTACCTGCAAACACCTGGAATCATGTGGCATCCGTCCATCTAGTCACCTTTCTGTCAGTCAATATTACCTTTAAACACCTGGAATCATGTGGCATCCGTCCATCTACCTGTCTCGCAGTCAATACTTCAAAAACCGAATTTGCTTGCAAAATCCTGAGGTGGTAGGCATTCACAATTGGTTCATGACGCAACGCTTATGGGGGCCCAAAGGCATTTTTCCATAAATCTTGCCGACTTGAAAAGGAGTTCACACAAAATGAGTTGTTCCAAGATGTGAAGGATTCGAATGTTCACATATAATGGTTCAGAAAAGGCCGTAAGGTAAAATAAATCATTGTCTTTAACTTCAACATAATGTTCCTGACACTGAGAATGACCACAAATGTGAGTCATTTATTTCCAAATGACTGCTTTTCTTGAACCTCATTCGACTTCAGGCAGCCTATAGTCATACAAATAATGACCCTGACCATATTAGGCTCAGGAGATTGTCACGTCTATATGACTGAAAGTAAAACAGCTCGTTTATTTCATGGTTTTGGGTGTAAAAGC
This sequence comes from Mactromeris polynyma, assembly GCA_032209605.1. NCBI lineage: Eukaryota > Metazoa > Mollusca > Bivalvia > Venerida > Mactridae > Mactromeris > Mactromeris polynyma. The sequence continues at coordinate 670,896 of JASFXZ010000008.1, read as the reverse complement.
AAATCGACGAGGTTTTTTACATGTGTGCATTTTGAGAACTTCATTAATTCTTGCATAAACAATGGATTAAGGGAGATAACTCCTCTGTGATAAATAGCAAACTAGAAATGGGTGTATTAATACTTTATTGTATAAATTTCAATATTCTTTTTTCAGACTGACAAATGTAGTGCTGTGAAGAAAGAAAATCTACTAGAACAGCAATGTATTGAGGTGTTTCAGTAATTGTATAATAAAAGTAAAAACAATCGTGCTTGTCAGTTTTGTATAGTCATAAAAACAAAAGTAAAAAGCAACTTGTTTGTATCAGATTATATACAAAGTAAATCAAGGACAACGGAATTTCATTGGTATATAAATCAATGATTAAGTCAATAATAAAAGCATCACAATATACAGGTAAATAAATTGAGGATAAAAGTAAAAACAAATTTGTGTGAAAATATATAGGAGTGAATTATTAAAAAAGAAAAGAAAAAAAGGCGGCAGAATACGCCCAAAATTCAATAAGTATAAACATACTTTGTACTGAAGCGCCGCCTGTTGCAGGCTAGCCTCTCAACAAAAATCACGCCTAACATTTTTGCATTAGAACAACCTGATGGAATTCTAGCTCAAAACTGTGTACACAGAGAAATAAAAAATGTTTCCCGACAACTTCATATCAAAAACAGCATTTAAAGTAAAATGAAAAGAATACATTGATGTACATTTCAAAATCGAATACTTCTTAACGCAAAAATAAAAGCAACACAATATACAGGAGTGAATAAAAAACGAAAACAAAACGAAAAAAGGGCAATATTTTTGCTCCATTTTGAACTCCATGCGTGCTGCAACTTGTCAGGAACTACCTGATGGTATATTACCAAGTTAGAGTCTAATAGCTCAAAACTGTACACATTAAGTGCAATAAAAAAATAGTTTTCTGACAACTTCATTTCAAGAACTATGTGATGAAATTCTGCAAGCATCCTCTATGGTTTGGATCAATTTCTGACAATTTTATTTATATTATTGTGAATGCCAACCACCAGAGGATGCTCCTGGTCAAATTTAACTCTGGAAAATTTGTTTGAAGCAAAAAACGACTCTATGCGTGTGCCTTGGAGATATGCCACTCAACAATGACGGTAGCGACATGACAAGATATGTATTAAGCTGGTATATAATGTGATACTGGAGCAATCATAATAATTTTCTTTCTGTGATAATTTCTAATTATTAATAATAAAATCCATCAATTTTGAAAATATACTGACGATGTTTCTGCGACTTCATAAATATTTAAGTGTAAATTGACTCTATATATATTCAAGTGTAAATTGACCCCATATGTATTCGATATTGTTGTGATGACATGAAAGTATTTGAGAATAGTCTCCAAGCTCAAATCTCAACATATTTCAGGCAGTAAAATCATTTTTTTATGTTTTAGTAATTATTCAGATTAATAATGTCACATAAAGAATACTTCATACGATACATTTCATAACCGTATCATAATCAATACAAAAAAACAATTACTAGTAATTACGAAAATGAGCCTTGGGATAGTGCATTGTTTTGGTTTATCCTTGTTTCGCATGATAATATGTGGGGATCAACAATAGTCCATGAAGTAACCTTTGTGCCTAGGTCGTTTCTTGTATCACTTTTTAATTAATTATATGATGGCTGTGAATATATTGGCTGCATGTTATTTTAATGTACCACGTACACAATGAATACCATTTACAACTAATTATTACGCAAGCTAAGTAACTTCTGGTACCTGAATTGTCTCAAGGTATTCAATATATAAAGGTTATATTATGATTAAAGAAGAAATTAAAACACTAAATTATCTTTATCTTAAATTACCTAATAATCGACAATCACATTATTTTCCAGCTTAATATATACGTTGCCAAGGTGTTGCTACCCTGTCAGTATTTGCAGATTATTTATTCATGATTATCTGTGGATGCTTCGTGGCAAATTTAGTTGAAATCCACAGAATAGTTCAGGTGAAGTTGATGACGGACCGATCGACAGACAGATGCCATAGAACCCAATAGCTCTCAGACGAATTGAGCTACAATAATACACAATAGACATGATGATAATAGCATGCATAGTGTCAATAGCATATCCGAAGTGTGAATCTACATTGATACATCGAGGTAAAAAAGTAGCCTGTCATACCTACTGCCATAAAACATTATGCACAGTTATGCTAGTAGGCATTCATATTGCATGAAGGAATATTACATACAGTCAGACCTCGTTAATTCGACAACCCTCTATCCGAACACTGAATATCAGGTCCCGATGTATCTTTTTAGGTACGTCGAATTGTAATGGGACATTCGAAACCATGTATTATTCGAAATAAAACTTCGGACCCGATGAATTCGAATGAAACGACGTCCGACTGTATTTGAGTATAACTATTACAAACATGTCTTGTCTTTGCACTTATCACTAGAACACAACATGTTGAAATCAAGTGTCTGTGTGGCTGATGCTCTAGAGAAAACCTCTCACCCAGAACATGCCCAATCATAGAATACACTGCAACAGAAGAACCTGTTGTACTCACAGTATCACATGAGTGAAATATCACACCGAGAACTTGGTCTATTGGAGTAACAATACTTTGCAGAGTATCGCATGTATCACAGTGTCACGATTTTAAGCAGCGCTCAACCTAAGATGGTTCCTACAAACGTTGCACCAACATGTGTGTCTCGTCGAGTATCGACCTGTAATTAATAAAAGTTAGTTTATATCCTATAATCAGCAAAGTTACATATTTCGTGATAACTAAACACGTGTACATGTACATAGTTATACTGATTCTGCAGCAAAGAATATGTTCAAAGTTTTCTAATTATGACAATCTTATTCGGTTTATATGGGTGAGAAAAATAGATTTTCATATTTAACTGAACACTCACGTCGCAACTAAAATTACTTATATGCAACCGACAGTGGGCGTATTGGTAAAATAAGCGACTTATATGTTTGTGCATTTTCTTGGAGGTGTGAGCGTGAATAAAAATTATATATCTATTTTTCTATGGCATCTGTCTGTCGATCGGTCCGTCATCAACTTCACCTGAACTATTCTGTGGAATTCAACTAAATTTCCCACGAAGCATCATATTTTGTATATACACACATTTATTTTGCACATAAATATTTCAAGCAGCTTTATGAAGATGTTAAAGGTACTCTTCTTGGAGGAGGTATCTCATCAACAACTACAATTAGAATATTATTAAACAAATGATCAGATACTGTGTTCACAATTAAGCCCCCAATTTGGGAACTGCAGAAAAATAAATTTATATGACTTGTGTTTGAAACTGTATAATCATAAACATTCCAGTTACCTGATGTATAGAACCAGTCCACACAATCATATGAATACAACTGTACCAAAATCCAGGAGAGGTCATGTGAGGGAGACTTCAATGTGGTTTGGATGGATTGCAGCCATATACAAGTAGTTAGGATGTATATTGGATTCCATTGTTGATAAAACAGTCACCCATGTGAAATCTGACAATAAAATGAAAGCAACATATAGAATTCAGTATAATTATTATGAGGCACCATTTAAATATTTTACAATACCTGATATACATTATATAAATATTGACTGCCTTGAGGGTGACAGTGCATCTTGTCAACCCGAGGCAACACTGTCGACCGAGGCTTTAGCCGAGGTCGACAGTGTTTGTCGAGGGTTGACGAGATGCACTGTCACCCTCAAGGCAGTCAATATTTATTTTATTATACCGAACAAAATAAAAATAAAGCTAATAACTTACATTTTGTTTGCAGTTTTTTAAACGATGTCAACAGCGGGCGACATTGCAGGGTGACAGTTAAAAATGTCGCCCGCTGAGGTTTATATGCAATGTATAGGGAAAACAGTCACGTGAGGTATAATAAACAAACTTATTGCCTCAGTTATATTATATGTTTGGGGATAGTGCAGTATACAGACAACATCCTGTATCCAGAAGTATTCCTGGGTATTTAACGTGTACATTGTAAAGCTTTGAGGTGATCGTATCTATATAAAGTCTTACCAGATATACTATTACTCATTTGATTTCTGTATGGATAAAATCATTTATTGCTAGAAAATTTCATTTCAAATTATGAACGCAAAGAATAAAATCAAAGGATGCACAAATAATATTTCAAATAACAAGCAAAATTATATCACGGATTCGTATTTCCAATGCAAAGGTGTACAGTAAACGCTCACTTAAAGACAACTGTTTTACTCTTTATTCAACCTCAATATTAGGACCACCTGAATAAGTAGGCCAGTTTTCATAAAGTATACTTTGTGTTTTTTAAACAATCCAGAAACCGAACAATATGTTGAACTTCCGAGTCTACTGTCCACTTAATGAAACCTACGTTCGAGCCCGCAACTCTACCGGGAGTTTTTACACTCGGATCAGTTGTGCGAGTCAGGACTTCGGTACTGAATGCAACTGGTAATTTAAGTACAAATTGTTTCCAGAATTAACTTAAAAGTTTTGAGTTGGTGTTGAAACTATTCTAGAATATTCTTCTCAAAAGTAATATGTTAGGAATAATTCTGCAAAGTATTCCGCAAACATATTCTAATATTTACTCATGTGTTTTATAGATGACCCCAAGTGAGATAAGCTTTTGGCTTATTGGGTGATTTCGTCTTTAAACAAAGACTTAGTATTATTATACGTTTTCTTAAATAACCTTTGATTACACGTAGTGCTAGATACTTATCATCAGTAGTCACCCGTCATGTGGGCTTCTGTGGACACATTCATAAACATTACAAGCCTGACACTCAGACTTACACTTCACAATGTCGATGTTCTTTTTGCTCTTTTGTTATTATACTAGAACAGATTTTATTAAAACTTGGCAACAGTGAACTGTGGCAAACAGCAAGTAATCAGATCAAAATGTCAATCGTTTAGATTTAATGAAAACGAAAAATGCTGATAAGTGTAACGTTTGCAGATCTAAAGTCTTAATTCCGAGTTTCTGTCTTAAATATCTGCGAATAAGGTCCTTGAAACTCAAACAATATACAATATGATGGAATTCAACACCAATACCCAACTGCTTAGAATACCCAACTAGGTATGGTGTTTCGATGAGTGGACGAAATGTCATACAACGGACAAAATGTTATAAACTTGTTGCGAGACCAGTATCAGAATGCAGCATTGCCATTGGTCAATTTTCCGAATGTGCTCCAAACAAATCAATCAAAGACTTGAGTTTTGAGAATTGTCCCCATACTCAAATTTTATAACCTTCGGTCATAGAAATTGTCTTGAAAAAAGCAGAATACTATGAATAGAAATACATACAATCTTGGATCACTTACTTGTCTGATTTCTCCGAATGTCATGATCCCTGCTAAGTTTACCCTATTTTATAATCGTGTGGTAATGTAGCTCTTTGATGATGATGAATTCCGTCGCAGCGATGAAACGACTGATGCTTTGAGTTATTAGTTGTTCCAGAGAATGTCTTAGATTTGGGTTAGTTTCTGTAACCATCCCTCGTGTTCTTCTCCACCAGTATAGCTTTACTTATTTTCCTCTTACTGTCTTCCGTCGTACGTATCTTTTATTCGGCGATCTAAAGAATAGATTACGATGATATAAACATTAAATTTGTGACTAAGTGATTTACCATCTAAATATACGCCTCATATCGGAGTTAGTGCAACACTATAGTAACGACCCCCTTAAAAAATAAGTTACGCTAATTTTAAACATCACTCATTCAGCAGATCAACATATAAGTCGGGACTGAAAATTCACGGGTGACAATTGGTTCAAATAACTTTTAAGATTTTATTGATAACTACAACAGCAGAAAAGTTTTTTAAATAATCTGTGTTGCCACAGAAACCAGAATTCAGCAAAAGGTAATTTCAGTTTATTAAATTTGGTAGTCAATTGCCCGATGTTTAGTTATAAAATAATGTTTCAATTCTGAATGTTGCCTTATTGTGTAATTATTGCTATTGCCGTGGGGATAACAGTTCAGGAATTTAGGCAATTTGTCTGAGATAACCCGAGAGCAAGTGAAGGGAGTCTGCCAGGATTGGCTTTTGCAATTTTACAGTAAATATTACACAAGCATCGAATTGTTTTGAACAAACAAAAAAGATAAAATATTGCTCACTTCACTTTAGTTTGGTAACACCGTACATCTGTAAAATTAGTACAATATTGATGTAAAGAGTATGTCTTGACAATGAGCATGCATTGACGTAATGAACATGTCTTGATGAAATGAGCATGCCTTGATGAAATGAGCATGTCTTGATGAAATGAGCATGTATTGATGAAATGAGCATGTCTTGATGAAATGAGCATGTATTGACGTAATGAGCATGTCTTGATGAAATGAGCATGCCTTGACGTAATGAACATGTCTTGATGAAATGAGCATGCATTGACGTAATGAGCATGTCTTGATGAAATGAGCATGCATTGACGTAATGAACATGTCTTGATGAAATGAGCATGTCTTGATGAAATGAGCATGTCTTGATGAAATGAGCATGTATTGACGTAATGAGCATGTCTTGATGAAATGAGCATGTCTTGATGAAATGAGCTGTTATTGATGAAATGAGGATGATTTTACTAGTATTATATCTGAATTAAAACATATAAGGATGTTTGAGAGCAGCATGAAGACCAGACAAGGGACCAACATTGTGTATACATGTGTCCTTGTTTACTATGCAATGATTTGACATTCTGTCCCACTTATGACAAATGGAGACCCCCTACATTTCTCCTACCCCTTAAATATGTATCTGGCTCATCTAAACATAAATTGTTTGAATTGGCTTCATCCAGTATTGTTGTAACATTGGCTAAATCATCTCTAATAAGAGCCATTGCAATGTATAACCGATTTAAACGACCTTTTTTGCCATATTACTAACACACAAAACTTGTAAAATAGCCCGATTGTTAAAAACTGGAAGTTTATGATGTACAAACATATTTCTTCAACACATATGGATCAATCTTTATGAGTCCATTCTTTGTTAATGTATGATTATTGATGTGATGTTTTAACTATAGGAAATACATTTTTCATGTTTGTTTAGGAAAACAAATGAACAAAAATTAGCAAAATATTACTTTAACAGGGGTCAAAGAGAACTTGATTCGGAATTTCAAGACTAGTTAGAAACATAAATGGTAAAGTAATTGAATAAACTTCAACATGAAAACATAGAAGATAAGACGTAAATATATCAATCAAAATCATATCATTAACATTAGTAAACATTGTCATATCATTAAAGCAATGCTCAATAATTACATTCAATTCTATCCATATCTCTTTACAAATACTATAATTATGATGAATGCTATCAAATACTAGATATATACAATGCTTTTTAAATACTCGTTCATTATTCAGAGATAAATAGAACTATGATATATAGCAAAATGATGACACGAGAAATAAGGCCAGATATCGAGAGGTATGCGCGAAACTTCGGCAACTCTGTGTGCGCAAAAACAGCCCTTTCACTAGTTTTTCACAAAATATATACGTAATGTAATCAAAGATGAATTTAATTTTTTGTTTGAATGCCCATAAACTTAGTCCATTGTACCATAAACTTAGTCCATTGTACCATAAACTTAGTCCATTGTACCATAAACTTAGTCCATTGTACCATAAACTTATTCCATTGTACCATAAACTTAGTCCATTGTACCATAAACTTAGTCCATTGTACCATAAACTTAGCCCATTGTACCATAAACTTAGTCCATTGTACCATAAACTTAGTCCATTGTACCATAAACTTAGTCCATTGTACCATAAACTTAGTAAACGATATATAAAACAGTATTACAGAAATAAGTAATTAAATTGTATTTTCTCCTCACTATTCTATTATTGTATCAATGAAAATATAATAAGTACTGTATAAGATGTATATTATGTTAATCAATCATACTATTGCATGTCAAGTGACCATTGACCAATGTATAAAATCTGTCATTGTTTATCCACAAAGCTTTTAACCTAAGAAATCAGTTGTATTAGTAATAAGTAATTCAATTGTATTTTCTCCTCACTATTCAATTATTTTTCACGTTTGTATCAATGAAAATGTACTATTTACTCTATTAAGTTCTATAGTAGGTTGCATGTACTTTTGCATGTCAAATGACCATTGATCAATGTATAATATTTCGTTATTTTTGTATACATGTATATATTTGCATTGTTTATGTGAAAGTATGGGCAGTATGCCTAATATTTCTGAATAAACTACTATCTTTCTATAAACTTAGACAACAGTAAAACTAAAAGCCCCGACAAGGATGTGTTGAAGTGTAACAATAAACAGCAGCAGAGTTGTGTTACAAGTGACCAATCGAAACAACGGTATTCAAAGGGTCAAATCACCTAAATTAAAATAAGTAGGACAACTGCGAGAGTGTATTGGACCGTATACGTGTTTGTATGTTAAATACACAAGGCCTTATTGGAAAGAGATATTCTAAATTAGATGATCCATACATGATACAACTGTTCAACAATCATGACATATTATTATTTACCGAGACTTGGCTTAGTGGTCAGTTTAATTATGATGTTGATGGTTTTATTTCATGTGTTTTAAATAGAAAATGCAAGGTTCTAAACGAAATAGTGCGGGCTTGATAATATACATCAAAAACAAACTTAAAGAACATATCGAATTTATAAAAAATGTTGATTGTTTAATTTGGATGAAGATAAATGGTAACATTGTTAAGTGTAATGAAAGTGTACTGTTATGTTTGTGCTATAATGTATCAGCAGGTAGCAGTAGAGAAATGTTTGTGACAAGAAATGCATTTGATATGATAGCTGATGATATGTATTATTATGAAAATGTGTTTGGAAGAAAATGTTAACTCTTGTTAGCTGGAGATTTTAATGCAAGAGTGGGCGAGAGAAATGATTTTGTTGACGATGAGTCATTAATTGAATTAGATATATTACCAGATGATTACGTTGAAGATACTAGTTTACCTAGAAAGTGTCAAGATAAGGTTACTAATGAACATGGTAGATATTTGATAGATTTGTGTAAAACAACTGGGCTTAACATTTTAAATGGTCGACATAGTCTTGATAAAAATTGTAAATTTACATGTATTACATCACAAGGTAACCGTGTTATAGACCTTGTGTTGTGTAGAACTGATATGTTCAATTATATTGATAAATTTATGATACATGATCCAAATATTTTATCTGACCACTGTGTTGTTATGGTGCAGTCACACTATGACGTATTAGAGAAACATATACCTAGCGTATGAAAAATTATAAAATAATGTCAACACGTCGGCATACGCCCAAAAAAGCTTCGAACATTCTACAGCATGAATAAATTGGGCGTATGCATAACGTATTGAACGTATACATATCGTACGTCTAACCTATAAGTAACCTATCACTAACTTATATATAACTTATGGCAGCGTATCACAGCGTATGACCAGCGTATGTCCAGCGTTCTCCACTTATGCCCAACGTATGAGTAACTTATGATAAACCTATGCGCAGCGCACTCGGCGTTCACCGACGATCACGAGACGTTCTACGTAAATACGGCGCCGGTCTCTACATTACCGCATTCATACTGTAGTCAGCGAGCTTCATGCCAACGTATCTCGACGTATGAGTAAACTACCTCTAACGTACTTAGCGTATCTCGATGTATGAGTAACCTACCTGTAACGTACTTAGCGTATGGCTAGAGTATGCCTAACGTATGCCTAACCTATGGAGGACGTCGGCATACGCCCAAATATTTTGTGCATGCACACAAAATTATTTCGGTATAACGTATGCCAGCTTATACCAGCGTGCTTTTAGCGTATACAACTTCTACCAAACCTACCCGTAACTTATGTCAACGTACACCAGCGTGTTGGTGAAAATTCTCATACGTCGGCATACGTTACTGCTATACGTTATAGTGTGACTGCGCCATTAGTTTTACTATACAATCTTGTTTACCAATTATTTGTAATGAGAATTTGTTAAATAATACACACAATGTTAAAATAACAGAAAATTACAAATGGAACAATGATAAGAAAGATGTATACTTGAATGCATTATGTAGTGAAGAAATGAAAACCAAAATTGTTGAGTTATGTGATAGTATTAGCACATCCGTAACAACTGATGACATTACAAGTGAATTAAATTGTTTTTATAGATATATAGACGATGTTTGTGATCCGTTGTTTAAAAGAAAGGTGAATACAAAGAAAAAATGTACATATGTTAAGAAAGTTGATATTAGTAAAAAACCTTGGTATGATAATGATTGTAAGATAGCTCAGAACGAATTTTATGCATACTTGAATGAATATAGATTACAGAAATCAGATGTAAATAGAGCCAACATGACTATGGTGAGAAGTAGATATAAAACATTAATAAGGAATAGAAAGTTTAAATACGAACAATATCAAACTAAACAGTTAGAAAATATGAGACATAAAAATGCAAAAGAATATTGGAAATTGTTGAAAAGTACATGTGTTAAAGAACCTACCAATAACCAGTTAAATGCAAACATTTTTACAGAATACTTCAAAGCAATCAATGATGCAACATCACATTTTTTCCAACCAGATGAAGATATCTTACATTTTAATAACAAATATTTAAATGGTGAACTCCATTGCATGTTTGAGGAACTGAATGTAAGCATTGTAGCAAGTGAGGTATTAAAGGCTTGTAAAGAACTAAAAACTGGAAAGTCACCCGGACCGGATATGATGTTAAATGAATTTTTTATACATGGATCTAAAAGTGTGAACTTTCTGAAATGTTTGACTCTTATTTTTGATGGATTATTTAATATAGGTTATTCCAGGCAGTTGGGCCGAAGGTTTTATTGTACCATTGCATAAAAAAGGTGATACGAACAATCCAGGAAATTATAGAGGTATAACTTTATTAAGTACATTGGGTAAATTGTTCACGAAAGTATTAGATAATCGCCTTACACTTTGGGCAGAACGTTATAATGTATGTATAGAAGCACAAGCAGGTTTTAGAAAGAATATGAGCACTGTTGACAACATTTTTATTCTTCATGGTATAATTAACAAACTGATAAATGAAAACAAGAAATTATATGTAGCTTTTAAAGATTTTACGAAAGCTTTTGATTATATTGAGATGTTATATGGTATACATTGATTAAACTAGGTGTACGTGGACAAATATTAGATATTGTTAGATCGTTGTATGATAATGTTAAAACTACATGTAGAGTTAAATATGATAATGTATTAGGTGATGAGTTTGCTTGTTTAATAGGAGTTCACCAGGGTGAGAGTCTGTCACCTTTCATTTTTTCAATGTATTTGAATGATATAGAAGAGCATTTTATGACAAATGGATTTGATGGCGTGGATGTTGGTATGTTCAAGATATTTTTACTTCTATATGCCGATGATATTTTTTTATTATGTCGGAGAGTGAATCTGGTTTACAATTAGGATTAAATATATTACAAGACTATTGTCAAAAATGGAAATTAAGTGTGAATGTGGAAACAAGTAAAGTCATGATTTTCAAAAAAGGTGGGGCAAATAAAAGAAATATGAAGTTTATTTTCAATAATAAAGAGTTAGAAATAGTTTTTTTTTTAAATACTTAGGAATCATTTTTACAACTGGGGGTTCTTTTAACGCTACATATGAAGCCCTGTCAGGCCAAGCTTTGAAATCTTTATTTAAATTAAAATCATACTTCATTAATTTTCCAAACATGTCTGTCAGTCATAAGCTTGATTTATTTGATAAACTCATAGTTCCTGTACTTTGTTATGGTAGTGAAATTTGGTTTTTTTACGAAGCAAATAAGATAGAAAGTATTCATTTATAATTTTGTAAACAAATATTGGGTGTAAGATCACAACCACAGAATAATTTTATTTATGGAGAGCTAGGTAGATACCCATTAATGATAAGGCGTTTATGTACTATTATTAGATACTATTTAAAAATTGTTCGATGTCCTAAAGAAAAATATACTAACGTTACATATAATATGATGTTAAACGCTTAAGAGCAAAACCCAAACAGTAAGTGTTGGGCAAAATATGTTTAAACTATATTAGTAACAAATGGTTTTGCTGATGTTTGACTGAATCAAGGAATTGGTGATGTAGACGCTTTTTTATCAATATTCAGACGACGACTTTATGATAATTATTTACAAAGTTGGAATAGCGATGTAGAAAATTCATCTAGAGCTAGAACTTATAAATTATACAGTGCTTTTGGTTTTCAAACTTATTTAGATTTTATTAACATTGAAAAGTTTCGCTTTGCAATTTGTCGTCTACGAACATCTGCTCATAGATTAGAAGTAGATGCCGGAAGATGACATAAGCCTGTACAAATACCATATAACGAAAGAAAATGTAGATTATGTAATGTCCTTGAAGATGAGTTTCATTTTTTATTAGAATGTCCGTTATATCAAGAAATTCGTCAAGTTCATATTAAAAAATATTATTGGAAAAATGTAAATATCATTAAATTTATTGACTTGATCAATTCAAATAACAAAACTATTATAAGAAATATTGCCATGTTCACTTACAAATCATTTGAAATGAGACACAAAACATTTTATATGAATTAATATACTCTAATGCAGCTTAGTACTCCATGTATCCAATGTCTAACTATACTTACATTATTTTATAGATACTGCTGTTCTTTTTTTTTTTCAGTACAATGTTTATACTTATATAGGTTCAATAGATCTTATTATTATATGTAAAATTAACGCTATTTAGATAGTATCACATTTTGTACAAAAACTGTTAAAACTATCTCCATATATTATGATAGTATTAATGTGGCCATTGACCACATATATTGTAATTGTTCAACTGTTAATTTTGTATACTCATAGACTATAAAGTCTAATGTATTGAGAAATAAACACTAAACACTATATCTACGTTCATGAAGGCGTCAGCCGAAACGTCCATCCGATAATATTACAACAGATGTAGTTCGCGTGTTGTTGTTGACAAATACGTTATTAAACAAGAGGGCCATGACGGCCCTATATCGCTCTTCTGAGTACACTGTCATTCTGACTGAATTAGACTAATATGCCAATAAATTGGCAAAGGTTCAATAAAAATCCATTCAGTAGTTTAGGAGGAGATGTTGTAAATAGTTTCCACTGTATACAAATAGGCACCAAAGAAATGCCCCCTGACGACCATGTTTTTAAATTTAATAATTAATGCAATCTTGTAAGAGGATCACTTGTTGTTTCATCGGGTTTAACGCCGTTTCTCAACAATATTTCAGTTATATACGGCGGCCGGTTCACCTAACCAGTTTTTCCTGGACTGAATTCTAACCAGTACTAACTTACTCTTCCACAAGGAGCCGGCATAATCTCCACATGTGGAGGAAAATCGACATTTTAGTCAAATTTTCATGGAAGGGTATGACCTGCCGCGACCGGGAATCGAACCCGGATCGCCGGGTTCCAAGTCCAGCGCACTAACCACTGGACCACGGCCGCGGCTAAGGGGGTCACTAGACAGTGTTTCTTACCATTGACCAAACCTCTATGCCTTATAACGGAGCCCATAGAGTGATTCCATATTCTTTTTCGAGCGACACTTTTATTTTTATTTAGTTCAAACGAAATGTATTTCGTAAAAACGAATTATTAATATCGTAAAAACGATATAATATTTAGTTTTTACCAAATAATTATTCGTATTTATGAAAAAATAATTAACGAAATAAACGAATCGTACAAGAGGATCACTAGACAATGCTACATACCAAATATCAAAGCTCTAGACCTTAGGGTTTTGGACAAGAATAATTTCTAAATTTACACTTTTAAAGTCTTTTTTAGCTCCCGTGACCTACTCATGCAGCAGACCGGAACGATTGATGCAACTTTGGAAGAGAAAACTGTGAAGTTTGGACAAAATCCATTCAGTGGTATAGGAGGAGATGTTGTTTAAAGAAAATGTTGACGGACGACGCACGATTCACGACGGATGACCCACGATGACGGACATCCAACGATCCTAAAGGCTCACCATGAGCACTTCGTGCTCAGGTGAGCTAAATACGGATCTAAATATATTGACCGGAACATTACGCTATTGGGGGAATATCTAATTACTAGAAATATACTTCATTATGCAGCAATGGTGTGTTGCGCGCATGACCGTGTATATCTCAAAGATCAATGTCACACTTGGAGATCAATGTCAGAAAAGTGTCTAAAGGTCTTTTCCAGCATATGCCACTGTAATTTATCGCTGGATTTTTTAAAATTACTTGGCACAAAGTTCACCATGATGTGATGGTGTGTCACACGCAAAACCCACACCATACCAGTACATAGCTCAAATATCAAAATCGCACTTATAAATCAAACGTAAAAAAAGGTTTTGATAGATATGCTCTGCATATCATTATACATCCTCGGTACCCAGGCTATTCATAACACATATGATACATGTACATCCAAAATTCGGTCACAATCCACCTATGTATCATGACTCTTCGTTACTTTCCATTAATGTGTAGCTGCCAAAAGTATTATTTGTTAATCCCTTTTAACCCTTAAGAAAACTAGTCCATGGTTTTATATGCATAATTATTTCATCACGAAAGTCCAGAGACTCCTATACTGAAGTCATATATAGTGATATATTACAGCATAATACAAACATATTGTTATTTTACAATTGTAAAGTAACAATATATTTTTAAATTTGAATACTGAATCATTTCATTGAGATTTATTACTGCGCTATATTCCATCTAGAATGGGTCAGGTTACTTGAGTTCACCATGTTAACACCTATGGAGTTATGTAACAACTGGACTGCCACACTATAAGTATACCACGATAAGTTGAGAGTGACGTCATGCAATGTTTACATGGTTTGACCATCAAAATAGGTAAATTAAATAACAAGCAAAACTATTTATTGTGATATTGATTTCACTAAACTAACAGCCGTGATAGCTCAGATGGTAGCGAGTCCGCGTCTAACCATGCTAATTAAGCTTTTTAGTTTTGGGCCTGAGTTCGAGACCATTGGGAGGTAGTATTTTTTTTCATTACATTATTATATATTTCGTTGGTCATCTACAGTTGTACTTACTCGACTTATACTAATCAATGTTCGCTCGAATATCTTTAATTAAAAACATTGTACAGCATGTGTATGTATAAGCTATATACTAATAACGATATGGTTTCATGATTTTTAAAGTGGATGTAGTAGATGTACATGTACATGTATCGCTACATACTCACAGTCTATGGAACAAAGTTGATATGGCTACTTCGAAAAACGTAAGGGGTTCAAATAAACATTTTAGCGACGACGCTATAGACATCATTAAACACGTTTGATTTAACGACAAAGCAAATAGGCGATAACAAAAAATAAACAGAAAGAAACGACAAACAACAAGTAATTGATAAGCACTGAGTAAGGGATAAAAAATCATGTTGTCCATAAAAAATGGTAGACAGGAATGTGTCTCGAACTCACACCCATCTATTGGTCGAAGTTACTAGTCAGAAGCGCTACCAATTGAGCTATCGCTACTG
Organism: Mactromeris polynyma; assembly: GCA_032209605.1. Classification (NCBI taxonomy): domain Eukaryota; kingdom Metazoa; phylum Mollusca; class Bivalvia; order Venerida; family Mactridae; genus Mactromeris; species Mactromeris polynyma. Next base: position 655,188 of record JASFXZ010000008.1, on the reverse strand, counting down.
TCTACTTTGAGCGATATTTCATCAAAATTTAATACTAATCCTGAAGATAGACAGATATTTTAATCAGAAATGTTAGGCATACTGCCAATACTTTCACATAAATAATGCAAATATTTATACAAAAATAACGAAATATTATACATTGGTCAATGGTCATTTGATATGCAATAGTACATGCAACATAATATAGAACTTAATAGAGTAGGCCTACATATTACATTTTCGTTGATACAGTGTGAAAAATAATTGAATAATTGAATAGTGAGGAGAAAATACAATTGAATTATTTATTACTAAAACAACTGATTTCTTAGGTTAAAAGCTTTGTGGATAAACAATGACAGATTTTTAACAACATTCTTATTTATCGAGTTTAATAATTCAACAAATTTTGGTCTATTTTTTTTTCTGTAAAAATGTTTTATATATTGTATACGAATTTCATGGAACAATGTACATACAAATAAAAAATGAAATTCATCTTCAATTACATTGCATAACTGGCATTTTCTATCTTGAAGTGGTATTTATGCTGGTTTGTGCCATCGTCCAGATAATAGGCATGATAATGACCGTAAGCTGCTTTACATGTATTGGAAAGTGGGTATGGTCGTGTTTACTATCGACTTATCTTAACTTAGTTATACTTTGTTTCACTCCATACCCTCTTTAATGTGGAGAGTGTACATTTTCAAAACTTTTAAAGGTGTCATTATGGGACTACCTTTCGCTCTAACAATTTCCTAGCGGATTAATATCTCTGAAATTGTTTTTTGAAATTTCAATATAATTTTCAATTAAATAATTAAAAACCCAGATGTCCATATTAAACTGATTCTCGAAACCAGACAGTATAGAAGGTTTTCGAGTCTAATTACTTTATAGAATGTCATGGAACTATATATCGATGGAATATGGAAAACGTGCCGTCTTGCCTTGGAAGCGCCTCTCAAGACCTTTAGTCCTTTGATTTCTAACTTGTGACCAATGCAGCACTCAAAAATGAAAAATGAAAAATGCATACTCATCCATCATCGATAACTATTACGAAATTTATACCACTAAATCCACAGGCAACTCGATTCAGTCAATAAAAACAATTGTAGTCCAGCTTATATATTAATATAATTATAAGCTTGACGGCTATTTTTTTATTGACTGAATCGAGTGCCTGTGACTAAATCTCATTTTGTATAAGTATGGAGAACCGAAGATAGACCAAACAGTAGGACAGAAAATATAAAATAAATTTGCATTCAGCGGGCACAGAATAACATGGGTAAGAATAATGAATAGGTTTTATGTCTCTATGATGGTATGTCTCTCTCAAACATACAGCCTTCCCAATAATGTCCAAAATATCACCAAATTCATCGTTAAAAGTGAAACATTTTTAAGCGTTATGCAATTATCAAGTCTTACCTTTTTCGTGTTGTTTCTGCAACCCATTCCATTTCTGTATGTACGTATTACATTCTTTAATCCTGCACTCGAAAATATTCTTCAAATTGTCCACCACTTGATTTACAAACACATAGCTCATGGTATAAGAGTCGCTGATGTGTACACATCTTCTAATGACAGATTTTTGCTTCGATATGTTAATACAGCCGGATTTTGCGTGTATGCCTATATAAACAAGCCAGAGCGCTAAGTGGGCGAGGAAGTCGATTTATTTCCCGCCTCTACAATACCTACCGTACACCCTGCAATTTCCGTAACAAAATAATTTCTGTTAATATAATTACAATATATGAAAATGCTAATAATATACATGAAATTATTTACTCAAAGATAAGATTGTTTTACCTAAAGTCAAGTAAAATTTTCATTTTAAGGCGTTACTCGCATTATTCCGACGGACATTTGTCCTGTGAATTCTACGCACATTGGTTGAAAAATAATCAATTCAAATCTTGAATAAAACGATCGGTCACCGTGTTTGTTCATGTGAAATAACCAATTTTGAATAGTATTGCCCCAACAGATCTAAGTGAATAAATCCATAAATATATATTAACATTGAAAACATCGGTGAGGTCAAGACTGAAAAAATGGTAAAATGAATTTACCCAATATGGACACGCGTATAAGAAAAAATACAAAAAAAACATATGACAGAGGGATTTTTCAAAATTGGGTAAACTTAAACGCAAAGCAGCAAAATGTACTTTACCCGCTTTTCTCTTGTTTTTTGTTTCTTTTTTGTTGTTGTTGAATGTTTTTAGTTGCGATAAGATAATTTGAATTTTCACTATTGTTGTTATCTTTACTATAGTGCATTATTACCCTGCTGATGTCCTTGTATTTCGTTTCGATAAGGAATCAACGTTAGGGATGATTTTTAAATATGGTACTCCCAATATTTAGTTTATATAATATTGAGAACAAATTCAATATTTTTTGTATTATGCAATTGTACATAGTAACTTAGCTGTCGTCCTTATATATTGTTCCTATAAGGATACAGCGATAGAGTTAATGCATAAACTGTGACTGATAAACAGCATGTGTTACAAATAATATATAACTTACATTTTAGCATACACTAAACAAGCATGTGCATTTATAGCAGACAGCTTATTTCAACACGGTATATCGATATCTGTACTTTAAAACGATCATTTTACTATTTTCTTTATTTCCTTATATCATCCTTTGATGAGTAAATTTGAATTAAAGTATATTTAAGTATCCGTGTTAAACTGACTGTCGCTTATTATGTTAATGAAAACTGTACATGTGTTTATTTTGAACATTGACTATTACGGTCTATTTCAAAAGTATATTGTATATAACTACGTTGTGAAATAAAACTTCTATCTATCTATGTAATGTTCATTTTCAAAAATGAGTCAGTTACTTAATTTCATCAACCAAAATCACTGAAGCACAAAAAGTACTCCATAGAATTTGACATATTGTCACTCTATAAACAACAGAATATTGAATATCATATTTTTACCCGCATGAAGCATTTGTAACTTGTAACTAGAATTTGTATTGGTGCCAATGTATGAAGAAGAGGCAATGCAAGAAAACAAACGGTTTTACATTCAAGCCATGTACAGGAACGTTACGGTCAACCAATGCATTTGCTCTTTTGCCCAAGTTTCCTCAGCATAATCGCACAGACTCACCACATGGAAAGTCAGACTCTTTTTGAATATTTACTTCCATCTATATTTGTATCACGCATATTGAAATCTTGCGTATATTATATTATAATGCAATGTAATGGAAAATCGTCAAAATATGCGACTTTCCGTGTGATATACATGCTTTGATATGCACTCGTGTATTGTGTACGCACCGTGTTGGCGTTGAAATTATAATGGATGTGATTCCAGTTATTGCCAGCATTCCATAGTAAATAAACCGTCAAACTGCAATTGTCTAGTATGCACACATCAGTAGACTCCAATCATCTGAAATATGACAACATTCTGTCGTGAAATCAAATTGTGAAATTAATTCAATCATAAAGACAAAGTTGTAATCATTGCAGAACAGAGGCAATTTACGTGAGAATTTCATAACCGTAATACCAGTCGTCTCGTACTCTCTGTACATTCCTTCACCATCAGCCTACAATCAATTGTTTCTCAGGTGTTTTAGGGCACAAATCATATATCAACACATCAGCTTATGTCTCTCCATGATAAGCAATAAATATTACTCTAGTGATCTGATCAATTACCCAGGTAAATGAAAGTGTGTTTCAAATCCCCTCCTGGACAAAACCTCTCCCCTACATTTTTACGAGAAGGGTAAAATCACGGTAAATCATCATAAAAATAAAATGAGTGGTTTTCTGTTGTAATTGATTGTGATCACATGGACAAGAGGCATTTTGAAGGCATGGTCCTTTTAGATCTTCAGAAGGCCTTTGATACCGTAAACCACCCACTTTTGTTGATTAAACTCGAGGCGATGGGTCTTTGGTGAGCTTTGTATTGACTTTACATCCGAAGTAACACATTGGTGCAGAGCATTTTTCCCATTCCCAGTAAAAAGTAGAGTGTATCAAATTGTAATGTATATAAATGTATATATATTCCCAAATATCCCCTTCTTATTGAATGGATCATTTTACCACCATCAGTGAAATCCACAAGTTTGCTACCATGTTCACAGTTAAGACTGATGTCACCCCTGATGGAACAAGTTATTTAATGTCAGAATGCAAGAGGTTTGCAATTCCTAATGTCAAAGGTTTTGGAAAGACATATCATGCTTTCAATGGTTGTTGCCTATGGAACAGTCTGTCAGATGTGAGAGATACCAAAAGTATTCTTTTAATTGCAAGGTAAAAACGCCTTTTAAGCTCATTTTAAATAATTAATCTTTCCTTTTGAACAGTTCAATGTTTTGTAACTAAATACATTGTTAAGTTTATTCATTTGGCTTTTTCATTTATTATTCTTGGCAAAGATAACTTATTGCTCATCGTTTATCTATCTCTTTATTTATATTTCATGTCCCTCTATGTCTTTCTTTGATAAACTTACTGTGATAGAATATCGCTTAGAATACTTCCCATGTCACACAATACTATATGTATATATTAAGGACCTTGTATGGATATAAGAGTTTTTATTTGTGTTATCCTTATTGATTGATATGGCTTTATTAATTCAAGCATATTGTTTTTACTGATATACGTCCTGATTTTATATTGCCATGTAAATTGTTCATTTTATGTTGGAATGAATCTGTCTATCTTCCCCCCTCTTCAATCCCATCAATTATTTTCCTATATTTTATACACCAATGAAGGACGTTCCCCCTACTCTCCGTAGTTGTTTTTGATAATAAGATAATTCCTTATTGCCCAATTCCCATGGATGTTTGTCCGTGCACTCCCTGAACTCCAAGCATTTTTCGTTTCCCTTGGATCTGCGTGAGAACATGGCATTCCCTGATTTTATATTGCCATGTAAATTGTTAATTTTACCATCATTTGCCATGGAAAATTCCAGTTTTATCACTGTAATCTGCTTTATAGAACAAGCATTAATTACGAAAATGCCATGCTGCAAATTATGTACAAATAAAATCTTTCACGTGTTTGAAAGAAGTATCATGTCGATTCTTTTTTAATTTTCATTCGAAAATCGTTAAGAGAACAAAAACATTCAATGATTTAGTGAAGAACATTTTTCACTAATGATCGTAATTCAATACATTGTAAATGCGGTGTTGCTAAAGCGTGTATACGATTATTTGAGAGACACAGTAATTTTTGGTATTGGTATTTAAGAAGCAACAGCAGCATTTGCCCACATTAACGCTTGCTACTAAGATAAAGCCCCATTTATATGGAAGGACGATGCTTACCAAATGATTTTTTTCGGGAAGTCCTGTATGAACCATGTGTAATGATGAGATCTATGATGCGTATATACACTCATTTTTGTTTTACGCGAAATTCTGTGCGATGATATGATAAAACATTTTCGCTACCAGACTCTCGTATCCTTTCTGTCGCTTTGGAACACATCATTTTAAGAAATTAGAAATATCGAAAGACTCAGAGGAAACAGTATTGTTTTCCTTTGCTTATTATTTCGTAGTTTTGTAAATCTGAAGGTGTCTATTGCTAGCTGTTGCGTATGTTTGTGTATAGTGTCCCTTTTACCATTGTAATTGGTTATGTACATTTGTTCTTGTCTCCTTGTGATCTTTAGGTAGCTCGGCTCTTCGTGTGTCATTTCCTGCTTGATTTCTGTATTCAGTCAAACACCACAGTGGGAGGTCTGAACATGATTGAACGGTGCACTAATGCCACACTCGTGCACATGGTATAGATGATCATTTACCTTATTAGTAATATGCTCTTTGTTGTCATTTCTTGTAATGAATCATGTTTGGTTATTTGAGTACAAGAGATTGAAAGACATCAGTATAATTCAAATAATTAGATCAATAGAAATAAATGAAAGTCCAGCTGAAATGCCACATTAAATAAAATAAAGACCATCGACCCGATGGTCGGTTTACACGAAACTCGTTATCATCTCTGTGTGCAGATGTACGATAATACATGTCCATATTGCTCGGCTGACACAAAATTACCTCACCAGGCATAAGGTCAACGTATTACAGTGGGAGGCTTGCTCACCGGACATGAATCCAATCGATCACATTTGAGACTTCCTTTGACTAGGGCAAGAACATATAATGTTTTTAACAAAATTTGGGACCTTACAGCTGCCCTTTGCCAAGAAAGAAATCATATAGGCGGATAAATATCATGTATATCTTTTTACAAGAGTCGCCATAAAAAGAAAACACCGAGTGCGCAGTTTCAATTTTGCGTCAGTATATTATATAACATAAATTCATAATGCCTTTGGGAAATCGATATTAACTGCTTAATATCATGCAAGAGTTTCGATCAATATGTAGCAAAAATTTATTGTTATGTTTTTTTCATCGTATCATATCACTCGATCATCATTTTTTTATTGTAAATAATCTTACGCGAGTCAATTATTCCAAAACCTATTCATTTGGGAGATCTTTAGTCGGAAGTCGCGGGAAACAGTGCCATAAGATTCTCGTTTATTCGAAAATAAGAAGCATATGAAGACATAAAGTCGTACAAATTGATAAAAAATACACTATCAGACAATCCTTCAGTGCGAATTACTTACGACTTGATCACATAAGTACGAAATAATAGTTAGATATGTTGTGTTTTAACAAGAAGAGTACGCGTAAAAAGTGCAAGTTTTAATTACCAGAACAACCTTGGTAGTTCATCTTTAAATTAGCTGGGGATATAACAGGTTGGTATTGAAGAATACAGCTGTGTTGTTAAGGTATTCCAACCATAACTGAATTTTGTCATGTTTGACTCAGTAAGCAAAATTTAAACTTGTTACAAAACTTAATATCAAGATATTATCATTTATAATTTATTTGAATAAAAAAATCCTTTTCGTAATTGTTTCAACACGTTTTTCAAAAAAACAACAAATAATTGCAATAATTGAAAAACCTGAAGTCTTTCATAGAGGGAGGTAATGCAGTGACAATATATTGAAAATAAATTATTAAATACCAAAAAATACCATGATTTTGTTGCACAGTCAATATTTTTATAAAAATAATGTAACTAATTTTATTACAGACAATTTGATGCCCAATTGACACTTTAACAATATTTTAATTTTGAAAGGAAATTTGTCAATTTCTTCAATGCTATATGCTTAAATGTAGAAAAACGAACATATTTAAACAGAAATCGAACAAATTTGATGCAAGAGAATGGTTACCAGCTCTTTGCATAAAGGTACTTAATCGAAATGTCAGTTGTACTTTTACAAATACTTAGAGGAACAAAAACACAAAACGAACCACGCGTAAACATTTGTGAAGGTTGTTTGAGCAGTAAAGTACTTTTGGTAAGATATTACCATTTGGTTATCGTTTATCAAGCGTATTCGTTTTATTTAAAAATAATGAGTATATACACATTAGCGAAGGAAACACAAAAGTGAATTTCACATTTCGATTCCTGAAATCAGTTCTGATCACGTTTTGTAAACTTATACAATTTCACATTTTTGATTACTGAAATCAGTTCTGATCACGTTTTGTAAACTTATACAACTATAACTTCCTTAAGTAATTTAGGCAAGTGTCTGGTTTTTTTGTAAGTAACTGGTGCGCAATATTTTATATTAATACAAACGAAAGAAAGTAACTTACTTCGCTTTTCTTTTGTGCTCAGTTTCTTCGTTCACATATTTTACAGTTAATCAATGAAGACAACATCATATTCCCCGTATCTATTATACCAAATTTGTGTTGGACTTGTGAGTGCTTGAAAATGTGCGATCTGATTGTACAAAATATGACAGTACAAAATACAGCATTTTTTACGGCGAGTTAATAATTCCCAGTGCTTTAAAATGTACTGTTTTAAAATAGGCGAACTGGATCCTGTGAGCAACAGAAATTGAAAAGTACAAAACATCTGAGTGTCAAAGTCTGTGATAAAACGTGTTTAATGAAGATTGAAATGTTATATGGACGTCGAAAACAGTATCCTTATTTCTCCAACGTTTTTTTTCTCCATTAATATGACTTAATTTTACCACGAGCGCCATTTGGTAGGAATCATGTTTAGAAATGTTATATCTTGTTGTATTTAATTTCTGTGACATTTTAGAATCATTTTTTGTACCATGTTCTTCTATAAATTCATTTGAAACTATTATGTTAGGTGATTTTAATACAGACCTGTCTTCTTATGTTAAATATCCAATAGTCAGTAAATTAACCTTTTTATGTAATACGATCAATGATTTTACCAGAATAACTACATCATCTACAACAATTGCTTGGATCTTAGTAACATATCCTGAGAAGATTTCACAGAGTGTTGTAATAGACTTTTTGTTAGTGACCTCCCGCTGACATTTTGCAGAAAAAAGGTTTCTTACATTAACAAACACATTAACAATGTTAATATTCGTTCCTTAAACATAGTCCAATGAAAGTTTTAAGCAACCCCTTGTGGGATTAGATTGGTCACCTGTTTTATATTGTGATGATGTAAATATTGCCTGGAACAATTTTAAAACAACGTTTGTCTCTCTACCTTGGATACTATTGCTCCTGTAAAATATGTACGCTTAAAACAAAGAACTGAACAACGGATATACTCTGATATTTTGGAATGTATCGAGGCTCGAGATAAGGCTATTCATAATTTTAAAATACGTGTTTAACTGAAGAAAATTTTATTCATTTCAAGTCTGAGAACCAAAACTAGTTAAATGGTCATGAATGCAAACAAGAAATATCTTTAAAAAAGACATACGGCGTAGATAGAATGATGTCTTCCGGTAGGTATAATGTTTTTTAAAACATGTTGAAAAATTAACTCTGATCTATATATACTATAATAATGGACTTGTCTTATCATGGTCATTTTATATATGCTGTTTTTTCGTAGATTCGTGTTCCTAAACAGAAGTCATTGCAAGTTCATTCAGTACACAGTTTACTTACATATTTTTTCATTTTAAACTAAAAAAAACATTAATATAAACCATTATAAAGTCTGATGCAACATTTGTTTATATTTTGCAATGAAACATGTGCTTAAAAACAGAACGTCAGTGATCTTAATCGTCTGGAAGCTTTCTATTAGATTCGTGTCTCTGGGAAATCTGTCCCGTTCTGGTTTGTAAACAAGTAAAAAGTTTATGCAATTTCCAACTGATAATGTTCGCACATCTTACGAAAACCCCGTTTGGTGCCTCTTGGGTGAACGAAAGCCCCGTTTGGTGCCTCTTGTGTGAAAATATGATTGGTCAAATTTTAAAAAACCCATTGAGGACAACATTCGGTTGGTTAAAAATGTAAGTCAAAATCAATGTTTTACAGCTACACCGAAAACACTTTTGTTAAATCTTCACTCGAGAGTAACTACAAATTTGCTACATGGAATGCCACATACATAAGACAATGCCTCTCTACACAGACCTCCGGGAAAACAACAGTCCATAAAAACAATGCATTTGAGGAGGCTCAAGGGTACACACGTTAGGGATTAGGGCGCAAGGAATGGCATTGCCGACCATAAGAGATAACTAGGATAATCAAAGAGGACAAACAGGGGGGGAGTTAATGCTTGAAATGAAATACATCACAGGACAAGTCTAGACAGCTGGTATCAATAGGCGGAAATTGGGAAAAATAAGAGGACAAATAGGGGGTTAATGGGTGTAATACAACGCAGGAAAAGTTAAGTCAGCTGCCAACAATAGGCCGAAAGTGGGGAGAAAATAACATGAACACTACAAAGTGAAAGAATTGAACTGGGGAAAGGTATATTTAACATACATCTCAAACGCGATATACTGCCTTGGAACTGTTAGTAAAAATGAGAGTAAATTGGCAAATTGTGGTTATAAGTTTGTTACCAGTTTCGTTTCAAATTTGTATTCTTCTTAAAGTGTTACATCCGACAGGTTCACATTCTCCATCACTGCATATAAAGTGTAAATACTTTAATAATCTATGTCCTTAAACGGCATCATGTCCAGATGCCATACCCTCACGCTTTGGTAAGGACTCGGCTTCCATTATTGTTGGCCCCATTTCACACATCGTTAATACTTCAATAATACAGGGCGTGGTCTCTGATGCTTTTGTTTCAAAATCTTATTCTTCTTAAGGTGTTATACCCGACATATTCATATTCTCCATCACTGCATAAAAAAAAGTTTAGATACTTTAATAATCTATGTCCTTAAACGGCATCATGTCTAGATGGCATACCCTCACGCTTTGGTAAGGACTCGGCTTCCATTATTGCTGGCCCCATTTCACACATCGTAAATATTTCAATAATACAGGGCGTGGTCTCTGATAATCTCAAGTCCGCTAGTAGTTCCATTGTATAAAACGAATGATTAGACAGATGTCGGCATTAGCGCCCAGTCTTAATCTTGAGTATTTTCTCTAAGGTATTTGAGCGAAGAATACCTTGTCCAAAATTTCAGTCTGGCTTAATAAAAGAATTTCAACTGATTCATGCTTGATTCATCTTACAGATCATGTTCGCTTTGAAATGGACAAGAGGCATTTGAAGGCATGGTCCTTTTAGATCACCAGAAGGCCTTTGATACCGTAAATCAGCCAATTTTGTTGATGAAACTTGAGATGATGGGTCTCTGGTAAGATTTGTATTGACTTTACATTCTAGGTCACACATTGTTACAGAGCATTTTCCCCATTTAAATCGGAAAAATTAAATTACATACCAGTAAAAAGTAGAGTGAATCAAATTGTAATGTATATAAATGTATATCCATTCCCAACTATCCCCTTCTTATTTAATGGATTAGTTTACCACCCTCCGTGAAATCCACAAGTTTGCTACCATGTTCATAGTTAAGACTGATGTCACCCCTGATGGAACAAGTTATTTAATGTCAGAATGCAAGAGGTTTGCAATTCCTAATGTCAAAGGTTTTGGAAAGAAATATTATGCTTTCAATAGTTGTTACCTTTGGAACAGTCTGTCAGATGTGAGAGAAGTATTCTTTTAAACGCAAGGTAAAAAACGCCTATTAAGCTCATTTTAAATAATTAATTGTCTTTCTTTTTAAACAGTTCAATGTTTTGTAACTTAATACATTGTTAAGTTTATTCATTTAGCTTTTTCATTTATTATTCCTGTCAAAGATAACTTATTGCTCATCCTTTATCTATCTCTTTATTTATATTTCATGTCCCTCTATGTCTTTCTTTGATAAACTTACTGTGATAGAATATCGCTTAGACTTCTTCCCATGTCACACAATACTCTATGTATATATTAAGCACCACTATGGATATAAGAGTTTTTATTTAAACTTTTTGTGTGTTATCCTTAACATATACTGTTGATTGATATGGCTTTATTAATTCATGCATATTGTTTTTACTAATATATGTCTTGATTGTATATTGCCATGTAAATTGTTCATTTTATGTTGGAATGAATCTGTCTATCTTCCCCCCTCTTCAATCCCATCAATTCTTTTCCTATATTTTATACATCAATGAAGGACGTTCCCCCTACTCTCCGTAGTTGTTTTTGATAATAAGATAATTCCTTATTGCCCAATTCCCATAGATGTTTGTCTGTGCACTCCATGAACTCCTAGCATTTTGCGTTTCCCTTGGATCTGCGTGAGAACATGGCGTTCCCTGATCATTGATCAACTTGATCCTTCCTGACAGACCGTTGATTTACTAGTTTTAAATTAGTTCATTAATACCTTAGGGATCTGTTATGCAATTTTGAGCCATTACTAATCTTTTCGCCTTCTTAGTATGCAGCACCTTCATGGTCCATGAATTTATCATCATTTGCCATGGAAATTCCAGTTTTATCACTTTTATCTGCTTTAAAGAACCAGCGGGTTAATAACGAAAATTCCATGCTGCAAATTATTAACAAATAAATCTTTCACGTGTTTGAAAGAAATATCGTTTTAATGCGAGTTTTTTCATTTTCTTTCGAAAATCGTTAAGAGAACATAAACGTTCAATGATTTAGTAAAGAACTTTTTTCACTAATGATCGTAATTCAATACATTATAAATGGGATGTTGTTAAAGCGTGTATACGATTTTTTGAGAGACACAGTAATATCTTCAGAACGACGTCCACGTATGATCAATTAATTACTTACTGACGTACGTTTTTTCTTGCACACAATACTTTCCTCTTTGTTCTTTTTGATTTTTTGGTATTGATATTCCAGAAACAACAACAGCATTTGTCCACATAAACGCTTGCTACTGAGATAAAGCCCCATTTATATGGAATGATAATGTAATAAATTTACTGTTGTAAATACTCTCCCAGATGTATTGTTATATTTAGTACTAATTAAATACATGACCGCCCGGTTAGCCCATTCGGTAGAGCGCTCGACTGCTAATTGAGAAGTCGTGGGTTAAAAACCCGGGCGAGGAGATCTTCCGTTAAAATTTGACTGAAGATAATGCATTCAAATTCATTTGTCCTCCACCTCTGAATTCTGATTTATATGGAGAAGTTCTCAGTTGCCTGCTGAGGTTAAGTCACCTGACCTTTGTATATAAATGCAACTGAAATCATGTTGAGAAACGGCGTGCATCACTGAGTGCACTTTCAGCATGGGTGTTCGCAGATCAGTTTAATCAAGATAAGAAGAAGTCTGTCAAGGAATAAAAATATATAAACCGAAACTAAATTGTAATTAATTTCGAGGAATAGAGTAATTATCAGAAGCTATTTGGTGCAAACCATTAACGAATGACAAACGAGACAGGTCAGCTTTTCAAACAGAAATACGTGATAGAAAAAGCAAAACTACTTGGAAAACCGTCGTGTAATGTCGTTAAGGTCTGAACGCCTTTTTGTCTATAAATTTGCTGGAACTTTTTGTCAGACGTTTTAGAGTAATACCAGGAGACAATATTTACACATATTATCACATATTAATCAAGATAACACTCGGAAGTCAATTCTGCATCTCGAGATTTTCACCGTATTTCAAGGTGATATTCGCAAACTCTTTTCTTGTTCTTTCGAAACAGCGATCCTTTGAAATAAATTATTGTTAAGCCTCGGTTAATTTTAACAGACGAACCCCGTGAACGCCACTACCGTTTCTTTTTTCTTTTCTCCAAATCGCATTATTTTCAAATTCATTTTATACTCTTCCCACTTTAGATTTTAGTTCATACTCATCATCATCATCTCCAGTGATTGCATCACTCCGCAAGGAGTATAATTGCAATTGGCTAAAACCGTACATACACACGCAGCAGGCAGGACTGACTGTTTTCAAAATAAAAGTTCCACTATTTACAATGTCTATTAAAAGGATAAAAACATCTCCTCGTGACTAGTATTTTATATGTTGGATGGCCAGAGCTGATTGGAAAGCAACCAGGCTGGTCTGGTCAACAATGTCCTGTGGCAACTTGTTCCAAAGCACGATGGTTGCGGGAAAGAAACTGTTTTGGAAGATGGAAGTGCGGGCTCGGATTTGGCTGAAGCGATGGTTGTGCCCTCTGGTAGGCTTAGCATTGATGAGCGGGGGATCTGGAGTTATATCCACAAAGTTATCTTGAAAAGCATGGTTGTTCTAATGTTGTTTAGCCGGCGTTGGAGGGTGTCCCGTTTGAGGTCGGTAAGCATGTCGGTGACGCTGCTTGTTCGGGCGTAGTAATGTTTCACGAATCTTGCAGCGCGACGTTGGACCATTTCTAGTTGATTGATGTGACGCTCAGAATGAGGGGACTATTTGGAATATTGGAATCATGTTGCAGCGTAGGGAGTTTTCCTGAATCTATAACCGGTAATAATTTTAATTGCATCAGGCCATTTGTGACTTCAAATTGATCTTAACGGTACAGCTCTGAATGCAAAAATATGAAAATGGAAAGGGTTGAATAGAAGTAAAGCATTATTTTGGATAAATTCACACCGGATTTGTATCTCTTGCAACTTACTATCCATTGAATTTACAAAACACGAAGGAAGGTGTAATTTGTACATTTTTTAATCAGCTCTCACTTCAGTGTGTATAAGAATAGTTGTATTCGTCTCACAAGATTGGCACATGCAACATCTGCAACCGTATTGCCATTATCGCTTACGCATCTGTTATAACTGATATTTGGTATTTTGAATGATAACCATATCGATATGGCTTAGTTTGAGAGGTTTTTGCATCAATTGAAAGAAAAGAGCTGATTTCACAATGTTATGCTTGTCAGAGATACAAACAACGGATAATCAGTCTATATCGAAGTGTGAATACGCGCGAATACATTCTTTAGTTACACCAAATAATATGAAACTATAACACTATACGGTGTTCGTAAATGTGTTATATAGGTCTTTGAATGTATTCCCCTTTTTGTACCTATCTTTTTCAACTTTACCTAATTCTTTTTGGTAATCAGCCAGATAAGTTCTTAACGTAGCATCCCAATAGTTGTTTGCGATCAAACCTTCTCATCTGTTAAGAGTTTGTGAGCTGAAGTTATACTGAGATCTGTCTGAGGATGCGTTGTCTTGTGAATGTGGCATATCCTGTACCAACTTGATATTTGTTTACAAATTCAGATAAAATTGAGTCACCAGGAGTGCATGAAATGTGAACATAATCGATCAAAGAGGCTTGTTCAGGAAAAAACTTAGTTTAGCATTTTTATGTATAGTAGATGAATTATGTACGTTAGTCACGGATACGTTCGACGTAAAATAGTACACTTAGCATGTTTACTTTCAGATTAAATTGTACTAATATCTATCGCTTATTGGCCATGACAATGTCATAAAAATATAAAAAAACTTGAAGGTTTTTTGTTCGCACATCTTTGGATTCCTTTTTCCAGGCTTCCCACAATCTCATGAACACAAAACTTAAGGTCTCTTCCACACAGTGTATCATTGCAAAATACACGTCTGCCGTAAATGGCATCATATTTGTGCATACCAGGGTCCCTTTGGAAGGCTCAAACGTCGGTTTAAGAGCACCGACAGACTTGCAACTTGCTACAATTATTCGTAAATGATATATGTTCAGATATATGGAGTAAAACTATTCAATTATACCGCAAAAACGTTTTAAATCGAGCATTTTAAGGCATTTTTAGGCATTTTTTTCTATATATCAAATTTAAACGGACGATACTAGCTTTATTCCGCACCGATTTTGCTTTGTATTGTTTTTATAGTAAATTTAGACATTCACCGTCGTTAGGACGCTAAGAGATCATACAGAAACATTGAAATTACGAATTATTGGTCAGAAAATGAACAGCACTACTCATCTGTCTGGAACGCTTCCCTCTGTCGAAGTCACATCACTCCGCGGAAGTCACATCGGGTTATACACTGTGTTCCAGGACAAAAAAATCAAAGGTCGTCCTATAGAAAATTCCCAGGACTTTTCCAGCAATAACATGTCTCTCTACACCATGTCTCCTGTAGGTATGGCAGTGACATGGTTAAAATACTGTTCGTAGTACGACGATTCGGATTGCAAAATCATCACATTATGCTTTTAACATCATCCGAATTTTGAGAACGTACTAATAATGCTTTTTATGACACAAGGTATAATAAATAATAATTTTACTTCAGCCAATGAGCGGCAAACATTAATATACATGTAATAAACATGTTCTGTATACATAATAGTAATAAATACAGAACGTGATTTATATGAATATATTGATTATACTTGTATATTATACGCAAAAATATAGATAGAGGTGGTGTCTGGTAATTCCTTTATATTGTACCGTTATTCAAATTATGACCATAAATTAAGTATGTTATAAATTGCATTGAACACAGGTAAATGGAAAGCCTAACCTATGAAAAACTATTACTACTGGAGTTTTAACAAGATTGAAACTTTTTTTTCATGTTCAACATGTAATGACCTTGACCTTTGGTGACCTTGGTCAATAGTCCGATGGAAATTTTGACCTTGAATTTATTTTAGTCTGTAAGCAGCAAATACATTTACATATATGCAGAAACTGTGCTTACTCATTTCATAAAACCAAACGCAAAATATGTATTTATAAGCTATACACGCGTATTCTACAGAAAATTGCAGATTGATGTGGTGTCACATAATTATTTCTTATTATATAATTATTCAACTTATAACCGTGAAATAAGTTTTGTTGTAAATCATAGTGATACTAGGTATTGAAAACATACCTTTTGCATGTCTATGGTCAAAACTGTTCAGATGAAATAAAACAATATTGGGTAAAAACGCGTTTTTTAACACTTTTTTACATTTTGACCTTGAAATGACCTTGACCATGACTTTTTGTGACCTTGACAGGGAGTTTTTTAGAGAGCTCTGTATCTGTTTATAAGTTATCATACACATTAAAATCAATATCTGTTTGCACGTAATAGTAATAATGGTTACAGTAACACTAGTCAAGTGTTCATGAAATGGCGGCCATTTTGGCCGCCATCTTGGTTTCCATGGAAACTGACATGATGCCAACTGTCCACCCTCGCTAAAATTGAACTTCAGGCATCCCTCTACACAAATATACAAAGAAATGCTCTGGACAAAAAATTCACACAAATAAGTCCAGGGACTAGACTATAAGTACGACAATTCACATTACATGCAGAACACTGGATATATACCTGTTAAATGTTAAATACAGACAATGTATGAAGCACAATATCAGGATATTAGTTTGAACTATAATTTGGTACGAAAATCGAATGAAATGCAAATTTCATGCAGGACAATGTACGAGCATCTTTGAATGTCTGGAGAACAGTATCTATATCATAAATTAATATGGCATTTGCTATATTTGTGAAAGAAGTGTGAGAAGTGATGTCCAACTCTCCTATACAAATCCGAGAGTAGACAGGAGTTTTGACCAAAATTATCATAAACACAAAGAGCTTGTGAACTGACTTGTTGATGCTGTAATTTGTTGAGACAAAATCGTGCATTTGGAGGCATTTGAAAAATAAAAAAACTATTTATTTTATGGCAAGTCTGCATAGGTGGTAAATAAAACAAGATTTTGTTACATACATTGGACTTTCACATCTACTCAGATGTAAATCGGTCAGGCATGGACATGCTATGATATTCATGCTCCGCAGCTGGAGGGGGGCTAGAATTCCCAGCTGTCGCACTACAGAGGGGTAAGACCCCCCCCACTGTGCCTGCCCGTTTGCCGTGGGCTGCTACCCGTGTCGCCTGATGAGAGGATCCTGTTAGTTGAGCGGGTTCTGAGTTGGCAATCTATACTTGGTTCTCTCAATACACTGCTTTGGCCTTCAGTTGGGCTAAACGGGAGGTCTGGAAGGCCCGTCCAGATCAATCGGCTAGTCATGCCAAGCCCCACGATATATTGTACCCCCATGTCTATTTATATTTGTTTATTTTATAAATACATACATTATTTCGTTGACAACTTTCACGATTTACTTTTTACTTATTTGTATCTTGGAAGGCGGTGGCCCATGGGCCAATCGGATACTTGTTTGGCCTTTAACTGACATTCGAAATTTTCCAAAGTATGTTTTAAGCTTGTAAAATGTTCTGAGGGAACTCATTTGTCCAGTTTAACCCTTTTATCACGAGTATATCATTGATGTATCCCTGTCATGACCAGTGTTGGATGTCCCCTGGTCATGTCCCCTTGTTGGACTCCGTGGCGGGTGGGGAGCATCAATGATGAACTAATTCAATCAGCATGGCAACCCCAAAAAAAGCCAAGCGAACACTCTCAGAGTCTGACTCTGAGACAGACATATCACACATGACCCCCCAAAATTTCTCTCGTTTCATTGTTATCAAATCTTCAGATTCAGAGAAACCAATCACTAAACTTTCCCCCTTTATCATACAGAAGACTTTGCAATTCATTCTCGGAACGCCAAGGACCGTGAAGAAATTGAAAGATGAAACGTTGCTGGTGGAATGCTCCACCATGCAACAAGCAAAAAACCTTTTAGGTCACAAACAATTCTTTGGGTTGGGGGTCGTCATTAAACCCCACCCATCACTTAATTCATCTAAAGGAGTTATTCGTTGTAGGGATCTCGCATGTTGCGAGTCCCTCGACGAAATAACTACTAATCTTCAATCGCAGGCTGTCTCTGCAGTAAAAAGAATCTCAATTAAAAGAGATAACATAATTATACAAACCAACACTTATATTCTCACATTCTCAACTTCAGTACTCCCATCTAATATCAACATTGGGTATGAATGCGTTCCGGTCTCCGTGTATGTGCCAAACCCTCTGCGCTGTTACAGGTGTCAGAGGTTTGGCCATCACGAGACCAGATGCACAAATATTCCGGTTTGTGCGGTCTGTGCACATGAGGGTCCAGACCATGAATCTAAAGACTGCCAAGAGAAACCGCATTGTATAAACTGCAAAAACTCACATCCTTCTTTTTCTAAAAATTGCTCATCTTGGAAAGGTGAGAAGGAAATCCTGGAAATTAAATATAACCAAAATCTTTCATTTATAGAGGCAAGGAGGGTGGTGCAGAACCGCCAGAGGGACCAGGCACAGGCTAGCAGTAGTGCTAGCTATGCCAACAGAGCTGCCCCTTTGGCGAACATCCCTCCTTGTCACTCTTGTAACGAACTGATCAAAATTTTGATAGAAAAGTATCCTCAGATTGCAGAGGACCTTAAAGGTCTGGCCCCTTCATCTGTACAGACACAGAGACAGCCTGCCCGAAAGGTTCCTCCCCCTGTACCAAAAACATCCAATCAGCAAAAAAAACCTGTTATGCCCGAAAAACCAAAATCCATTCCTCCAAAAACCAAATCACCAGCTCCTCCTACTACCAAGAAACCAATACCCACTCCATCTAAGGCCACATCGCCTGCCCCTACTACTACCAAACCTAAGGTGAAATCTGCACCAGCAAACAAAAATAAGAACAAACCCACTTCCCAACCTCCTAAAGAAAAACTTGGTCACAAATCTTCACCACCATCACCCACACCAAAACCATGTAAAACAAAAAATTATGAAACCCCCCTCAACAACAAGTTTGAATGTCTTAGTGACATGGAGGATGACAGTGATGGAATCTCTGTCTCAGGGGATGAGAGCATGCTCTCTGATGAAGAAACTTAGTCTTTTATTTTATTTTAACTTATTTTTAATAAATCTGGACTGTATTCCATGAAATACGTCTTTCACAGTACATTTTTTCTCGTTGGCTGTGTTGACCTTCAACCAGTCCGCTAACTAGTTAACATTTACAAGTATATCACGTTACCTTTTTTAGTTTCACATAATTTCACATTTCTTGCGCGCTAAATGACCAAAGCTGTCAATGCGCCATAAAACCACATGATAATAATTAAAAGTCTCATTGAGACTATACAAGTTGGAAAATTCATAAGCTACATCATAGAGATTGGCTTTTACAACAAGCTATGATATTTATAATCTAAAATCTCATATTATACTATATTTACCCCAATTTAACATATACAAGTATATCACGTACCTTTTTTAGTTTCACATATTTTTAACATTTCTTGCGCGCTAAATGACCAAAGCTGTCGATGCGCCATAAAACAACATGATAATAATAATATGATATTCATGTCATCTGCTGATAATCTGCATTGATCTAATTGTACAGACCGTAACACAAATTTGCCATTATGACCAATTTAACGCTATCTGACAAGTTTTGCAACCGATTTTGTACGTGCACGTATTACAGACGACTTGCATTCGCTTACTGAATCCCGACTGACAAGTTATTTCGTTTATTCCAAACGATTCTGCAATTTTCTGCACTAATGTACGCAATATCACATACCGAAGCTGTTTTGAATACTTTAAGAAAATAGAGAGAATTAGTTGCTACAGGGAACGCCACAAGAAAACAACAATCAATAAAACACAAGAGAAAGCTGATGCAAGGCATCAAAGTCGTCGGGAGAATGTTTAGCAAAATAATTAATGTGAAATGTTTGAAGGAATGTGTAGAAAAAATAAAACAAACGTGACGTAATAACACAAACTGAATTTTGCAAATATTGAACATGCAATATTTTTGTGAAAGAAATGCACATATACGTCATTGATGTATATAGCAACAAAGGGCAAAAATCTTCTTTTTCTTTGGAAAAAAAATATCATAAACAGCCTTTTATAAAAAAAAACCACAACACATTATTAAGATGAAACTACATTCAACATTATACAATAATTATCTTCCTTTTATACTAAAGCACCTGTCTTTCGATATAACTAATGGTGATAAATTGGAAACATAACAGCCAGACTAACGTTTGTAGGCATATACATACGTCTTTCTATGTCTCCGTTTTGGACAATAATGAACAAAATAACCTCAATTATTAGATCCTATAGAAATGCACCATTAGAGAGTTAGAGGTGCCACATCATAAGCATAACATGTCTTTTTACATAAATATTACCAGCATTTAATGAACATCTTATTCAGGGTTTGCCCGCATCGGTGGAAAACCACTGCATTATAAACAGCTTCTAACAAACTGACATATGATTTTAACTGGTTGATTCCTAATCTGAATCCCTCCCTCTAATACCGAAGCTATTGCTAGTGTCAGCACATTACGTTTGTCATTGACCTGACTTATACCCAATACAACAATCAAACATAACGTAATTAAACTAGCATTTAATCTAATCTTAGTTTGAAGACTATTGACTCTGATCATAGACATGCGTATTCGCGACCATTTCCTACCGTGTCACAGAACAAGACGAGCGAACAAATACCCTCTTAGATGCACGTTTTCCATGTTTATACGAAATTCGGTACGGTTGTCAGTTTATGTATGCCTTTGATAGTTTGATAGTGCGAATTGCATCCCATGTGTGCCCGACAGACGTCAAACGCCACGCAGCGGTTTCCCGTGCAGTACAGCAATACCTCCGATAACTATAAGGGGAGATCACTGCGTAGGAGATTGGACAGACATGTTTACTTCAGGCGCGACCTTGAACTCTACTTCTCGAAAATAGGCTATATATATAGCCGATGCTACCCGATTGTTCCACATCATTCCCAACTATACGGAACCACGGGCAGGATGAATTGTTTAATAAAACATACCATAGAGGTTAACAGTAACTACATATATTATTTAACATGGGTGTGTAGATATGCTACAATATTCGTGCGATACATTAATGGTTAGAATCCAATCCGAAATATTGTTACGACTCATCTGCCGAGCGCGTCCAGGTACAATGTATTTTGCTTAGGTCTATAAATAGCGATTTCGTAATTTCCGCAAGCGGGAAATGTTTATGAATGAAAGCGGACATTATTTATGAATGAAATTGTATCGACGATAGTAACCGCTAGGTGAATATCGTAGATCTGCAATATTGACGCATGTGCAAAATTGGCAGACGTTAATGAAATGGATTATTCGGAAAAGAGAAAAACATTCAAACGGAATTTATTCATAGCCGAGCCCCATGAGCAATCCAAGCATAGCCAAATCCAAATTTGAACAATATAGTTTGTATTTTACTAGCCCATGTAATTCTCCCAACTTCGTCCAGATTAAATAACATAAGGTAGCACTGTTTCGGGTATCGTTCATTGTTCATGCGTAAGAGACGTATCCAGTATTTAATACATTACTAAAGTAAATAACATACATAGGGTAGCGACCACACTCACCCTTAGAGAATGCATGAAAAGTATTCTTAAACAATTTCAGATAACTGGTGCAGAATTGATTGTGAACATTTTCTTTTTGAGCAGCGTATTCAAAGCCCCAAATTTCTGAATCATAAGTGAGAATAGGTGACACCATAGTGTCAAACAGTTTAAATGTCTCTTTATATTCAAATTAACCCACAGCATTTTGAATTCTGTTAATTGCAATAATTGACTTTTTGCTTTGCAGAGCTAGCATGTTCTTTGCTTTTGACCAAGAGAGTTTTGGAGAAATAAATAGACCCATGAATATATAGAATGTCACAACTTCGATTTGTTCTCCATTATAAAACCATTTTTCATTACAACGTAGATAGCCCCCGTTTCTAAATACAACAACTTTTGTTTTCTTCAGATTTATGTTCATTCCTGTTCTCTTACAAAAATGGGAGATTACGTTTAATTGTGATTGTAATAGACGGACAGTGTCACTACAGTTAGCCATGTCATCTGCATATAATATAGCAAATATATCATTTACCTCCTCTGAAATATGTATTCCATTGGAGCACTGTTGTTTAAGTTCAACAATTAAGTAATTAATATAAAGATTGAATAGAATAGTGCTCAATTTACAACCTTGACGACAACCAATGTTACATTTAAAGTCTTTGGTATAAATATCACCGACCCTAACACATGCTGTTAGAGTGCTGTTCATGGTGACAAGTAGTGATAACAATTTGCCGCCCATGCCTTTCCGTATAAGACTGTTAAAGAGATTTACATGATCTATAGTATCAAAAGCCTTGGAAAAGTCAACAAAGAGACGTCAATAAAATCTACCGCGCTTTTTACTTATATATGTTTGCACCATAGCTTGTAATGTAAAGATGTTATCAGCTGTGAAGAACCCCCTTCTAAAGCCAGACTGCTCTTGGTCAATTTTATTATTATTTTCCGCCCAACGTGTAATTCTACGTGACATCATACCAGTAAGCATTTTATTTAAAGTATCTATGAGAGAGATACCTCAATAATTGTTTGGATTATCTAGTGAGCCTGTCTTATGAAATGGGCACAAAATACTTTGTCCCCAAGATACAGGGAATTCTGACGTGTCTAATATTTTATTATACAACTCGAGTAATATGTAAAACGTACATGTATATGTAGATTTAACCATCTCTGGTAATATACCACAGGAACCTGCAGATTTACCTGTTTTTAGATCTGAAATACTGCCATCTAATTCAGGAGATGAAAATGGTATATTAAAAATGTCGTCTACGGCCTCATTCATGGGCGTAATATGTTCATTTAAAGAGTTATTAATAATATTTTCATTCTGAAGTAACTGTTTAAAATGATTACACCAACTTTGTGTTGATACCGAATCTCCATAGTTTTGGTTACCTTTGTCCTTCGATCTGATCTTTTTAACAGTTTTCCAGAAGTCGTTTGTACTTGAGCGTGATTGGATAAGTTTTTGTCTATAGTTATGTTTCAATTTATTTTCTTGTTGTTTACAGTAACATTTAAACCTGTTTCTGCTCTGAATATAATCTTGCAAGCTATCTCTTGTATTTAAAAATCTAAATTGCCACAATTTTCTGTGTTTGTCTGCTTTTAATCTATTGCATTCATCGTTCCACCATTTAGGTTGTAGATTTTTGGATTTGTGTGTTGTTGGTTTTCTAATCATATTGTCAGCAGCATTATGAAACATATTTACAATTGTATTAACCGCTTTATTTATATCAGAATTAATAGAGTGTTCAATGTTATGTTTTGAATGTATCAGTATTTGTTTTACATTGTCAATGAAGCCATCTTTTTTGTCAATATCCCACTTAAAACGTTTAAATACCGTTTTATTAGCATCTCGCTGGGATTATTATTAGAGACTATATGAACTCGATAGGTTAGTTGACATTCAAGTGGAAAATGATCAGACTCGTGCCTGTCTCCTATTGTAAAATTCGTTACGTTTGAAATTAAATCAGTTGAAGCTATAAAATAGTCAATAAGGCTTGATCCATCATTTGCAGTTGATATAAAATTTTCAGTTTTATCATTGAACATTCGACCGTTCAGACTGGATCTTTAGAGTTCCGAGGTATATCAAAATTATCATTGTCATATGTAACATCATTTTCATAAAACACAAAATCAATATCGTCATTTTCAATAATATCTTGCAATGAGCCGCGACGAGCATTAAAATCACCTGCTATACATAAGTTGTCATCAGGAAATTCTGAAACTACTTGAAGTACATTTTCCTGGAGTATTTCTACTCCATTACTAAAATTATCATCATACAATGACGATCCCTCAGGAGATACATATGTAAAATATATAATCACACTTTTAGGCGTGTGTAACAGATCTTTATCTAGTCGTATGATAACGCAGTTTTCAAGGTGATTGAAAACTCTTTTTACTAAGCCACTCTCTAATAAGTGTTTTTAAACAAATACACATACTCCACCTGTAAAACGACCTCTATTGATTCTTTTTTGCGATTATTATTAATGCTTGAGTACCCATGCAAGAAATTGTCAAACTCATTTTCACATTTCGACCACGTTTCGCAGAGTGCATAGGTATGACAAAAGAGTTGTATTTTGCATATATTTAGATAGTCCTTGTATATTCCAACACATTATGTTAAGGTTTATGTCTAGGCACTTAGTATCTGTATCATGGCCTTGACCACTACCCTATATGTAAACTGGTTTTATGTCATTCATTTCCGCATCACATTCGAACACATCACCATTTACCATAAGTTTATCATATTATAATTATATATTAATGATAAAATGTGAAAGGATAAAATGTGAAAATTTTATGATTTTTTTACAAACTTGGTCTTTAAAAATAAACAGATAAATGGAAAATCACATTTATTTTCCTATTGCTTCCTATTTTCATATAGTGAAACCACCTATGTACTTAATAGACTTGCAACTTTAAGAAAAGTCAGAACTATTTGAAAAAAAATCAAAACGCAATTTTTGTGCGGGACATTAATGTGTACTAAAATATTTAAAATAAGGAATATTTCATGTGAGCAGAAAAAATAATGACTACGTTAGAAAACCCAAATATCAGTTGGGCGTCATATTGTCTTCATTGAAAATTATTTGTCACATATAACATCAACAAGATCCAAATTTCATAGATATTTACCGTCTGGTTTTTGCAAAATTTTAATTTGAACAGAATACTGTCTAAATTTAACATACGCATGATGAAATAGAAATTTTGCATGTTTCTTTCAAAAGTATGATTTATTTATGGGAAATGAAGTTCATTGTAGTTGTAAAACATAAGCTCAATTGACATTGTTGCCAAATTATGATACGTCCAAGAATTGAACTAACATTTGTTTTAATATTTTGAAGTATTTTAGTTAATATATCAATAATTACATACTTTTTTCCAATAAAAGCACCATAAAATTATATATGGTGAATGACTGCCTTGAATATTATAACTTGCAACTGCTGTGAAATTTTATTTAACATACATTATTCAATTTAGTAATTAATTTAATTGTGTTTAGTTCCCATATATATAGAAGGGAAATTATTCAATGCTAAGGGACGGAATACTTTGACCAATGATGGACGGCTTACCTTAAGAACACTCATCTCAGTCATAGTGGCAAATAACATGCATTTCGACCAGTCTGCGTATGTTTAAGAAATATTTCAGTTATAACACTTGTATATATATATACATGAAACTACATTTTGCATTTTATTGAAACGTACTGTATTAAAGAATTTAGAATTAGGTAAAATTATAGAAGTTAGAATAAGAATAAGACTCCTCTGTGGTAGTGACAGATAATCGATCATTATTTCCATTTGTTGAAAGTTGTGGCGTCATCTGAGGGCTTTGTATCTCATGGATTGAAGAAAGTCCCCATGTGCATTACTATATGAACGTGTGGATTTTCATGTACGGAAGAATAATTTTATCGAGTGTACTAATTGTATGTTTTCAGACATAATGTATTGCGTCTCTCTAAATGTCGATTACAGGACGGGTAATATCTATCGTCAACATCCCATGTAGGCCACGCGCGCCTAGAATATGTAAATATATCTGACTTATCGATGCTTTCAACAATTCTGGAAAATTTTCCGCAACAAATAAATCACGGACAATGGCATAATTTCACAATGTTTTTAGCATTTAGCGACACAACTACCTGACGCTACACCAGTGCGACATTTATCTCACTCACAATTAAAAGTATGCTTACTTTCAACAAACTATGTTTTTATCAACTATTTTCTAAAAACCCATTCGCACAATTATTTTTTCCACTACAAACACGTAACATGGCCTCCGACACCGCAATACCTCCTCCGTTTGTGACTAGCTTCTTTCGCTATCGAATTGGACGAGTGTTCAAGTGATAACGGCGGAGAACTTTAAACGCAATATTTGCCCTTAATATAAATTCTTGTTGATTATTTGTTTGCAAGGGAGTGATTCGGAACCACTTGAATTCTTCTGTCATCTACGAATGCATTTGTATTACATGCGCGGTATATTTCAACAAACTCTTAATTATGTTATGAACTCGATTCATTAATAATGACGCACCAAGAGACTTGGCAAATCCGGCATTTGGGCGAAAATTCGTTATTTGCAGTTTCCTGTACTACGTCTTCAGTTGAATTACCAGAAATGGTTAATGTTTTTAAAAGACCAGTTATTATGGTAAATTTATTGATTTTAGTACCATCTCGAACAACAAAATGCAGAATTCTTCAGTCTTTATTGTCATTTAGTGACAGAATAATTAGTAATACACATCTATAACACAACAGTATACTACGATGTAATTTGTTTTTAAACTGCAATACGCTATATGTTTTTGTGATCTTTATGCAGAATAAAAGTGTTACCATGGAGTCAAGTTAGTGAAACTTGACGTATGAATTGATATATCGATGGATGGTAATGGATTGAAATTATGATTCGTCGAGATTAAACGAAGCAAAATCGTTCCAATTCGAAAATGGACAGTAAACTATCACCAACGATTGGGATTTAAGCATAGAGGTTGACTACATGGAACCAAAAGAAAAACAAATATAAATGACTATGCTCTTCAGAGTTCATCGATAAAGCACGTTATACAAGACACTTCGTCACTTGAAGGACCAGACGACAGGCATGTATTTATATATCCTGTGTTAGGAATTTTTCTCCCCAAATACCAAAGCACTGTGTGAAATTGTGGTTCTCCGTGTTTTGATTGTCATGATAGTGAAAATCTACCAGTACTAACAACAAATTTTACAACTGAGAACAGGACTCCAAATCCAAGAACCATGCGGTTGTTCGTGCTAATGGTAAACGGTACTGTTGGCTAGTGGTTGTAATATTGTGACGGCCTAGTGGTCCTACTTTTCTTTACATTTTTATTCGGTTTCTAGTTTTTAACCAGGTTTTCAAAGAAAACCAATTTATTAGAACGATGTGTCGTTTGTCAAACTGGGGGTTTCCGGCGAATAACTTGAGTTCCCTTGATCATATTGTAATCAAACTTAGTGTATAGTAAGAGCATATGGAGAGCACGCTTTGGATTGCTTTTGGGTTCGTTCTGCCCAAAGTCAAGGTCACCGTTACTATAAATAGAAATTTGGTTTCCGGCGAATAACTCGAGTTTCGTTGATCGTATTGTAACTAAACTTGGTGTGTAGTAAGAACATGTAGACAGCTCGCTTGGGATTGCTTTTGGGTTCCGTCCTCCAAAGGTCAAGGTCACTGTTACTAAAAATAGAAATTTGTTTCCGGCGAATAACTTTTGTTTTGTTGATCATATTGACATCGAACATGGTGTATAGTAAGAACATGTGAAGAGCTACCTTAGAATTGCTTTTGGGTTCGGTCCGTCAAAGGTCAAGGTCATCATTTCTAAAAATAGCAATTTGGTTTCCGGCGAATAACTTGAGTTTCGTTGATCATATTGGCATCAAATTTGGTGTATAGTAAGAACATGTGGAGAGCTCGCTTGGGATTGCTTTTGGAAAAGTTCCAACAAAGGTCAAGGTCATCGTTTCTAAACTTAGCAATTTGGTTTCCGGCGAATAACTTAAGTTTCGTTGATCATATTGACATCAAACTTAGTTTATAGTAAGAACATGTGGAGAGCTCGCCTGGGATTGCTTTTGGGTTCGTTCCGTCTAAGGTCAAGGTCACTTAAAAATCTGTTTCCACTTAATTTCTTCGCTATGCGTGGGTGCATTGACATCAAACTTGGTGTATAGTTGTTGCATATATATATATATATATATCAAGTTGTGAGTGTGTGTATGCTTGTATCACCTATGGCACCTTTGCAGCATTGATGGTCATCATGTATTAATTATACAAATTGAGCCTTGGTAACAAATAACTAGTACTAAAACCTGGTTTGTGGGCATTGCCCATTTCTTGTTTTAAATATTTTATAGATATGCCATGTTGGCCCTTATTTTTAGCTCAAGTGAGCAAGAGTACTTCATGATGAGCTATTGTGATTATGCTGACTCCCATTATTCATCAAATGTATACCTCATTCCTAAGATTTATGTTATAAAACAGCAATATAGAGAGAAAATTCTCCGCGTTACTGTCAAATGACGTCATATACTTGTGAGGCATGGAGAAATGTAACTGACATGCCCTTCAATAATAAGTACGTTATGCATAGAGGGCATATTAATAAAATAAAATAGCCAACCTCATTAATACTAAGACAACAGCAAGAAATGAAAAAATGACAAACACCCAATTTTATAGACACCACAGTACACTTCATTCAATAGTTTTAAGATACTCCATGGCACACATTCTGTCAGTTTCAGAGCAAAGTACATAAAGCTAAAATAGCATCTGTCATATCCTGCCATATCAAGTATGGTAACGGATATATAACTTCATTCAATTACAAGAGAGAATAAGTTGCTACAGGGAACGCCACATACATAAGACAGTGCCTACCCACACAGACCTCCGGGAAAACAAAAATCCATAACAAATAAGACACTTGAGGAGGTTAAAGGATACATACGTTAGGGAACAGAGGCGCAAGAAAAAGTCTTTAAACATTAGCGTCTGTCGTCAAGTCTAAAAAGGTGCAAAAGATCTATCAAATCGTGTTTCATTAAATTTTTTACCGACAGTAATTTTTATTATATAAGTATTATTACACCTTCCTTATAAACATAGTTTTCAGTTTACCAAATAACTGATAAAAGTTACAACTGTTTTAATTTTGCGAATCTTATATAAAAGATCCATAAAAGTGTTTTTTCCTGTCTCTTAACATACATTTGACATTAGTTCTATATTTCAACATAATAAATAAGATATTTGAGCACAATTTACGAAACGTATTACATGATTTATGATAATGATAACCTTGCTTTAGGAGTTTACCTGTAAGTAGAAGGTTACGCTTATTAAAGTCCTCTATGTTACTATTGTTCCTTACAAACCTTATAAGTTAAGAGATGTAGATGAGGGAAGTTTCGGAATATTTCCGTCAAGTGATTAGAAGTTTATGATCTCAATGTCGTAATCGTCTGTTTATAGTAAAGTTTTGTTGTTATAATGCAATTATCTATAGAAATGTCGTCAAAACGCGTGGCGTGTGTATACAATAAGTTGGTTTTCAAAAGTTGTAACTCTGTTCGATATAATTTATTCATCATAGCTGAAAAATATTCATGATCAATATTCAAATTATCGTCTAAATAACGAGAGATATTAGGCCTATTGAACGCGTCCATTACTTCCATTTGATTATCTTTGGATAAGGATATCATAAAGTCTTTTTTCATAACAGAATAAAGACTTTTTGGACGGTACCGCTCAGATACCGTCTATATGTGGCAATTTGAGAGGCATACACCAATTGGTTCCCGTTTTCAAAACACTAGAAAGCCGGGAACCAGCTTAAACGTCCAAATCCGAATTTTCACAACGAGATGTCCCAAATTTCATCCAACGACGTAATACGTGTATCATAAATTGTTCAAGACAACGAAATGTTGAAAAATGGACGTGCTTAAGTGGTTTGTGGACTTATAAGCTGTTTCTATCAAGTTCAAAGGGTTTAAAGACTATTTCGGTAACGATGGTTGTTTTTTGCGCATTGATTTGCATGCACACCATGTAAGAATGGATGGGAGAGGCGGAGTGACGTCTGAATGATGCGGACTTTCATGTATGGTGTGCGTCATTTTATCTAGTTGTTACCGTTTTTTTGACCACACATTGTACCAGACTTCAATGTTGTGCATCACTATGGACAGACATTCAACCAAAGATGCATCAATAGGCCCTTAACTTGTATGGTGTTCGTCATTATAATTATATAGTTGCTAGCTTTATACATGGTGTGCATGCTTAAACGGGGTGCATTTAGCGACATCCATTGATTTGCGTGTGACTCTTCAATTGTTTTCGGATTCGAGACTTAAATTGCCATGTGATCGCTAAAAACGCGATAAATTCGCTAAGCGAACGCACATAGAAGAGTGTACTTGGGTTCAGACTAAGTTTAAAAGAGAGATATATAAATCGATGACAAGTGATTGCTGTTGTTGTTCTTTTTTGCTATTTATAGTAGATATGGTCTCGTTGTGTACGACTACGAAAATTATCGTTGTCATCACTATATGTACATCTCACTCTGTGTTTGGAAAATTAATTGGAAAATACCCCACCACAACAAGATAACTCATAACCTATGGCAAGCTAGTGTTATCATAACTTCAGGCCTTGGCATACTGATTTCATTCAAATTAGAGCTGATATTATTTAATTTGTCATTTTATAATTAAATATCCACAAACGTTACATAAAGGGTCTGATGTCTTTGTATTTCATTTTTTTACCATCGTGACAAACTTTACTTTTTTTACAATCTTTAGGGATTGTGAAGTTCGTGATCAAACCCCGCTAATCGTGGGACTCGAAGTCACGACATTCGGATCAGGAGTCAGGCGCTCTACCTCTCGTAAGTAAAAAAGTATAAGACCCAGACTCACAAAACGTTACTGGAATGCTCACCAGCATGTGTGGTTGTGCGCCTGGGGTTTCACGTATGATTACGCCCAGTAAGTGCAAAGATATTGCCCTTGACTTAACACCATAATCGGTACAGTTGTTCACTTGGTAATTTTGAATCACATTCACATACATATGCAGAATAATAACAAAGTTTGCATTTGTGACAAAGGCTGGAAATGGGGGGGGGGGCATCTTTATCCTATGGACACATTTCTAGTTTATCGAAAAAAATAGTTCACAGTCTTCATTAACATTGAGCACATCTTTTTGAAATACAAATGTTCTAACATCTATAGAAAAGCCCATGTTACGCAACTCGTATTTAAAATTATTTTGTATTTTATGGTGATTTAGTGGATTATATTAGGTTGGTTATATTAAACTCATCGGTCATAAATGTTGGCGTTCGCATAACTTACGAAGTGTTTTGACAAACCTTTTATTTGCAGTCATGTAAAGTAGATCGAACTGTATTGGCTCTGCATTCTTTTGATGTAGGTCGGTGCCGTTATAAGTGAACTGATTCATACGGGGTAACGATCATTTGCCGGCAGATGAACATATTAGTGGTGTATATCTGGAACATTGTTGAATCAAAGCACCGAAAGTGCTGACAGCAAGGAACATATATATTTTACCTATCACAATAGTCTATCAAGAACACTTTGTTATGTCAGTAAATAAAACATTATAGGAGTTAAACACACAAGATTGTATACAAAGAATTGGTTAAGACAGTCAGAAGGATGGATGGAGAAGAAGTAAACAGTACCTTAATATTGATTATATGTCAAGTTTCAATGCAATCCATAGAAAACAAAAGTATTTTGCGACCTGTGATCTAAAACGAGACATCAGGTCAAAGGGCCAGAATTCTAAAATATTTTGATGGATGCATAGCAAAGTTATGTCTTCAACATGTACAAATCATGTATCATGGTACTTGTATTAGCAAACTGCATTGTAATCCCTTGAAAACTGAAAAAAGTAGTTGAAAGAGAGAGAGAATAAGGTGCTACACAAACTAAATATGTTGTATGTTGGACAGAACAACCAATCGACCGACCTACAGACAGGGTGACAAATAAACAAAAAGTATTTTCCGAAAATCGTCGATATTCAACAAAACGAGGATGGAAAATTGCATTTCCCGTGATTTCAATATACGTATAATTTTTCGTTGGATATATTATGTATTGCACCGTTTTCTTGTATATGTATCTCTGCCTACTGCTATCGTCCTCTGCCTACTATACACTATATTATACTATCGTCCACTAGCTTGTTTTCAGTGCACTTCACGCTGATATCGCAAATGCTTACCGCTTTTTTTTGTTAGACATGGACTACTTTCTCCAGGAGTATGTATATCATTTTGCGGTTCAGAATGAAAAACTTTGGATGACTCATCCGATGAGTGTCCGCGGATTTCGCCTACTATAGCAATTGGCTCTGACGAGTCCCTTGCTAAAAACGTATGCTTCGGAGCATGATATCCAGATTTATCCAGTTATTTCAATTACAACTTGGGGAAAAAACGCTAAATAACATTGCAATACGATATGAATATTTGCGTTATATGTCTACTATACAGTGTTACAGAACGAACAAACTGGCGCGTGTTTTATGCGTAATCAAATGTCTTGTCTGAACGATCGACAAATTCATTACGTTTTGTGTCATTTGAATGAACGACCTTGGCATCTCGGTTTCATAGTCGATTAATTGGAAGACGTAACCGAGTTACAAGTTTTGCCTTCTTGTGCACCTGATGATTACTACGATTTGATTTATATCATTTGACGTCATTCGAGAAAACTTACAATTATAATCGTGATTATGAATTTAATTTCGTTTGATCGTGATGTTTGTATAAAGAGATGAAAGATTTACAACACATGGGGTTGTTCTACAGTTATGTTTTCTATTAAAACATTGAAATGTTTATTCGTACTTGCATAATTCAGTATAACCACTGAACATTTTGTTGTCTTCCGACAATGAGTTTAAGAAATTTGCCAGAACGTTTCATAACTATATTAAAGACGATGCGGAAAACGTGTATTAAAATGCTGAATTTCGTTCGTTGTACCAACAGAGAAATATGTTAATACATCAACATACTCTCCTACAAGGCGGAACCTGTCTATGGTAAGTGGATGGGATGGTCAATATTGGGAAGACCAACCTTAGAAGTTTTAGAATATTTGGCAATCTCTGTGATGAAATTTTTAAAATGATCATTCTCAATGCTTATAGAAAAGATTTTGTGTTTAATTTCACATTGATAAATCGATCAAAGATACTGAGCAGACAAGGCGATACAAAAACAAGCATATTGAGGTAAATATTGCAGAAGATACTTTATTATCAGTTAACCAATGTTCATAGGACGAAATCAACATAATTTGATATAATGGGTTTTGTTTTATATTTAGAATTCAGTCTCTTATAGCATATTCATAAGGGAATATAAAACGCTTCACCTATTAAATTTACTAGGCGCGCACATGCAAACTATTGATACGATGCTACACAAAGCCAACATAAGTATTTAAGTAGATGCGAATGTGGTCATGATTTTTACAACTTGGCGCATACGCACATGTGAATGCATTGGCATCTGTAAATATCCGTGGTGACATGTAAAAAGCATAAAGAAATGCTGAACAGGAGCAGGTAAACCTTCAAAACAGTAGCTTACAGACGCAACATCATGTCGTACAGTTACGGATTGTCTATTGTATGGCAAAACTGGGATTTCTGCAAGAAATTTGCCAGCTCTGATGAATCTGCAATAGAAAAATGGCTGTAGCTTAGCAGATGGGTAGTTTTGGCACAGCAGGTTGAAAATTCTAATCATGCAGGCATTGCAGAAGTCCAATATTTGGTCTTATGTTAAATGAGACGGGAGACCTAAATGTTGAGAAACTGTATTTATGTACGCTATGTAAAAGCTCAAACAACTTATCTTGGTTACAAAAGGGTAACATATTGTACAGCTGAGGGGTTGAAAATAGCCTTATGCGAATACATTGAATCATGCGGCTTAATTGGTGGGGACTATTCACGTATGACGGGAGTTGGCACCGATGATGCAGCTGTTATGGTGGGGTGGAGAAATGGTCCTAGGGTAAAACTCAAAGAAAAGAACACCAAACTTGTCAAAATACATGGTGTATCCCATCGGTTGAATGTGGCTGCCTCTCAAGCCAGTCATGGTATTGAGTACATGTAAGACTACCAGAGATGCGTTCAATTTCTACACATAATTTTCGCTGGTTATCGAGTAAGGTATGACAAACCAAGAGAATATGGTATGACCAACTATGAGACCGTCAAAATAGTTCGCATGGTGAGGGAACATCAGTGCGCTGGCTTACTGTAGAAAGTGCAGTAAAGATGATTTTGAGCACTTTGATGCCACTGTCATGACCTTAGAGGACGACAAAGACAAAACAGAGAAAGCTACTGGCCTGTGAAAGTTTCTTGCAACATCTTTATTTGTGATTGATATACGGACATGCATAGGTGTCCTCAGTCTTACCTTTCAGAAAGACGATGTCAATTGTCTTCGATCAGGCCGCTGTGGACTCTTCCATAAGCACTTCATACCATGAGAGATGAGATTCTGTCATGGAGCAATTGAGCATTGGTGATGTTGATTCACAAGTGAAATTCAAAAACATAAACATTAAGCACAATCAGAACCTGTAGTGACAATTGAGAGTTAGGAATGCTTTCCTTGACAATATGCACGCTTTTGACCGAGGTGCACACAAATATGTGACGTAACATCAAGCGATCGCCGTTTGAAACATAAATTGTTGTTGTTGTTGTATTTGACGTCATCAATATTTGCGCTTAAATGAATATTTATACCACCTACGGAGTCACGAATGCGCAGGAATTCTCTGTGAATGTTATGGCAGAGACAAATATGAGAACAAAAAACGAATTGGTCGCTGATGCCATTGATAGTCTTTTTAACCAGTCGATGTCAGCTGACATCCATTCTGCATTATTTACGACATTGAAGTATAAAGCACGTTGAACTCAATTTATTCTGAAAGTTTTCAAATGATTCATTACGAGTTTTAATAACTTCATTGGTAAAATTAATATGGTATTTGACATGCGTACCGTTTATTGTCAACCTTGGTAAACCGTCGTGTAATGCTGCGAATGCAGCTGTTTTTCCACGTCTTCGTGTGTTAAATCATCGATGAGGTTTTGATGCATTTCTGAAGAGAAATTATCCAAATTCTTGACGGATTTGCGTGAGTAGATGTCATTTGAATGAGAAAGTATTCATGATTAGAAATCGTTGTGTGTCATAGGTATAATTATACTCAGTACATTTAAAAACTAACAGTGTTTTACCAACCATTCTTATTAAATTTCATTTTATTACTTTTGATTTTTTTTATGAAAATCCTTGTCGATTGACATGAAAGTTAGCATTCGTGTTGCGTAGTCATGCAATAATATCGTATCAAGTTCTTTTATTGTATCCTAAAAGTCAGTCAGTGAAAATTTATAAATCTCATCTCGTGCGTTATTAAATGTCAGTATACTTTGATGTTTGAAGGGCGAATTCGGCCGCGGAGAGGTCAGTGGTGAAAAGCGTTAGACTCCTTTTACTTTAATAAAGTATTATATAAATATACTATTGAAGGGATAAAGGGACAAAACTCGTGACAATCTCCTGTGGATTATGCATACTGACACCAAACTTGGTGTTTAATTGGTGTCGCTTTTGTGGCCGTTCTGGTAAAGTTCACATACATCTCATGTATGCGATGAACTGACCTTACACTTATATAGGAAGTCATGTATAACAGAAGTCCACAACGTTTCAATTAATGGGAGGTGTTTTAAATACAATTGACCTATGACTTGACCCCGTGACCCCAAAATCATTAGGGTTCCTCTGCTACCAAATATGAATGTGTGGACTAAGATTTAGGATGATAGGTCAAGGGGTTCTCGAGTTATTGTCGGAAACGGTTTATGTACAATTGACCCCTGTGACCTTTGTTTCCGTGACCCCAAACTCATTAGGGTTTTTATGCCACCAAAGATTCATGTGTGGACCAAGTTTGATGATGAAAGGTCAAGGGATTCTCGAAATTATTGATCGGAAACGTGACCCGTGACATTGACCTTTAATCCCTTGACCTTAAACTCAATATTGTTCCTCTGCTACCCAAGATGAATGTGTGTATCAAGGTTGAGGATGATAGGTCAAGGGGTTCTTGAGTAATGGATCGGAAGCGAAAAGGTTACGGACCGATAGACCGACAAACATGTGCAAAGCAATATGCCCTTTTTTCTTCGAAGGGGGGGGGGGGGGGGCATAAAAATGCTTCAGTGGAATGATGATTGTACTGACAAACCAAGGCAACCGGGAAATACCACAGAAAAGCACACACGAGAAACTTCAGATCCAAAATCGAACAGTGATGTCATATACTTTCTTCCGACGTCGAACTGTGTAAATGATTCCACGTTTCCTTTCTATTACCCCTATGCATACTTGAAATGTGCTCTAACAAGTGTCCTGTATTAATGAAAGTTTGTACTTTTATCCAATGAGACTTACCATCTGTCAGTCTGGAAATTCGGGGACACCCTTCTTAATGATCTTTGTAACGAATGTAAATTTAGAGACAGAAAATACTAAGTCGGGATCAGAAATATAAGTACAATGTAACGAGTAACTCAAAACCCAATTATCAAGATAAGAAACCAATCATACATATTGAATTTTGCTAGATAACTACATCCTTATGCTAAACAAAGAAACTTAATTAGTGTCAATGTATACATAATCTCGTGTGCAAGGTAAAACTGCGATGTTATTTCCTGCAGGGACAGACATATGGGATAGTTATGGTAAGGCGCGGCGCGTATTACCGGTAGGCTACATCACGTAACAGTAAATGAGTAATCAACATGTTCAATGTATATCGTACGAAACAGTTTGGAACTAAATGTGTATTGTTGTGCAGTCTTGTTCTCCCTCATGAAGCATTATTATAATTATATCAACCGGCACTGTGACACAGTAGTAGAGCGTTTTCTTCGGATGCAGGAAGTGGCACACCAAAGTCGTCATAATTATTACTTGTAGTTGCCTTATCTACGCTCAACATTATAAGGGTAGAAGTTAAGCTGGCAGGATTGGTATCAAGCTAATTAACTATACCACCTAAACGTTCGGAAATATTGAGGTCTTAATCCCCAAGTTTGACTTGATTGACCTAGTCCAACCGAAATTTAAATAAATCTTAGACTATTTTAAACATAATTCAACAACAACAGTAACGCCTTCGGTATTTTACCATCTTATCCCAAATTGAACAATTGAAGAATAATACGATTCAACAAACAGAATAAAAACCTTTTTAAGGCTATAATTGTAGCAGGTGAACGCATATTGTGTGAGTGCATGTTCAATTGTATTAATAATTCAATGCGCCTGTTTCATTCCTTCAACAACTTGCGTATATTGTAGCAGTGTTCAGTATGAACCAATGTTCTACTATGCACGTGAACAAACTTTTACCGTTTTCCATTAATTATCGTATAATTTTTCCTCGATAATTATCTAGATCATGTTTGCTGAACCTTCCGTACACAATGTACCATGTCTCAATAAATTGATAGAGGTGGTAATAACTAACCACACATTTGCGGCAAAATAGAAATGAAGTAATGAGGATGTGACATTTCTCAACTTTATACTTTAAGAAAAAA
This sequence comes from Mactromeris polynyma, assembly GCA_032209605.1. Lineage (NCBI taxonomy): Eukaryota > Metazoa > Mollusca > Bivalvia > Venerida > Mactridae > Mactromeris > Mactromeris polynyma. The sequence goes on along the minus strand of JASFXZ010000008.1, from coordinate 617,607 downwards.
ACCACAACATACGAACATACCAGAATAACATACACATGTCTAAAATATACTTTTCGCGCGCCTATCTTTCATTATGTAATGAGCATGTTGTACAAGTAAATTTCTTATTCAGTAGGTTATGCTACTCGAATGTATCATACGAAGTGCGCAAACTCACCTTAATGTTTAAGCTATCTAGCTTATGTTTGTTGTAACCATTGAATATCATATATACATGTATATGTTTCGTATTTAATACTTTGAATGCAAGAATATATCATATATGAGTCAGATATGAAGCTGTATCGAGTAGGTCTTTAAACATTTGAAATCAAAACATTGTATGAAATCCTTTGCCATTGAATATATATCTCACTATGCTTCCAACTGATAAAAGCCACATAGGTTAATGCTGTTTGAATGTGTACATTAAATGTAGAACTGTAAGTGTAAAAACATTTATTTCCAGGAGTCTATCACAAGAGTTCAGAACATACGCAGGTTTATTACTGTGTGTACGGAGAAAACATTCATATGTTAAGTCACTAATGGAAATTAATGGATAATAAAACGACGGAAAAACCGTGTTAAATTGATTGTATCCCTTGAATTATGAGAGACATGTACTTAGTATAAGAAGTGAATCAATTTTGTGAAGCCCGTCAAGACGGAAGTTTCAGGAACTAAAAATTCCTTTTCGTTGGAAAACGATGATGTTTTTTTATAACTAGCATGAACCCATCGGCATAATGTGTAGCGATTCCAGTAATGTCAATAATGTTTTCAATATATTGCATAAAACCTGAAGATCGCACAATGCCATACATGGGCAAGTAAGAAATAATAACCGCATAAACAAACCGATTGACTTTGAACATATGCTTGTACGGTCTGATTGAACAGATATAGAATTTTATGCGGTCTGATTGAATAGATATAGAATCAATGAGACAAGAAACTTATAAGCCTCTGTTAATTGAATAATTGTATTAAAGATGGACGCTCGATAAGTCTACAAGGTTTATCTCACTCGAGACCATCTATCAAACAACAACATAAACAACACAACCATACAATGTATAAACAATACGAAAAACAATCACACAATTAATAAAATATCATATGACAGTTTCTCTTGATATAGAGTTCATGTTATTTCCCCCCCCCCTTTCGGCCTATTGTTGCTTACTTCATTGACTTGTTCCGTAATGAATTCAATCCATTAAATCTTCCCTTATTCTCCCTAGTTAGCATTTATAATCAACCAGCCCATTACTTGCACCCTTTTTCCACGAGTATTTACCCTTACACTTCCTCAATGCCTGATGGTTTGTGGACTGTTATTTTCCCGGGGGTCTGTGTGGCGTTCCATCTCTCTTTCATTATAACATGCTGTAATTAACGAATACCAAAATAGACTCAACAACTACAGAGAAAAATGATGACAACACAGTAGTTCGCACTGCATGGGGAAAAGAAGACATGAAACAGCAATGTCCCGAGTTTCATTGAGATAAATACTATATTTGACATAGCAGTTACGTTTTGAACCATGAGCGGAAGTGTTTCTCAGAATGGATAATGTTTATGTAAGATAGAATAATGTTCCAAACCGATATGGCTTTGTTTTGTAAAACGATTGTGTATAGTAAATTTAACAAATTAGATGCGAAATGTTTTTGTTAGAAAATGAACGAAGTGATTTATGTTCATTTTTCGATACCTGAAATATACACGGTTTGTCTAATCCAATATTCGCTGTCCTACTCTTTTTTGATAAAATAGGGATCCAAAATGTGGAGGTCCTGTTTCAGTTTACCTGAGCACGAAGGACCGTTGGATATCAGTCGTCGTGCGGGTCTGTCATTATTTTCTTTAAAGAACATCTCCCATACTACTCGACTCTACCAAACTTCACATCAATGATCATTAGGTGGGCCTCTTTCAAAGTTATAAAATGGCTGCGATATATTGCATAAGTAGGTCACAGGAGCTAAAATAGATTTTTAAATGTGAAAATCTTCCTGTCCAAAACCATAAGGCGTAGTTTTAATATTTAATGTGAGGTCCTCATCCAAGAGTATAAATAATTAAGTTCTGTCAAAAAACAGGGCCAGAGGGCATTGCCTTGTTGCCTATATGTATATAGTGGAAACTATTAAGGGCATCTCCTAAACTGTTCAATGGATTTTTATTGCCTTTATACCTAAGTATTGGCGCATTAATCTAATTCAGTCATTCTGTGCACTTAAATGAGCGATACAGGATCGTCGTGGCCCTCTTGTTTTAGTATGGCCTTCCCGGTACTGTTTAGCTCAGTGATTTCAGCTTATTCGAAATTCCATAGAAAACATCGCTCTGAATGAGTTTCTTTCAATTTCAACCTTATCAATCTTCATAATGTTCTGGTAATGTCAATAAAGTATAGTCTGGGTTAGAAAAAGCTCATTTTTTGAAGTTTAGGTTTCTTAAATAATGAATAGATAATTTGTACGGATATTCCATAATCAAAAATGGCATACGATGGAATTCTCAAGGTATACATAAACATTTGTTTCCAAAACGGCCAATGCTGCTTACTTAGGCTACACATCAACACAAATCTATGCTATGCGCAAATTTATTAATGTTTTCGAAAAAGTTCAAGTACATAGAAAATATTAGGTTACAATATATTAAAGTATTTGCATTAACAGCATTCAAAAATCATAGGTAGCGAATTAACGCTGCACACGGCAATCATTTAAGATGACGAATCATCAAACAATATGTGGTTAATATTAAATGTTATTCCAGAAACGGTGATCAAACAATCCCAGTTAAAGACATTTTCAGAGCATTAATACTTCATAACAGGTCGGTAATTTTCCGCTTCATTTTTTGATATTTTTATCGAAGTCTAATTGTACTAATACACTTTCATGTCAATTAAATATTTTAAAAAGGCTTCTGTGAAAAACAATCAAGACTTACATTATCTTAAAGATGTGTAAAGATCAACTAAACAAATGATGTAGATCACGCCAGCATGTCATGTTATGTGTACACAAGTCGTCTATTTTCCCCCAGCGCGAGCGTGTGAAAAATATAAATTAAGTAGGTCAAATCAAGGTATTTATTGGCTGTGTGACAAGGGTTTTGGCATCAATTTAATTCTGAACATGAGTTAACATTCAAAATTGTCGGAAGAGGCTGGCTAAATCTTTGAAGTATAAATATTTTTGGGTGACAGACAGTTGCAATCTCATTGTGTTTACTACAAATTGATATCAAAGACTGACATGACTTAATCATTTCAATTATCAAAGACACTAATTCTATCAAACAGGATATAGCAATATGAATTAACACATAATAAAGATCTCCGGGGGTTATGACTCTTGTGTTTTTACAGCGGACACCTAGGGCAATTTTCAATTACAGTAGTGACCATGCCGTTGAACTTATCTGCCGCGTGGTTTATGAATTGCAAAACAATAGGCATCCACCAACCAAATTAATTAAAATACGAGAAAAATAATTAATAACTGTCAATTATTAATTCATATGAGAACACATAAATTGTATAAACATTGACACTAAATAGCCATGCAGCCAGCGCGAAAGACGTTATATATAAATTATATAACGATATCTGGCCGAGTAGCGCATCTGTGGTATTTATGTATTTGACTCTATCCATGTTTTTTCATATGATGGTCCATGACTGAAAAGACGAAAAATATCTATGGTTCTTAATGCCTACGATTCCACATTAACATTAAAATACGGTCTTCCAAGTCCATATTAACGACTGAGCTTGTGAAATAAAAATTCCCAGTAAGTCGCAAAAGTATGTGACCAACAGATATCAAGCATCCAAGTAAAGCAATTTCGCAAAATTCATTCGTTATTTTTTTTTGTTTATATATCTCAAAATACATCCTAACATGTAACATACCTTATCTTTCATTCCATCGCCGAAAATTGGTTACGTTGCCATTTCGCGCTCTAAATATTACCGTTATAGTTTATCCTCTGATGACGTCATCGAAGGGCAGATAATTCTATTAACGGTATAATTGAAACGGTGTATAGAACAGAGACAAACAGCTGCTTCAAAAAACCTTCAGCACTTTCCCTATTTAAGAACAGAAGATTGAACAAAAGTGACATTCAATGTTGATGTCCTCTATCAAAGTTGAAAGTATATTGAATATATATTAATGTTTGAAAACGTCCATAATTATATTACATCACATGCGATAGGCATATTGCTTACCTCGAACTAATTCAATTCATGTAAACAATCTGACGAGAATACTAAAGTACCAGTATGCGTTAGTTTATCAAATGAAATGTTCAGATTAGAGACGGAAAGGAGGTTTGAGTTCGAAATCAAAACGATATAATTTCATCTAACAAGACTAACAGTTCAACTTTTATATATGGAATTTACACAGCCAAATAGACGAAATTAAATGAATATAAGCAATTAAGGCTGAGATAAATCATGCGTATAGTTTGGACTTCCTTTTTCTGCAACATTTTCAGACAATCGAACAAATATAGAATGTTCACCTATAGTGTATTTCGAATTACTTTCATGTTGATAATACCTATGACACTAAGTAAGAGTAAAATCGTATCTTACTTTTATAACGTTAAAAGTGCAAAATTAAGAGCAACACGAGAAGTTCTATATTAAGGTTTATATAATATCTAAAACTTGATATGATCCTTTTCTATTAATGATAGCATGTGTTTCATTTGCTCGAGTTGTGGTTGTTATGTATCCATATTGATAACAAAAATGATCTGGTGTATTAAATGCAAGGAGATGGTCGATAAAGTCAGCTGCTAACTATAATGAAACGAAACATGAAACTTAGTCTTTAGCGCACGGTATCCCCATTAACCGGTTATTGCATGTGTTTGATGATTCATTTCCATAGTTTTATTGTCGTAATCTCTGCATAATACTCCTATGCTATTCCAAATAGAAACATGATTCAGTCGCTTTAAGAGTTAAAGCAGAAAATGAAAGCTTTTGCAGTATTGTGAGCGCGATGTAACATATTTCACTAGCGGAAGAAGTGAATGCGAATTGTTTAATATTATTTAGTAAGTTTTAACTTCAAAACATTCAGCAATAACATTATAGGCAAAACAACAATGCCCCCTGCCAACCAATCTTGTAAGAGGATCACTAGACAATGCTACGCACCAAATAACAAACTTCAAGGCCTTATTACGGAGCCCCTATATTCTTTTTCCGTGACACTTTGATTTTTATTTCGTTTAAACTAAATGCATTTTGTAAAAACAAATTTGTAATTTCGTAAAAACAAAATATTATTTGAATTTATTTCGTAAATACAAATATTATTTCGTAAAAACGAATTATTATCTCGTAAAAACGAATTATTATTTCGTAAAAACGTAAAATTACTTCGTTCGAAAAATTGAAATCTTATTTCATAATAACGAAATAATATTTTGTTTTACAAAATGATACTTTGTATATACGAAATGAAAATATAAGTGTTGATCGAAATGAAAACAAGTGACCCCTATGTCGGCTTCAGTTATGACCACAGGGTCACTATTTGAAAAAAACTTGGTAGAAGACCACTAGACAATGTTGTATGCCACATATCTAACCTCTTACCATTGCGATTTTATGTATTACAGAACTGAACAGAACAGAAATTTGAACACACTTGGTAGAGGACCACTAGACAATGCCACCGTATATGCCAAATACCCAACCTCTAGCCATTGCGCATTCATTTAGAATTCGATGTCTATCATACTTATACAGTTGTTAGATATCTATAAGAGCTCGAACACCAGCCAGATACGACCGTGTGTGACTATATTATGACCCGTTTACATTTGAACAAACTCCTATAATTGATCTTGTGAACACAATAGCGCCTTCATTTATTATCCGATGTTTACAAACAGTAGAGATTCGTGTCTTCTCAGTTTTTTTCAAATCCATCCAGATCCGCCCAAGCATGACGGGGTTATGGCCCCTTGAAAATGGCAAAAAAGTAGCCCCAATCATTGTTCGGAAATAAATCATTCAATTTTCGAACGTAAGTGCTTGATTTTTTTTTCTTGAATCCAGAAATGCAATTTCGAAACAATGTTCGGAATTTCCCTAAATTAAACATTTAATCATTTTCTGGAATGTCTCGACATAAAATCTTCAAATAGTTACGGTTTATGCGTAAATTCCAAGGAATATTTTATAAGTAATGGTTCCTTCCATTTGATCAATAATGAAATTTATCTGATACTAAACACATCACATAGTCAGGGGTTTACTAGTATATGTATTATAAGTTGGTCTTGTGTGATAAAGGAGCCAAAAGACTTTCACTTAAAGGAAAGCTCGCGTTTTATGGCTGAAGTGAACTTAGGGCAATATTCTTCTCATACCTCGCTCCGCCAGATAGTGTAGTCAAGGACATATTAATGTTAACGATATTTCCGACAGATTTCAGTTGCCATGCAATGTTCCGTTTTGTCGCTTCTGATCTTAAATGATGATACCGTAATACTTACCTATCACCCTAAGTGCACAAAGTACGTTTTAAAATAACTTGGCACATGTAATCGCCATAACAAGACGATGTGTCACGCGCAACATTCAGCCTCCTAGATTCAATGTCTCTGTTACTAAAACATTATTGCCCGGGCTATAACTTCATTATGGGGGAGAAGACTTCAAAATAACTTGGCACCTGTGATCACAATAACAAGCCGATGTGTCCCGCGCAACACCCAGCCTCTTAGGTCTAAGGTGAATGTCACTGTTACTAAAAACAATTTTTTTGTTTCCGGAGTACATGATCTATGTCAAAAATATTTGTATGTTATCAAAGAAATATCTCAAATAAACACTAATTATGTGTCACTTATCACAAAGCGGGGGACATCCTTTTGGTTTGGCAATAATATCTTCAGAATTATTTATTTTGCCACATATTACAGACGTCTCAATGCAGGAGAACTATGACTATGAATGCAAACACATCAATGCGATATGGAACACCATTCCTGTTCAGAAACACAATGGTGAGACAACAAGTGGATTTGACTCAGTTTTCAGCAGAAATGTTCTATGTTTAGAAAAGTCTGCCCGGTCAGCTCAGTCGGTAGAGCGACGTCGATTACCGGACTGGGCAGGTCATGAATGTCTGTGGACAATAGGTTTTAGGTGGGATAGTTGTCAGCTTAAGGAATGGCATGCAGGAACTGTCGATAATTAATTTCAGGAAAACTGGTTTGGTCAACTGGCCGTCATGTATAACTAGAAGACGTGGCGATAAAGTGTTAAATATTTACCTAAAACTACATTGACATTTCCAAATCAGCAGTCAGACAGCAATCGGAGGATGCGAGTATAATTTAAAAGTATACTGTAAATGTAGCATGTGGTGAATACATCGTTTTGTTATTTCGTAAATATTTTCCTACCACAGAAAGCTGTGTTGACTGCTGTATATTTATGCGTACATCTGATGTCTGAAAGAAGGGATGTGAAGACGACAGAACACGCTATAGAGCTGTTATCTCAATATCAGTAAGTTTTTATTACATGACAATCCTGTGTTTTTAAAAGTCTTTGCCAGAAAAAATACGTCTCCAAAATCCCTACTCACTCTTCACTAAACGTTCAGCTTATATAGTTTTTTGCTTGAAGTTGTAAATTGTCAAGGGTTGTCGACAAATATTCGAATATCCATTACTTCCGAATATTCCAATACTGATTCGGCATTCGATAAAAAAAAATCAATATATAAAAGCTAAAAACAAGGGTATATTTTAATGGTCTGGTACATGCTACATGTGAAATGATATCTACAGGTAATACATGTCAAACTGTATACTAGAGGGCCAAGAGAGAAACTTTAACACTCCGGTGATGACACTTTGGCCCTGTAATAAATCAAGCAATCCCGAGTTGACAAGTTAATCTTTCTTTTACAACTTGAAACACGTTGAATTACTATTTCTCAAAAATGTATTATGATTGAAATACATGTATGTAGTATTTCAGCACATTTAGCCCTACAAAAGTATATAACATCCGCTGGAATTTGTTTCACTTCCTTAATTCACATCTGTACACTACGTTCGGTAAGACTGATTCATAATTTTGATAGGAACATTAAGACGGGTAAAAAGACATTTCGAGTTTGCTTTCAAGCAAAGTTTCCTTTTTGTCGGTTACAAATCTTTTCAAGAGAGCATAGACTATGTACATATGCGAGAAGACATACTTAAGATAAACGAATAGTTGATGCCATTTATAATGGATAGAAGTCGAATGTTCATATATTCGTTCGGATGAATGACCGAATATTCGAATACCAAAATTGCCATTCGTTGCCATACATGTACATGAAAAATACAAATCCCCGTTATTGTAGTTTTAATCAAACGCATAGGAACCTACAATGTAATACACTAAATATGCTTTCAATTATTTTCAAAACAAATGTTAAGACATTATTACTAAGGCCTATTGCTACAAAATATATGTTTTCTTCGCAACGTCATCCAAAACAACGAAATCAAAATATTGAAGCAATCAAATATAATTCAGATAGATCTCTTAAATAGAATTTACAATAATTACATGTGAACGTTAATCAGTTATGTGTGTTGAATAACGGAGTGCTTGACTCAAGTGTTAACATCTGTTTCCATTTATTCTAGGTCAAGAGAGATATAACGAAAATCAAATCCACGGTGTTAGAACCGGATGTGTTTTCCGCCGAATGATGCGTTTGCAACAGACTGAAGCGTGAGTAGTGATTTTAATTTTCTGACCAATTATTCGTAATTTCGATTTTTCTCTAGGATCTTTTATTGTCTGAACTACCGTGAATGTCTAACTTTACTATCAACACAATACAATATCTTCGAGGAATAAAGCTGTTATCGTCTGTTTGAATTTGACATATGGTCGGGTTATTTACCATGTAATCTGTAAGCACAGTCAATACGTTAAGTTACTCATTACCATTCGTGTCGGCTTTTGTAACGTCACATATTTATGCGTCTACAAAGACATTGCCGGAAATAACACAAGATCTGTTTCTCTCATTGTGTAAGTACAAAACTTGAAATAGCAGTACAAATGATGACAATAAAGTACATTTGATGTATTTTTTTGTATTCATTTGTACTGTCATTTCGAAACTGTTCTCCAGGGTGATGCTATTACTGTTTGCTGCCTTCTTGAAATTAGGAATGGAAATCACGAAATGGGAAACTTAATCGACATTATTAGGAGGGACATAAAATCAATCCAGAATACGATTTTAACCCTTGCTCTCGCAATGGTAATATGGTTTTCATTATACGTTTTTTCTACATTGTTTCTAAAAGAATCGAGTGCGGTCGTATGTTAGCACACTATTATATCGATTACTCGCGTCAATTTTGTACATCTTGTGTTTTAAGTTCGTTTCTAATTAGTTTGATTAAAGTTGTTGCATGGCCAAGTTACAATAGAACGTATTAAAAAGAGAGACTAAGTGTTTACAAGGAACGCCACATACACAAGAAAATGCCCTCTCACACAGAGTCCCGGGAAAACGACCTAAAAACATTAGTAATATGCCGACAGGGGGAGGGTGGGGGGGGAGAAGAACAAGAATATTATATCAAGTACAATAACTGCACATGTGAAAGGGGAACTTAACATACATTTATAAACATAAATAATAACCACATATAGACTAACAGTCCGGAACCGTCAGTTAAAATAATGGGGGTTAAATCGATGTTACAGGTAGCTAACCACTTGCTTAACCGCTATATGGTCATTAATGTCCAACGTCTACTCACACATTGACTAAGTAGGCAGTAACTAATCTTTTAAAGCAATTGACCATTACTTTTACAATAACTAATACACTGTAAATAATTCAGTACGAAGATACAAGCATCCATATACTGACATTGCTCTCAGTAACTAAATTATTTACACCTAAGCGTGAAACCACAAATTGTAAATAAATAACCTTACGTAAAGGCAACCGGAAATGTGTAGGAATTAATAAGACAGGGTGAGAGGGAAACGAAAGGAAGACAAATAGAAATAAAATGTAAAACGATATTGAGAGAATCTATCTTGAGAAATCGAAACAAATGTACGACTCAACAGAGGAAGGATTAAGTTGTGATATAAAACAGCAAAACAGAGATAAGATTTTTCTTGTTACTGCCAAATGATGTCACATGGATTAAATGACGTCATAATAAATACAAAATCTCGAAGAATCTATGCCTCAATGATAAGTACGTAATAAATACAGAAGTAGACGACGGCTGAATAAAAACATAATAAATGATCCGACTCACAAGGGCAAACAATGGACAACACAAAATAAAACAATGACAGACACCACAATACAACACAATTTCGAAAGGGTTGGGTAAAAGTTTTAAGATACTCCATGGAACGCATTTATTATTAGTCGACTTTTTATATTTCTGTAATGAGCATACAGACGACTGTTTCATATAACATATCTTGCTTTATTTGTAATATGCATAAATGGGTGATAGAAATGGTCCTGGAAAATTCCAACAGTAAGATTTCATATCACAATTTACGTATATTAAAAACTCATGATTTCGGCCAGAAATGCATTCATGTACACTACCACATCAAAAGCACAATGAGATATGAAACTATATACATACAAGTAACTAAATAACTTGGCAAAAGGAACAAGAGTGAACAAGTTGCTACAGGGAACGCAATGCTTCTCCACACAGAACTCCGGGAAAACAACATTAAACTAAAAACACCAGGCATTAGAGAACGTGCAATGGTAAATACGCAAGGGAACCAGGGGCGCATGGAATGGCCAGGACGACCATAAAGGAGACAAAAGAGAATTAACGAGGACAAAGAGGCAGGAAACAAATGTTATATATGAATATATTCATAAGTCTACGATCATTGTACAGCGTGGCACTATATCACTATTGAACATATTTCCAAGGCGATATAGTATGTTGAGCACAGCGTACATAGCTCTATTATCTGATAAAGATACAAGAAGCTTCCCAGTTAGACTATCTGAGATTGATCAGTCGCAAATATTGGCATCGAACTGTTTATTAATGATTGAATTTGAATTTTGTTGGTTTTGTTTAAGTACATTAATCTTAGTTTTTTAAAAAACCCATTGTGGAGCATGTTATAGCGACAAACTGTTGACTCTCTGTGACATCATCCAAGGGTCGGGCCTTATTCGGGGATTGAACTAAGACTACGGACGAATCAAGCAAATGACGGGCATCGAACCCTTGTCCGCGATCAGGTGTCTGTTCGTATATCCCTAGCCATTACGCCTCTTTAAGTTTGTTATATTACAAACCTTGTACCTTAAAGCGTCTATAGGTTTGTTGTAAGACAATGCTGTACTCGAGTGGACGATGTGCAATGTTAAATTACTTCCATTGTAGTGAATTCGGAATGATATTTCCCTGCAAGTAATAGTGTAGTGTATTTATAACTTCGTATGGAGAAGAAGAAGATAGTCTGAAACTCTGGTTCATAAATTTTGTTTTACATTATTGTCAGTAAACTTGACATTATGTCTAGGATTGTTGGGCACATACATTCTCACTGTATTGAGAAACCATCACTGACATAATTAACATTAAATGGTTTGAACGGAATAAAACGAAGCTCCTTGATAACTGTGGGTTTTAAATATCGATTAACTGGACTGAAGGATTGTACATGTTATTAGATATTCTGCAACGAATACAAGAGACAGGTGATAATGTGAACCTGGTCTTCATTGTGAAGTAGCTATCCAGCTCGCTTGCGGAAGTGGGTGGTTCTGCAAAAGTGCCCGCCTACGCCCACAGTAAATGTAGGAGGCGCACATGGAGACTTCCTCCTTCCCAAAAGCTGAAAAAGTCAATAGCTGGCTATTTATGTAACTTAAGGTTCCTTTAGAAAAACAATTATTCTCTATAGTACGAGCTCTTTATGAAATATGCTTCTCAAACGCTACAAATTAATACAAGGCAGAGACAAATACGGAATCTCATTTCTGTCTTGTGTAGTGTTTGTTTTATCTGATTTATTATGTGGAATTTGTGTATTCTATGTTTAATGACTTGTAGGTAAAACATATTGATTGGATAGTCGGTTTACTTGTAGGCGGCATTTCTATCTATTTCTATGCAATAGCGTGTATGAATCGACCTCGAGTTATTACTAAACTATCCATCGCACTCAAATGTTAGTGGTGAATACTGATCTGAGGATAATATTACATAAAATGATTTTGTTATTATTTATTTTCTTCGGTTTCATATCGGAAAACAAATACGTGAGTTTAAATTGCTTCCTGGCTACCAACCAGTTCTCGCGCCAAATTCAGGGATTTTGAAATTCATGTTCTAACGCGCTCGCAGTGCTCGAATTCACGACCTTCGAAAGTGGGTACAATCATGATATACAATTCAACTAGTCAAAGAGAGAACAAGTTGCTACAGGGAACGCGGAAACAGAAGACAATGCCTCCCAACACATACCTCCCGGAAAACAACAGTCCATAAACATGCAAGCATGTCAGGAGATGTAAAAGCAAATACGCAAGGGAACATGGGCACAAGGAATATCTTGGCCGATCTTAAAGGACAACTAAGGATAATTAATGAGGACAAACAGGGGGGAATTTATTGGATAAAAATACATCACAGGACAAGTCAAGACTGCTGGCAACAAAACGCCGATATGGGGGGGGGGATAACATGAACACTATATCAAGTGAAAGAATTACACATGGGGAAAGGGATATTTAACATACATCCAAAACACAAATAGAAATAATAACCATACAGAGATTTACTGTCTTGGATATGTCATTAAAACATACTGGAGCTAATAAAATAATGAATAACGATAATATATCAAGAAGTCATTGGATATTTACGATACTGAATTAATAAGGATTTTGTCCAGATCCATCGGTGATATATCAGAAGTTATACTTAGTTTTATATTCATCGTATTCTATGGAAAATCCTAGTTCACACCTAAGTTATAAATCTCCGGTTAACTTTGCTTGTAATCAATCCGCCGAAATGGACGGACTCATAGATGCTCAATTGTTTCTTGTATCGTTTATAATAGCATCTGAATTTATGGATACACATATATCATAATAGCTGTCTATTGGGAGAGTGAGTTTATATTTGAGTTGGCGTTCTATCGAAACAAAATCGCCATTTTCCCGGATGGACTCTTGAGTAACATTTCTTCTAGGACAATATTACAATTAACCGGCATCCATATACACATATGATATTTATTGGTGGCTGTTGCGAAATAAACAAATTGTTCTAGACAATGGGGCTTGAGCACATAATGATAGAAAGATAAAACCTTTCAGTGCTAAAATAGGTAGAGCATGTTTATCTTATTCTGGATGGATATCACAGGAAATGCTACTAGAAAATAGTAGAATTAGCAATTGTCTGTCTGTCCGTCCGGCTGTCCGTCCGTCTGTCTGCTGTCCGTCCACTTTTAGCTTGTCCGCGCTTTATCTCCAAAACTGCCCGTTGGATTTCAGCCAAACTTCATAGAATTGATCAACATCAAGTGTAGGTATGCATCTTCGTGGCTTTGTTCCACTCGGATAATTTTTCACTGAGTTATGGCCCTTTGATGATTTTATACATATACAGTGCATGATGAACTGATCAATGACTATCTTTCTTGTTTCCTTGAGATTATATTCTAACATCCTGTATAAGTATAGCAATTACTAACAAACTGCCACCTGGGAGACATATGTTTTTATTAAAAAGTTTTAAATCAAAATGCCAATGGAGAACGAATCGACCAGACAGTATCCACATTTAAAAGTTTTCTGTAATGGACCTATATTTTACCCGATATTTCACTAACCTTTCATGACTATGTACATAATCATAACTGAAATATTTGAGTTATTGTTAATAGTAAGCTACCTTTGAGCGACTGGTTTCAACAACCTACAGCGTTCTAAAACGACGGGTTTCCAATAGCGTTCATATCGTCTGCTTGTTTCGATATAAATATGTTCTATCGGCGTGCTTCGCCATTATTCTGCTGGCGCTCCGACACACATGAATACGTTTCGAAGGGAATGTAAACTTACGGATAATTGTAGATGAAAAACTATTGAACTGGTATGTGATTTATTATTTATAATATCAATAAAAGCATAACTTCCGTATTATATTATATAACATGATTTAAATTATACATTCACTTACAAGAACGTATTATTTCCTGTTGATAATTCGCTGTACAAACTCTCTATGTGTATTTCAAAATGTCATTGAAATGTTAATATTTGTTCCGTCTATCCAATTTACAATTATCAATTCAACTGATTGCTGTAGATAAACATATATCTGAATTGATGGAATAAGAATTTAAGAATTACCTTATAATGTAATAGTATCCTTCTAACTGCTCATATGGGAGATTCAAATTAATATTTATCGTGTCATGTCATATAGCCTGCATGGACAGCTCGGTGGTTAGAACACAAGGCCTTCACTCAGGAGGTCTGACTTCGACTACCGGTCTATAATGAAGGTCAATGATGTATAACTGATAAATTGTTGAAAAGAGAGAGAATAAGTAGCTACAGAGAACGCCATAAAACTGAGTTAAACCCGAACATGTTATATTCAACTGCATCTTAATTGATAGACCTAAACAGCCCAAGCCTGAATTGTGTAAGGTAGATCTGGTCAATGATGCACGGTCTTCTAATGATAGATCTATCCAAAAATACTCGCCCCCCCCCCCCCAATCTTGTGTATTTCATGATAATTATATGCTCTCAGCATATATCTTAGGTTCATATAGTGATGGATAATCGGATAAATTTCATAATCTATTATTGGATTGGTTTTAAAACTCATAATCGAAACGGAAAATGATCGAAATATTTATTTTTTAGTAAAAGTATAATGCTGACATTTATATAAGTTTATTTATCTCATTGTAGCTACATTTATCATCAATCGGGGTTTAACATTACTCTTATATCTTAAGAACATTTTATCATTCAATAGATTATATTGTTGTTTTATGTTTAATTTGTATATTTGTATTTGGCTGAATAATTTGAAAACAATTATGTTTTGTTTTCAATGTCCTGATTATTACTAGTATGGATTTGATCGATAGCTTGAATAAATATATAGAAAAATTTGCAGGTGTCAAAAAAGTAAAAAATTCCGATTATAATCGATTATTGTAGTTCACAATCGATTGTCGCCGATGTGGGATGTCTAGCGACGATTTTTTTTATTATTTTCTATAATCACGCCCTTATTAGGTTCATATAGATTGAGGAGCATATATTACAAACCAAATCGAATAATCGAAACAAAGGGACGTAACATATGACTTAGTGTACTTAACATACACAATAGTTAAGGACAATACCGAATATTCTAATCGGCTTGGACGAGCGCCTCTTGGTGTAATAATGAAACGCATGAAATTATGTTTCATTCGTCATGCTTGCTGCCAGTTGCTTGCTTACAAGTCCATTATGTAAGGTGACGTTCGGTAATGTGCTTTGACGTCGAATATAGATATATTAATTTTTGGAACGATGCGTCGTAGTGAAATAATTTAAAAAATAAAGAAAAAATCAGGATGCACGGCGTAGTTTGAAGAATAAATACGACGACTGAATGTTGAATATCAAAGTACGAGACATGGACAAGTCATGGCAAATTAAGCAACGAGACCTAAGATACATCGACTTCCCAATTACAATTACAGTGTATAATTATGGTCATTGTACTATATCATACTTCAAGTCCTTCTAAGAAGATATCAACATTGATAAAGTGAAACACAAGGCATAATGAATGAGCTGTTTAATGGCAAACGTGCAACATAACCCATCATGAAGAACACATTCCATCTCATGTACCATGTAATTACAACACTATGCATTCAAATGTAATAAAGTAAATCGTCATTTTAGCAGCGATTACCTTCCAAACAAGACAATTTGTGATTTTAACACTCTTTCCAAATCGCTATACTCTCTACTAGATGTATTATAGCCTTATATCTTATACGTTTTAATGACCTTATTCTATATTGACTGCGTATATGTTCGTTATCTTGTGAAAAGTTTATATCGTAACCTAGGAAACTATTCGTATGTGAAGAGGCCCTAGTATGTGAAAATGGCCTTCATTGAACTACTCTCACTTTAAAGGCTAATCCTTGTCACACCGTAATTATAACTAAACACACATTAACAAATGTTGTGTCCGTGAAAATAAATGATTCTAAAAACCTTTATATCTAAATAAGTTGATATTTTCCTTGTGTTTTTGGGGTGGTTTTGTGCATTGTACGTGGCGTTTCTTGTTTGACTTATTCATTCATTTTTTCGAATGAGTCCTTTCATTCTTACCTTTTCCTGTAGATTATGATTTATCAACGTTGTATGGAATGAAACGTTGTACAATACTGGGAATAAACAGTTTAACAGATAATTAATTCAAAGAAATGATGAAGTTCACAAAAAATGGAGGAGAATTTATTGGCTTGATCAGACAGAGAAATACATTATAAGATATTAAACAGTTAAAAAACTTACTGTAGGAGCTAAGAAATACAGATAGTCTGCAGTCTGTCACATTTAGAAGTGTTGAGCTTGATAAACAACGCGATTTATTTCAGATTTCTGAACAACAAATATCTTGAAAAAGACGGTCGGCGCACTTTGAAGGTTAAGATTTGTTGTGCAACATAAAAAGATGCCGAGATGTTACGAATGTTTGTCACTCCAGATCCAAAATGGATTTCGGTAAATTCACCGAAATTCAGTGGATTTCGGTAAGGCAACGTACCCTTTTTCAAAAGGTTAACAAATCTGTGTCAAAGTTACAAATGTTGTTCGGTTGAAGAGAAATTGCCTTGGAGGTACACATATTAAATTTATTGGTTTACACAGCACTGATATGCAAATAGCAAAACCATGTTAGTACGACTGAGCCGACAATGGGCATGCAGATAAGCGCCATGTTTTCTGTATGAATTAATGATTACATTTTATTTTTCTTCTAAGAACTGGACGTTTTCTTGTGCCTTAAATTCCGTTCAATTAGTAAACAATAAATTTCGTAATTTAAAAATGTGCATGGCTAAACATTACTAGTATATAGATTAATATCGACACACATTGCAACTGATATGTAGTAAAGTAATGTTATCGTTGATAAACTGCCTAAACATAATATGAACTATAATATTTTCATCTGTTTGGTATGTGAATTGTATTTTTTTAATAATCATTTTATTAAATAATTTAGTTGGTTCATTCCATCCTTCCTTCATCTAAACTCTAGCGTTAGATATACAAATCAAAAGCCTTCGGAAATAGTCTTCCCTTATGGTAAATACATTGGACGGTTGGTAGAGGCAGGGCTTAATTGTAACATGTTCAAAACGAAAACAACTCGAGCAAAAGTGCCACATGGAAAAAGCGCTTAACCGCATTAAAAGCACAAATTAATGACAACTGTTAAAAGTCGTAATCATATTAGGTTCTACTTTTG